>CAJVGC010000065.1:58398939-58603846 GCA_910822075.1 Senecio squalidus | reverse complement strand
ATGTTTTGTTTATGGTTGTATGTTGTAATCCTTGACTCTTGATATCTTTAACTGGGACACTCTGCGTTCCGCTTTTAGCGGGGTGTGACAGTGTCATCGGAAACACCCGCAACATAACAACCTCCTTTGTTACACCAGGAATAGTGTAAGCATCAGCAATCTCGATGATCCTTTCCACATGAACATTAGCATCTTCATTCTCGTCTCCATTAAAAGGGTTCTCTCTAAGTTCTTTGAGAAACTGGCCCTTAAGCTGGAAGTCGGCTCCTCGAGTGATAGCTGGGTTGGGAATGTCTGTTGCAACATTCGGGGTAAGAGCATAGTACTCCTCCAAAGTGATTTCATTAATATTGACTGCCATGTCGTGTTCTGATTCTTCAATTGACTCGGAATCTGATACGGTGACTGGTGAATTGGGGATTGGTTTCTCGTCCTCTTGATCAGATAGCTGGTTGTATTCCTCGTCAGAAGATTGCATAAAATCAGAAGTGAAACTTTCGTTTTGGTGAATTTTAAAACTGGTGAGTGGTTGAGCTTTTGGGGAAAACAGTCTGCGTCGAGTACGAAAGGCTTTCTCCGGATCTTCGAAAGGTTCTACAAGATTTGGATTTGAACTCCGGGTCATGCAAAACCTATAAGACAGAAGAAAATATGTCAGTAGCCCGTGATAACTGAAAATTAAACAAACCGAAATATTAAAATTACAATAAAACGAAAAATAAACAAACAGCTGCTAATCAGCCGACGGCTGGCTATATTCAGCCGGCGGCTGGAAATCAGCCGGCGGCTGTTTAAATTCAGCCGGCGGTTAAAAAGTACTGTGTGCAAATTTCCTGAAAAATTGTAACTTCAAAAATCCGATTAGTCCAATTAACAATTATCACGTAATACAAAAAAAATGCAACTTCCAGAAAGATAAATCTTTCCAAAAGGATCGAATAATTACAAATTCAAAATTACGAATAAAAATAGCTACCGTTCCCCGGCAGCGGCGCCAAAAACTTGATGTGTATTTTATAACATAAAATTATTTAAAGTTTAGAAAAGGATTATACCAATGTATATTAACACACAATACAGGCAGTGTACCTGATCGTACGCAAATATAGAATCAGTAAGTCCGGTTCGAACTCAGGGAACGTGTATTTATATCCGTTATCTCAAATTATATAATTAAACTAATTAAAACAAGTAAATATGGGGGCGTTTTAGTTCTGTGAGAACATATTTCAGAAAACAAATAACTAAAGTAAAATAACAATTTAATTAACTAAGTGAATTAATGGACGAAAAACTGTTTTGAAAAGTCTTTTAGATTTAATCAATATTGAGAAAGCAACGATTACTTGGAATTACGTTTCACCTGGATTATGATTAACCAGAATATGTTGATTGATTTAACTGTGATTCCTATGATAACTAGATTTCCCGCTAGAGTTATCTAATCCTACAATTTTAGAGAAAGATCATACGAATGATCGTACATCAAGAGCTATCTTAGACTATCCACTCTAAATTGTGCTTTAATGTCACTATTGTTTACAATTTAATCTGTCGACTACGAATTAACAAAAGTCTCAATTATTCAATCCTGATATAACTGTCATGTTCATTCAATTCATTAAATCACTAATATCTTAGCCTATCTCAATTTAGTCTCAAGCTACAATTATCTAATAAATCATATAATTGTAAATAACTAATAGATTTATAAGAACGCTAGTTATGTTATAGATCTATCAATCACGCTAAGTAGTAGATTTAATAACTTTGAATAAACATGGATCTCGATTAAACGTAAACAATAATGGAAAAATCAATTAGTTCAAACATAAACTTGATTAAAACATAAATCCAGGTTCAACAATCCAAGCAATCGCTTAATGAGTTTAGCTCATGTTGGATTGTAAACAAATAACAATAATAGTCTTAAAACAAAACATTGTATCAAGATAATAATGTATAAAAGTGCAAACCAAACAATTGCTAACTTCAGGAATGATTAATGATGATTAACCAAAGCTTCCACGTGATCAACGGCTTCTAGGACTCTTCTTGCAGCTTTCCAGAATGGATGTAGGTTGAAAATAATGAATAATGTGTTAAAAACCCGAACCCTAGAAGCCTATTTATAAATATTTAAACCGACTGATTTAGCCGTCGGCTGGCTGAATTCAGCCGGCGGCTAAAATGTACGCGTGAAAAAGTTGCTTCCGCGGCACGTCATAACAAATGTGGAAAATTTAATTCAGCCGCCGACTGTTTTGATTCAGCCGCCGGCTGTTTCTCCAACTTTCACATTTCTTGCTCGTTTGTCTCCGTTTCAAACCGGTTTCAGCTCCTTTTCGCTCCATGATCCAAATATAACTCTAATCTGCAATTCTCACTAAACATATACCAAATCATAACAAAAGTTGCAGAAAACGAGCTTAAATATGATAAATGTGGCTACAAAATATAGATTATTTCAGGCACATCAATATGGTTGATAAATTGGGATTGACTGCAACTAATCACCCGGATCCGTATGATTTGACATGGTTAAATAAGGGTAATATTATCAAGGTCAACAAACTTTGTTTAGTACAGTTTTCTATTGAAAAAAATATCACGATGAAGTTTGGTGTGATATAATTCCCATGGATGCAACTCATATTCTATTGGGTCGTCCGTGGCAGATCTATAGGAAAACTAAACATGATGGGTTTCGGAACACATATAGTTTCACTAAGGATGGTATTAGCATCACTCTTCTTCCTTTGGATACTCGTTCTACTCCTAAATCGGATTCCACTTTGTTTCTTAAACTAGTGGAATTTCATACGTGTATTAAAGATACTTATGTTGTTTTTATGTTGGTTGTTACTGAACAAAATAGTGCTACAACAACAATTCCAGTTCTGGTCCAACCATTGCTTGAGGAATTTTTGGATGTTTTTCCTACTGATATTCCTTCGGGATCACCTATTATTCGAGATATTCAACATTGTATTGATTTAGTTCCCGGTTCTTCTATTCCTAATAGACCAGCGTATCGGATGAATCCGAAAGAGTTTGAGGAATTGTAAAAGCAGGTTACTGAATTGTTGGATAAAAGTTTGATTCCTGAAAGTATGAGTTCGTGTGCACTTACGGCTCTGCTCGTTCCTAAGAACGGCGGTACATTTCGTATGTGTATTGATTGTCGCGCCATTAATAAAATCACTGTTAAATACCGTTTTCCGATTCCTCGTATGGATGATTTATTTGATCAATTAAACGGAGCTATTGTTTTTTTCAAGGTTAATTTACGTAATGGTTATCATCAAATTCGGGTGGGTCCGGGAGATGAATGGAAAACTACATTTAAGACACGTGATGGGTTGTATGAGTCGATGGTTATGCCTTTTGCGATGTCAAATGCCCCAAGCACCTTTATGCGGTTGATGAATCAAGTTTTTAAACCATTTATGGGTCGTTTCGTTGTTGTGTATTTTGATGACATTCTTATTTTTAGTAAAAGCATTAAGGAGCATCTGGAGCACCTTCTTCAAATTTTTACGCTGTTGCATGAACAGAAACTTTTTGCTAATGGTAAGAAATGTCGTTTTCTTGTTGATGAAGTGGATTTTTTAGGATATGTAATTTCGGGTGTGGGTATTAAGATGGATGCCTGAAATGTTGACACTATTCTCAGTTGGCCAATTCCTATTACTATCCATGATGTTCGCAGTTTCCATGGGTTAGTTTCTTTTTACCGTTGCTTTATTCGGAATTTTAGTAGTATTCTTGCTCCGTTGACCGAATGTTTAAAGGAAATTCGTTTTGTGTGGACTGATGAGGCCACTACCGCTTTTGAATTGTTAAAAACTAAAGTTACTCAGGCGTTACCGAATTTTGACGAGGTTTTTTTATGTTGAATGCGATGCCTCTGGGTTGGGTATTGGTGGTGTTCTCAGTCAGAATAATCGTCCTATTGCTTTTTTCAGTGGGAAGTTTAACGAAGTTCGGCGTAAATATTCTACTTATGATAAAGAATTTTACGCCATTATACGTAGTTTGGATACATGACATCATTATTTGTTGCCTAAGGAGTTTGTGTTATTTTCTGATCATGAGGCATTGAAGTATATTAATGGTCAACACAAGTTGAATGTGCGGTATGCGAAGTGGGTAGAATTTTTACAAGCCTTTTCCTTTGTTATAAAGCATAAAGCAGGTGCTCAAAATCAGGTTGCAGATGCACTTAGTCGACGTCATTCTCTTCTGTCTATGATGCACCTCCGTGTTCGTAAATTTGATTCTTTTCGCACTTTATATCTTGATGATCCTGATTTTCGTATGATTTGGTCTTCTTGTAATTCGGGTTCATTTAATCAGTTTTCTAAACACGATGGTTATTTATTAAAAGGTTCTCGTTTGTGTATTCCTGTTTGTTCGTTGTGTGACGCTATTATTTTGGAATACCATGCAGGTGGTCTTATTGGGCATTTTGGTCGGGATAAAACTTTGGTTGTTGTACGTGATCAGTGTTATTGGCCAGGTTTAGTTAAGAATGTTAATCGCATTGTTGATTGTTGTCGTGTTTGCCATATTTCTAACACTCATAGTAGTAATGCATGTTTATACACACCATTGCTAGTTCCTGAGTCACCGTAGGAAGATGTTAGTATAAGTTTTGTATTGGGATTGCCTCGTACTCAATGTTAGAAAGATTCAATTATGGTTGTAGTGGATCGTTTTTCGAGGATGGCACATTTTGTTCCTTGTTCGAAGACTTTTGATGCTAGTCAAGTTGTCCATTTGTATTCTTCAGAGATTGTCAAATTACATGGGATTCCTAAACCTATCGTCTAGCAGAGATGTTAAATTTGTCAGTCATTTTTGACGCACTTTGTGGACTTGTATGGGTTCGAAACTACAGTTTAGTAGCTTGCATCATCCACAGACTGATTGTCAAACGGAGGTAGTTAATAGCAGCTTGAGAAATTTATTGCGTAGTTTAATTGGTGACCACCTGAAATAGTGGGATACGGTTTTACCACAATCGGAGTTTGCTTACAACCGTTCTCCTAATCGTAGTATTGGGAAAACACCTTTTGAAATAGTTTATGGTCGTAATCCAGTTACTCCTCTTGATTTGGTTCCTCTTCCTATTACTTCACAGGTTCATGTGGATGGTGATCATCAATCTGTTTCTAATAAGGATTTAGATCGTCAGATTCGTGTACGTATTATTTCGCATAATAAGTAATATGATGATCGTGTTAATAAACATCGAAAGCGGGTTGTTTATGACGAAGGTAATTTGCTTTGGATTCATTTGCGCAAAGAACGTTTTCCCACTGGACGTTTTGATGATGATAGTGACTCGAGGGCGAGTCTTTTTCAACCGGGGGAGGATGATGTCAGAGACTAGTATTCTTCATTAGCTGATTATATTGTGAAGAAGCAGAAGACTGCGACGCAGTGCAAGGAGGTACACCACAGTCCGGACACAACGTCTTGACACGAAGCGGTATTGAAGAACAATGCGCCGCACTGGTGAACCAGTGCGCCGCAGTCGAGTGTCGCGTAGGATTTTGTTATTATTTGTCTGAGAACTTAGCGTTTATTTATTTTCTAGGGTTAGTATTTGATCCTTGGATGAACACTTATCAAGACGACTGATAATTTTGAATGTTTTAAACTTATTTCAGATTTGAGAACTCCTTTTCAAGGATTCCAATCTTTGATTCTTGGTTTGTAAGTGTTTATTTTGCAAAGTAATTCTAGTTTCTATATCCTGGACATTTTAGAGAGACTTTAGTGTAAGAAAATCTCGGTTGAGCAAAGTATATGTTGACCTTTAAAAGTCAATCACAAAATGACCTTGTTTTATCGAAGATAGTTCAAATGAATTATTTTCGATTAATTCAAAACACTCGAATAAAATTTGAATTCCCTCAATTAACACTTTAGCATGCGTAATAAAAGACACATCAAACATTGTTCGAGTTTAGTCTAACACCATCTAAACAAACTCCTCAATCAAATAATTACTCTTTAACCAAGTTACTTGATTTGAACCAAACATGCTTGCAAATATATATATGTCATAAATGGATATATTTGGTTGCAAGTGAATTCATTATTTAAATTTATTCATTGCAAGTTGCAACAAAATGTACTATCTTATGATTATTATTTTTTTAAATTTCACACCTTTTTGAAAAGTCAAATTCAAGAAATATAAAATAAAATAATATCAATTGGTACATATTATTAAAAAATAATTAATCCATAAAACATAGGCAAAAAGACGATTTTGGACAGCATGTATACTTGTATGCTTTGCTGGATGATAACAGTCTCATTCAATTCATCATCTGGTCCAATCATTGACTTAACGACCTCTACTCTGTCAATGTTATTTATTTTTCCTTTTTAGTGTTATGCAGACAAAAATAAAATAATACTACCACTTATTTAATTAATCAATCAATATTACATCATTTTATTATTATTAGACATTTAGACTACAATCATTTTCTAGTGATGGAGCAATAAAAGTTTTCATTTGGGATAAAATAAAAGGCGAGACTTTGTCATGTTGATTGAGTTTATCACTTCATCTTTTTTTTCTTTTTTTTTCTTTAAAAATTATTTTCGACGGAGTAATCATGACTCTATAATCTCTTTGAATCCAATCGACTCTTGCCTAAAGACCAGTCCCGAGGTAATGATCATCTGGCTTTTGGTAACCAACCGGAAGTGAGAGTAAAATCGAACCTGTCTACAAAAGTCCTCAATAATTGGCCCCACAAGACATTTCGGTGGAGGAATGCCGAAATGGTACCGCAGGACAAAGCCTATTTGATTCTTTATTTTTATTTTGTTTTCTTTCTTCGTGACTTTAAGACTATACTCATCTAGTCGTGTCGAAAAAAACCGAAAACGAAAAAAAACCGAAACCGGTCCAAACTGGGTTTGACCAAAACCGGCGGTTTGGAACCGATTTGGTTTATTAGCTTATGGACCGGGTTGAGACCGGTTTGGGAAACCGGTTAAAAAACCGGTCTGAAACCGGTTAGTCAACTAGCCGTTGGAAAAGTCAACATAGCCGTTATTTGACCGTTGGGAGTGCAATTTGCCCGTTTTTTTTTTGTTTTTTTCTTACCATTTTGCCATTCCAAATTTACTATAAATATGTGGTTGAGTTTGGGATTAAACACACATTTCTAACTCTCTCAAAACACTCTCAAAAGTCTAAAAACACAAAAAATACATTCGAAAAACGTTAGAAAAATTCTTAAAAAATCATCAACAATCAAATGGCAACTCAAAGCTCTACCGCTTCAACCGGTTATGGTTCCACAAGCGAAAGAACAATCGTAGAGGTTCTCGAAACAACCCGAAACCGTCACGTTTGGCAACATTACCGGTTGGTGAGATTGTCCGATGGCGAAAAGATGGCGCATTGTAATCATTGCGGCCATTTTTTGAAACAAGAATCTAACTCGACGTTGAAGAATCATGTCGAGAAGCATTGCAAAGTTCTCAATAAACCACCGGAATCGGGTAAATCATTGATGGGTCAAGACGGGAGTATTTTTGTTTATTCGGTGGAGCGGATGCGTCAAGAGTTTCCGGGTTATGTGATTCAATCCGCCTTGCCATTCAATCACTTCGACAACCCTCGATTCACTATGGTGGTTCAAAAGTGCCTCCAACCGCGATATACTCATGTAAGCCATATTACTCTTAGAAGTGATTGTTTAAAAATTTGGAAAAAGCTAAAATAATGGTAATAAAAGTTTTGAAACTTTAAATACAAATGTAAACTTAACAACCGATGTTTGGTCGGCTCCTCATAATTTGCCCGATTCATACCTTTGCGTTACCGCACATTGGTGTGATCCTGAATCGTGGCAAATGATGAAGAGGGTTATTGCTTTTGACTCATTTCCTTACCCTAACACGGGTCAAAACTTATTTCATATATTACGGGATGTTTTACAAAGGTATAATTTGGAAGAAAAAGTTTTTTCAATTGCATTTGATAATAAAATAGATAAATTTTTCAAGTGGTGAAACAATCTACCTATCAATATTTTCAATCTTGATGATATTCTCAATTTGGCCAAATATGTTGTGATCTTGATGGGAAAATGGAAGTCCTTTTACGCTACTGTCAAAACAAGTTTAGGTTCTTATGGAGGCCTTATGAAGTTATAATGATATTGTGTTTAGTTCGACGGAATATGGGATAAAAGCAAAGAAGAAAAAATTAGACTTTATTCTTTCAGGTGGATCTATAGTAGAGATCTTGAATTGGTTAAAATAGATTTTTGACATCCAAATTTAATTATAACTAATGCACTGTAGGGAAAACGACGACTATATTTGCCGTACACTGAACATTATGGTTGACCCTCTATTTGATATCAATCAGAACGTTGAATCATCAAAGGAGTTGTGTGATTTTTGGTTATATCAATAATTATAAAACTGTTGATACAAGGTATGTTATAAAATAATACAACGAATTCCTTCAAATCCTTGCACGTTTTACAAAACACAATATGAAAATGGATTCATCCATCTATGTGTCAAGCATAATTGACAAAGTGGCTCCTTCTTGGGAGGAATTCAAACACTCCCTAAAACTGCATCATAAGGAAGGGTTTTCGTTAGAACAACTCAATACCCATTTGCGTATAGAGGTGATGTCTATGGGGCAAGTGATTGGTAAAGGAAAAGAAAAAGATGTGAGCGGACCATTAGTGAATATGGATGGAGGAGGGGTAAGACCAGCAAGAACAACAATAACAAAGGGAATACAATGAGTTCCTACAACTCTATATTCGGTCGCATATTTATATCTATATTTATATGCTATATTCGGTCGGTTTTGAAGTAAAATCATGATGGATATGATATGTTTTTACATTTAATCGTGTGAAAGTGTTTTATTCAAGTGACATGTTTTAACATGATCGGGAAGTGGTTATTTGGCCAAGGAAACACAAGAAAATGGTCAAAAGTACGAGAATTGGTGAACTGGGCAGGAAACGCAATGAAAGCTTATGCGACACAGTAAACAATTAAAAAACAAGAATAATCGAGAAGTACCCCACTACGGCGTAGTGGGGGAGCATTGCGACACAACGTGATAAGTTAAGTTCAATTACAATATGGAAACCTCTCAATGCGTCGCAACGGGCAATTCACGATCCAAATTTCAGCCTATAAATAGAAGAGAAACAAACAAAATTAAAGATCAGTTTTTGGAGGTCGACTTTCGGGTTAAGATATCGATTAGGAGCAGCAAAAAAGAGTAAAGACGCAGATTTTGAAGAGAGATCTTCATACTTTCGTTATCTAAACTCTTTCACTTGTTTATTTCAATTTTGGTATTATGAATTTCATTACTTTTATGTCGTTTCTTTCAACAACTATGAATAGCGAAATTTATAACTCTTGTTTGGATTAGGGATCTTATGGTATGATTTGATTTATGTTAATTGGATGATATTAGATGTTTTTATGTTTAATCGAAGACCCGTTGTTGTTTAAATCTCAATATTGTTTAAGTTTCTTATATTCTTTTGGTTAATTGAAATTCTAGGTATTCGAGAGAATCTAGAGTTAGGTTTAATAATTGAATGAAATAATTAATCAGTCTATAATTGATAGAACTTGATTAATTAGATTAAAACGAGATCGCTAGTTAATAATTTTAAAAGATTGGATTAGAAAACTAGTTAAGCTATTCGAGAGTAAGCTTTATAAGATTAAATCATAATCATCGGCTTGATTCTTAAAGCGTAGTTATTTAGGACTTTTATTGTATTCGAGGAAAACGGTAGAGCTTAAAGATAGTTAAAGTTAATTAGGTATTCGAGAGGAACTTAGTTATACACTACAAGTTAAGTTAACATTCAATTGCGTAAGTTAAATCAGATCATTAGTGAACTACCCAAACAAGTGTCTTTCCCTTAATTGATATTCAAAAACAAACAATATTTTCAAACAACGTTTACACGTGACAATTACTTTTTAAATTAGTTAAGCAACGTGATAACTCGTGTCACACCCCGCCTGTGGCGGAAACACATGGTGTGGCCGATTGACGATCGTCATAACACAGTAGTAAATAAAGATAGTCTATATGATAAATAAATGATAGTGTGTCATGACGTCGCCATGCACAAGGTAAAATCCCTTGGAACACAAGTACGTCAATCACTACAATTAAAACATTCAATCAACCAAACAATAAAATATGAAGTACTTAGGCATGCAAGCCCGAATAATCCAAGAATAAAAATGTCTAAACAAGCCAAAATGCAATGCAAGTCCAAGTCTTTTAGTGTCCAGTCCCAAGCTAAATCTTATGTCTGCTCCCTGAAAATAAAGCTTAAAAGTTAACATAAAGTTGAGCGAGTTCATCGATTAGTAAGTAAAAATGTAGTAAACGATCCAAATCTCAATCACAACAGTAGAGTATGTAAATATGTGTAACTAATACATAAGTAGTAAGAAAATAATCAATCGCATCCATCCAAACAGTGACACACATCGGTAGTGTCGGCAGTATCGAAACAACAATCATATCCAATCGAGACAGTGACACGTATCGACAGTACCCTGTAAGTGATACGCCCGTCGGCAATATCGAATTCGAATGCTGCCATTGAGCGCCTCGGCCTACGTCAAGTCAGCGTGACACGCATCGGCAATGTCAAGGTCGAACGCTACCATTGGCACGCCTTGGCAGTACCAAGTTAGCTTTATAACATTAACCACAACTCATACCTCGTATAAGTTTTGAAAACTGCATTAGGTTTATGTTATACATTTATTGATTTTCCAAATATAGTAGGTTTCTATAAATATATTCATCTATTTATAGCAATTTCCAAATATAGTAACTTTCCAAACATAGCAAGTTTCCGAAAATAGACGGTTTCCATAAATAGTTTTATCTATTTATAGTAAGTGAATAACCGTTTGTAAATCTGTTTGGTTGAGCTTTACTTCCCCCCTTTTTGTTAAAAAAATGTATAACAGTAAAAAGTGGGGCAATGAACTCATCTCGAAAATTAAGTAAGTAATACTACTCGTATGAACGTAAGCAATAACAGGTAGGTCACAAGCTAGGTCCCGGCTAGTAGGAGCTTTCCTAAATGTGTACAACTAAGGTTTCAGAAGAATAATTTTTCCAAGTTTTAATCACGATTAGTGTTTGTTTAGATGTGTCCAATTAACCAATTCATGTTACTCGTTAATATTAGACAAAACGATAGATTTAGGAATGAAAGTTGAAAACTCAGCAAGTACCCCCGGTTAGTAAAATTGTTATAACTCGAGTTTGAAAAGGATGTAGACGATGAATTATATATGCTCGGAAAGTAGACTCAAGGGCTACAACTTTGATTTACATGTCCCTTCCCAAACAGATCAGAGAGCAACTTATGATCGCATGAACACGAAACAATGAATATGAATACAACCAGTAGCTTTTACAACATGACTCGAATGAAGGTTTTTAAATATCAAAAGATCGCGTAAAATCCTCAAAAACTCCAGATCATAACCTTAATATATAAGTAAGAAATTCATTATTTGAAATCTTCATTTTAACACCTTTAATTCATACCAAAAGTGGACACAAATTCGGATATAGAAGACAATACGTAAACACATATCAGACTCACGTTCACTAAATGTCAGTTTTAAGGAGTTTGACAAAGAAATAGACTAAGAGTCTTACATTTTTGAAAACTAGACTCCGACAACTATAGGATGGACATATAACTAGATCAGTTTGAATGATTTATGAGACCCACGTTCACTTAATGTCAGTTTTAAGGAGTTTGACAAAGAAATAGACTAAGAGTCTTACATTTTTGAAAACTAGACTCCGACAACTATAGGATTATAACTTGATAATTTTGAGTGATTTATCACCAAGTTATGATCGTTACAAAACAGGTTACAAAATCTACAAAACCCGTTAACTTTTATTGGTTGAGTTATATAACGTTTTTAAGTCATCAAATGTATGTTTAAACAAATTTAACCATTTTTAACATGTTTAGGACCAGTTATAAAGCAATAATAACTAATGCAAAATGTAATTTTGATTTGCTAAGTGGTTACACCTATTCAAGTCTTAAAGTCTAACAAACACGTTTTAACTATCAATTCAGACCCCCGCTTACCAAAATACGATTTCGGACAGTTTAACTAAGAACTGGGAAATGAATTTTATATTTCCCAAAAATAGATTCTGGGAGCTACAAGATTGGTTTAGACCACTTTTAAAAATACTGAGTTGTGAAAGAGTAATTAACCGAATAACAGAGGGTAAATTTTATATCCGCAAGATTTCACATAACAATTGATTAAGCTTATTGATTAGGGTTTCTTTGTGACCATTAGCTTGTGAAACTTGTATAATCATTTCATGTGATACTAACCTAGTTTATAATCATCCACGACCATATTATTAGACAAACATAAACACAATTAGATGATTGCAACGAATGATCAAAAGATGGAAACGAGTTAGGGTTTATACCCTCAACGAATGATTTAGAACAGATTAGAGCTCGACTCTTAGACTTGATATTGGCTACTGAATTGTGAGAAGAACACACTACATGATGTTGGAATGATACATAAGCCACCGCAAACATGAAAGGTCAAACATTCAAATCAGGAACGTAACACAACACTTGAAGAATCGATTATGATTAATCAACGAACAAAGACAACAAACGATTTTTACCACAATGAATATGGATGTTGGGAATAAACTGATGAAAATTAGTTAAGTTTGATTACTACTGCATGGTTACTATTGCTTAACTACTGCCCAGTTACTATTGCAGTTATACCAGTTACTACTGCAAGTGTATTGGTTACTATTGTAAGAGTGATGGTTTCTACTGCTCAAGCTTGTTACTCCTGCCCGTAAAGTGTTACTACTGCAGGAAGAGTTTAGAAGAAAAAGATAATTATAGAATAGATTTGTAATTATCTTTTCCTTAATTGAAGTTACTTTACAATTTTAATTGTTAAGTCTTTTCCTAGAATTGCTAGGTTTAGCCTCAAGGTCTTATATACATAGATCCTTGTATTAAGAAAAACACGTGTATTGATCATTCATTAAAGATTAATACATTGAGGCTTGTTGGTGATACTCATTATTGTTATTGTTATTCTTTATAAACAGTATTCGTTTAATCACAAAACTTGTAATACATAGTGTGGTTGTGTGTTTATATAACCTAATCGATCCTGACAAGTGGTATCAAAGCACAGGAGGTGCTCAAGATCTACAGATCTACAAGTTTTTGTTGAAGCCTCAACAAGAAACAAAATACTACCAAACATGACTGATGTGGTGGTAAACAAAGTTCCAGTATTAAAGAGCAACGATTTTGATATTTGGAAGTTAAGGATCAACAACACATACTGCTTTCTGACTATGGAGTATGGGATGTGATTGTGAATAGGAACAAACAATTCATCACTTTGTCTGCTGATGGAACACCTAGAGTTGTTCATACTCCAACTACAGATCAAGAAAGAAGAGAAAAATATACTAAAATTAAAGCACTAAGTATTCTTTTAATTGTTATTCCTGATGAATATCAATCACAGTTTGAAGAATATGGGGATGCTAAGTGTCTTTGGGAAGTTCTTGAAAAGAGATTCAGTGGAACAAAGAACACAAAGAAGAACAAAAAGGCTCTTCTCAAACAGGAGTATGAAAACTTCAAAGCTATAAAATATGAAAGAATGTCTTTTACATTTCACAGATACAAGAAGTTGACAGGAGAGTTAAGCAGTGTTGTAGTTAAGATAGACAAAGATGACTTGAATAGGTAGTTTCTCAGGTTTATGGGAGATGAATGGACTATTTACACAGTGTCATACAGACCGGGTGATGTAATAGAAGAGATGGAATTGGATGACCTGTACAATGACATGAGGGTATTTGAAGCTGAAGTTGAAACTAAGAAGACTATCAACAGTAACAGCAGTACTAACAATTTTAATACTGCATTGGTTACACCAACTGGTTCATCAGAGACAGACAACATAGAAGATGTTTCTGTTTAAGCTTTTCTGTCACAAAGTGCATGCTCATGACTAACCAATGAGGACCTAAGACAGATTCATCAAGATGATCTAGAATAGATGGATCTTAAATGGAAACAGGCTATGTTATCAGTTAGAACAAGAAAATTGGTGAATAGAACTGGGAGAAGATTTACTCCAAGAGGCAATGATAGGGTTGGGTTTCACAAAATCAAAGTCAAGTGCTATGAATGCAGTGAAATGGGACACTTTGCAAGAGAATGTAAGAACAAATCAAACTCCAACAATTCAAGAAACACCTAAGAAAGTATATCAACAAACCTTGTCACACAAGATGTCTTTGGATATGAATGGAATGATCTAGCTGAACAAACCACTCAAAACAGAGCTCTTATGGCATATGTAGTCTCCATTGAGGATTCATCTGCCATTACTGATGATATTTTTGGATATGATTGGAGTGTTATTGCAGAAGAAGTTACTCAGAACAAAACACTTATGGCTATTGCATCATCTACCAAGAACACTACATCATCTTCTCTCTCAACTGAGGTAAATTCTAAACTTTGTTCTCCTGAATGTAAAGATGTCATGCTTAAATACAGAAATCATAATCAAATTATATGTGACACAATTTAAACATTAGAAGAACAAAGAAGATCAACCTCTAGGGGAATGGAAAATTTAGAATCTCAAGTAAAATCTTACAAAGCTAATATATTAAGCTATCAAGATAAAATAAAATTTGTAGAATAGTAAAGAGATGACTTGTTAGTGAAATTAAAGGAAGCTAGGGAAGAAATTAAAATAATTAATGAGGAAAAGATAAAGTTGAATTGAATGTAGGGAAGTTAGAGTATGCCTCATAGTCTGTAAATAACCTTATTCAACAACAAATTATTGGAAAAGAAAAATCAAGAGTAGGTTATAAAGAAGTTGCGCCACCATTCAATCAAAATTATATTCCTCCATCCTTAGACAAACCTAAGATTCCAATTTCACAGACACCACCAGCAGAATCATTCAAAATTGATTCAATCAATTATGAAGAAGTTCTGATTGAAGACTTAGTTAAAGAGAGTAAACTAGAAATTGTAAAAAAATAATGATATTCCTCTAGAAAATCATATAATCACAATTGAAGGAGTTACTCAACCTAATTCACAAAGTCAAGTGTCAATAATGCACTTGAGGGTAATCTACTATTCCAAATAATCCGATTGGGTGATTGAACAAAAAAAAATACAACACTTTCATTCTACTATCAAAAAACTTTAAAACCATCACTTTCTATTTGCAAACGGATTAAGTTCATCACGTGGGTCCATTTCAACCGGCTAGTAGCAGGTCATCTTCACACAAACACCAAAATCATTTTCCATGTCATTATTATAATTTCACCCTAATTCCACGTCACTATTTCCATCTCAACACTCTCTTAACTAATAAATCACAGCCATTTTTTCCGGCTAACAACAACCCATTCTTCTTCGACAACACAAGGCAGCAAATCAAATACATCAATCATATCAATTAATTTATTTCACCCAATAAATTGTATATAAGCATCTGAACACTGCTTCCCTAATTTCGGGAATAATCGAGCTGCATCTAATAACCATCCCTAATTTCTCATAGCTAAAAAATGACATTTGATTCAGCGATTGCAGAAAAGATTAAACACTTCATATATAATCCAAAATTTAACGAAAACACTAATTCATTACTGCAAAAAACACAATTCAAAAATCAAAAACTACAGAAAATAAAACCGCCGTTATCACCGGCAACTATATTCAACAAAAAAAAAAACTGATTAAACTATATTCAAAACCGCCGTTATCGCCGACGCCGGATTTTTTCGCCGGAGAAATAAGTTCCACTTTTTTCTTCGTTTTTTCTTCAACCTTTTGTCGTAGTTTAACCGGATCTAGGTTTCCGATCACCGTCAGCTTTCATAACTCTTCCGTTATCGCCGTCGCCGGATAAGGATGGACTGTTGTTGGACCGGCAGTGACGTGGAGAGTGGAGAGGTGAGGTTGGTGGTGATGAGGATGGACTGTTGTTTTGTTTGGAAGCCGAGATTTGGCGTGCATTTCTTGTGGGTTATATGTGTGTGTGACTGTGTGTTTCTTAAGTGTGTGTGTGTGTTATTGATAATAATGATGATGGATTGATGGTGATTGGTAGGAAAGTGGGTGGAAAGTGGGAGCCATTTGGTTTAAAAAACTAATCAATTGCCACGTATTAATTAAAAAAACACGTGGGTTGCCACGTAGATTATTAAGCCACGTCATCCGGTAAAATTAACTGGTAACCTGCTATAACAATAAAGTGATGATTTTAAAGTTTTTTTGATAGTAGAATGAAAGTGTTATATTTTTTTTTTGTTCAATCACCCAATCGGATTATTTGGAATAGTAGAGTGACCCTCAAGTGCATTAACCCACTCAACAAATTAAGAAAGACAATCAATGTGTATGTAGTTGTCAAAAGTCAAAAGATCTAGAGAGTAAAAAAAATTGATACATATAGATACTAGAGGAAATCAGAGAAATAGGAGTCAGTTAAAATCACAGAAATAACAAGTTCAAACTTTTAAAAGACCAGTAAAAGTTTGTTACATATTTGGAAAGGCAAATCATTATGCAAAAAATTGTTTTTATAACCCTGAAAATCAAAATAAATTGCTACAAAAGAACCATAGAGGGTTGGGGTATAAAAGCAAGGCTGAATCATCTCAAAATTATGGAAAATCTTCTAAAACAATCTCTGTCAAAACATGTGAAAAGTCCAAAGCAGTTGTTATTAACAAATCAGGAAGAAAATCACACAAGGAGCATCAACAAATATCAAAAAGAACATTTCTTTAAACACATTAGTAACATAATTAATGTTGTAAAACAGAATTTGTTAATATTGCATCTGTTAATACTGCAAAACATAATTTTGATAATATTGCATCTGTTACTACTGCAAAACATAATCGTGTTAATAATGCATCTATTAAAACTGCAATAACAACTAAAAAGGTTTGGATACCAAAAGGAAAAGTAACTCAACCTTCAACACAAACTGGTTTTGAAAACTTAATTCTAAAGAAGGTGAGTTACTTTGATGAGAAGGTGAGTTACTTTGATGAGAAGTAGTGGGTTCCCAAAAGGAACTAATCTTTTCATTATGTGCAGGAACATCCAACAAAAAAGGGAAGAAAGTAGTTGGGATGTAGATAGTGGTTGTTACAGGCAACATATCATGTCTTCAAAATTTTGAAAAATACAATGGAGGATATGTTTCTGTTGGTGGAAATCCAAAAGGAGGAAAGATTACAGGAAAAGGAACAGTGAGCAATGGGAAGATTAGCTTTGAAGATGTATTCTATGTTCAACAGTTGTAGTACAACTTGTTAAGGGTGTCACGAGTGTGTGACAAGAAGAATACAACAATCTTCAGAGATACCGAATGCTTAATAATGGAACCTGGGTATGTGATTGATGAAAGCAAAGTACTGTTGAGAACTCCAAGAAAGAACAATGTATACTGCTTTGATTTATCAAAGATTTCTCCGTCTGGAGCAGTAAACTGCTTTGTTTCAAGAGCAATAGTTGATGAATTAACACTATGGCACGAGAGGATGTGTCATATGAACTTTAAGAACAACAATCAACTGGTCAAATCCAATATGGTGAGAGGTCTTCCCAACAAACAATACTCTTGTGAAGACAACTGTCTAGCATGTCTTAAAGGAAAAAAACACAAATCCTCTCACATATCCAAGGAAGTAAACACCATTACTACTCCTTTACATTTATTGCATATGGATTTGTTTGGTCCTACAAATGTAAGGAGTATAGCAAAGAAGTCTTACTGTCTAGTAATCACTAATAATTTCACTAGATATACATGGGTGTACTTTCTAGCAACTAAAGATGAGACAAGCCAAATACTCATCTCTTTCATCACCAAGGTAAAAAATGAAATCAATCTGAAAGTAAAGAAGATCAGGTGTGAAAATGGTACTGAATTTAAGAATAGTGTAATGAATACCTTCCATGACACAAAAGAGATTGAAAGAAAATTTGTGGTGCTAGAACTCCACAAAAAAATTGAGTTGCTGAAAGAAGGAACTGAACTCTACTTGAAGCTGCAAGGAGTATGTTAGCTGATTCAAATCTGTCTATCTTCTTTTGCATAGAAGCTGTTAATACTGCATGCTATGTGAAAAGCAGAGTGCTACTTGTGAAATCTCAGAACAAGACTCCTTATGAACTGTTGCACAACAGACAACCTTTAATTAGCTTATTAAGAACTTTTAGGTGTCCAAGTACTGTTCTAAACTAAAAGGATTGTCTTGGAAAGTTTCAGAGCAAGGCTGATGTTGGATACTTTGTTGGTTATTCCTCACAAAGTAAGGCTTATAGGGTATATAATCATAGGACAAGTATCATTGAAGAGAGTGCAAATGTCTCATTTAATGAGAACACTCCAAACACACAAGGAAAAGGACCAAATTGGTTGTTTGATATTGATGCTTTAACAAGATCTTTGGACTTTGGATATGAGTTCAAACAATACTCAAAAGTCAATGATATAAATAATTCTCCTACAACATCATATTCAGCTGCATTCACTAGGACTATAAGATTAGATGTCATGGAGTATGTTTTTTTTTCTGATTACATAGTTGATCCCCCTGACATTCTTGATACAATAGATAAAGAAATTGAAGATGAAGTATCTCACAGAGTTCACAGTGAAAAGAGTCTTATTAATGATGGTGAGAGTAGTACTAATGAAGATGAGTGTAGTATTAATGAAAATACTCCACTCAATACCACAGAAAATGTATTCAGAACAAATGGCATACCACAAATGGTAGAAGTTGACCCAGGTGGAGTGGAAAAGATAGTAGCTGATGAAGACAATGATGATGAAGTCATCACTCCCATAAATGCAGGTTCTCCAACTCTTGGGTTTGACTTACCAGAACCTAATGAGACTAACTTGCAGTCATCCATAAGGGTGGAAAAAGTTCCAACGTCAAGAATACACAAGAACCATCCTATCTCACAAGTTATGGGTGACTTTGGCACTTCCATTCAAACAAGGAGTCGGACTAAGCAACACAAAGATGTACACATAGACCTAAATACATGTTTATATGCTTGCTTCTTATCTCAAATTGAACCAAAGAAATTACAAGAGGCTCTCTTAGATCCAAACTGGATTGAAGCAATGCAAGAGGAACTATTGCAGTTCAGGTTATAGTCTATTTGGACTTTGGTACTATTACCAAATGGAAAAAGGGTTATTGGAACTAAATGGATATTTAGGAACAAAAAAGATGAGAGAGGCATAGTCATTAAAATCAAAGCAAGATTGGTAGCTCAAGGATACACACAGGAAGAAGGAATTGATTATGAAGAAGTGTTTGCTCTGGTAGCTAGAATGGAAGCTATCAGGATTTTTCTTGCTTTTGCATCCTACAAAGGATTCAAAGTGTATCAGATGGATGTCAAGAGTGCTTTTCTTTATGCCCTGATTGAAGAAGAGGTGTATGTCAGACAGCCTCCTGGTTTTGAAGATCCAAAACATCCTCATTTAGTTTATAAACTGGATAAGGTACTGTATGGTCTTCATCAGGCTCCTAGAGCATGGTATGAAACCTTGTCTTATTACTTATTAAAGAATAATTTTCAAAGAGGAACAATTGACAAGACTTTTTTCATCAAAAAGGTTAAAACTGACATTCTCCTAGTTCAAATATATGTGGATGATATCATCTTTGGATCAACAAAAGACTCTTTGTGCAAGGAGTTTGAACAACTAATGCACAACAAGTTCAAGATGAACTCCATGGGAGAATTAACCTTTTTCTTGTCCTACAAGTAAAACAGAAACCAGATGGCCTGTTTATAAGTCAATCAAAATATGTGAAAGACAAATTGACAAAGTTTGGATTTTTCGATGCCAAGATTGCAAGTACACCGGTAGAAACTCATAAGAAACTGACTGCAGATATTGAGGGGGGAGGATATGGATATTCACAACTATAGGTCTATGATTGGGTCTCTTATGTATTTAACAGCATCAAGACCTGACATTATGTTTGGAGTTTGTGTGTGTGCTAGATATCAAACCAAGCGAAAGATGTCTCATCTTCATGCAGTCAAGAGGATTTTTAGATATTTGAAGGGAGAACCGACTTTAGTTTTATGGTATCCCAAGGATTCTCCATTTGAATTAACTACATATACTAACAGTGATTATGGAGGTGAGCGCTTGGACAGAAAATCTACATCAGGTGGCTGTCAATTAATGGGTTCAAGATTGGTGTCCTGGCAGTGTAAGAAGAAAACAACCGTCTACTTCATCCACTGAAGCAGAATATGTTGCAGCATCAAGTTGTTGTGCACATGTGTTATGGATACAAAATCAGATTATGGCTATGCATTTCTCAACACTCCAATCTACATTGATAACAAGAGTACAATCAGCATCATCAACAATATAGTGAAGCACTCCAAGACCAATCATATTGAAATTAGATTCCACTTTACCAGAGATTGCAATGAGAAGAAGTTGATTAATGTTGAAAAAGTTCATACTGATAATTAGTTTGCAGATCTTCTTACAAAATCCTTTGATGTGAGAAGATTTACATTCTTGATTAGTAGTATTAGCATGCTCAATATTGAATAAATGGGTAACAAACAGTACTTTAAATTGTTATATTAAAAGGCAATTTTGGTACTGCAGTAGTAACCTTCAAAGTTAATTAGTGCTTTACTTTTTAGTTATGCACTATGTTACTACTACAACATTAATGGTAGTATATATTATACTTAGTGCTGTTAGTACGGCATGTAGTTTCATTACTATTGCTGGACTAGTTAGTACTGCAGGTAGTTTCATTACTACTGCTGGACTAGTTAGTCCGGCCCGTAGTTTCATTACTACCGATGACCTGGTTAATACTGTCTAATGTGTTACTACTGCAACAGTTAGTACTGCAAGGTAATTTTTAAATAATACTACTGCGTTGAAAAGTCAAAATTTCAAGTTGTAAATTACTTTTACACGTGGCTATCTACTATTTGACCTAATTTTTGAAACAACGGCTCGCGTCTAGTCTCCAATTGTCCAACTTGTTACACAATTTCCCTATAAAAAGTATTCGTACTAAAAACTCAAAATTTCAAAAATCCTCGAATTGGTTGAACCCTAATTTTCTCAATACACTTGCTATTATCAAAAATATTTTCTACACCAAGATTGGCAGCACTAAAATTCATTGATGGACACAATGTTTGTGCTAAACTGATTAAAACCAAAGACAATCAAGAGTTTCATCCAATAATTGATTTCTTGAACAATTCTCATATACACTATGCTTTGACTGTTTGCCCAGATATTCAAGAAGATCATGTTACGAGTTTTTGGGTTACTGTTGTTCACTTTAAACAGAATGATGCCTCAGTTATCACAGCTACAATGGATGGAAGAAAGATAATTGTGACTAGAGCAACTCTTAGAACTCATCTTCAACTTCAATATGAAGGAGGTATAACCACTCTTCCTACTCAAACTCTTTTTGAAATCTTTCAAAGCATGGGATATGAGGGACAACTTACTACAACTTATTTTCAAAAATAAATGTTGTCTCCTCAATGGAAATTTTTAATGCATACTTTGCAACAATCCCTTTCTCATAAAAGAACTGGTTGGAATGAAGTGGGCAGTTCTTTGGCTACTGCCATGGTCTGTCTTGCAACAAACCAACTTTTCAATTTTTCAAAACTAATTTTTGCTGGTATGTTGTGGAACTTGGCTCATCTTGATCAAATTTTTTTGATGTATCCAAGGTTTCTACAACTTATACTTAACTGTGAGATTAAGGATATTTCTAAATCCAAATATGATTTTACTCCTAAATCTCATGGTAGAAATTTTAATTATGAAAAGAGTAAATAAAGGTTTTTTTGGACATGTTACACCATTATTCTCTACAATGATGGTGGTAACACCTTCTTCAGGTGAGAGAAAAAGTGCTCAACTTCTGCCTCAACCCACACCTGCTATTGTTTCTACTGTGATTACATACCAGTTCCAATTGTTACTCCATCTGTGACTACACCATCCAATCTATCTGCTTCTCAATCCAATCCACAACCTCCGCGTTTTTTGCATTTCAAAAGAAAAACAAAGAGAACTCCTCCTTCTCTTGTGTTAACACCTACCCTTAAACCTTCACTTGAAAGTACCTTACCTGAACAACCTTCGGGTGAGACTTTACTTTGGGAACACAATGAGCTCTTTCCCAGGCTCCAGGAGGTGGTCTTTAAGGAGGGGGATGACCATGATGGAAGGGCACATACTACTGTTGCATCACCTAGTGGTGCACATGACAGTTTGACAGGCTTTAAGACCCAACCATTGGCAACACTATCTGATGATGCTTCTTTTGAGGCAGCATTGGAAGGTGCACCCAGGTGCCAAGAAACCATGGGGGAAGGAGATGTTTCTGCTAGGCAGGAGGCTCCTTCTAATGTTCCTTCCTATGATCTTCCCACTGTTGGTACCCACCAGAAAAAGGGTGAGGATAGTTGTAAATATACCAATTTGGAATGGATGGATATGTGCCTTAAATTTATTGCAAAGGTGGATAAACAGGCTGAGGAGCTTGCAGTTCTCAAGAAGTTGGTGCTTAAGCTGGTGCAGAAACAAAAACATTTAAAGTTTCAACTTAAGAAAAAGAAGCATGTGATGAAGTATGTTGGTACCTCTTCCGTGCCCTCTGCCTCTTCAAGTTCTTCTTCTTCGGATAGGGATGATTCTAAAAATGGGGAGAATGAATCTACAAAGTATTTGATGCAGCAACTAAAGACAGATGAGGTTACTACTGCATCAACAGAGCAAGTGAACTTAGAAGATTATGGAGTTAGTACTGCAGTATTAACAGAACCAGTTTCTGCTGCAGTATTATCTCAGATACATGAGGAAGAAGAAAGTTATATGGATATTGTACTTAAGTAGTATGCATATGTTTTTGAACAGTTGGATGCTCAAGATAAACAAAAAGGGGAAACCAATCAAGAGAAAGTAGTTGTTACTACTGCAGTTGAGGGGGAGCAAGAGAAATTAGTTGTTACTACTGCAGTTGAGGGGGAGCAAGAGAAAGTAGTTGTTACTACTGCAGCTGATCAAGCTGTTACTACTGCTGAAGTAACTCAATCAGAAATTGAAGCTCCTATGGTTAGTGCTTCTACTCCTACTATTATTGAAAAAGAGTATGATCTTTAAGCTAGTGAGACAAAATTATTAGTAAAGACTGTTTAAAACTATTTATAAAGAAAAGTAGTTTGTCTTTACTAACCCACTCCATACCTACATTCTCAAGAATAGGTATATAAACAATCATCAACATTACGTATGAATAACTTCACAATTCAAATTCATACTAATTTAATGATCAACTATAAGTTCACTAGGGATCATCATGCCCTAAGTGTTTACTACAATAGGGTCCCTCTTATGCCCTAGGGTTATTACCCCGTTCGCTACTCACCTATTTCTGCATATTATTATAAGCATTGGGGTGCGATTCTCAATCTTTATAATAACCCGAAATATAAGCTTTCACTACTCCGACTTTGTAAATCATGTGTTGTCGTTAAGGAGGGTTCCACGGTGTTTCATCTTATTACACCTCCCACTCCCACGTGATTTCCTCGGTTGACACATCTAAATAGTGAGACATCACTCCAGTATGGGATCACGTCCCAGTACCTCGTGTTGCATGGGAGGTCTAGAATTCCCCGCAACCATCTTTAATTTCTATCACTTGGCTTCTAGATAATGATACTAGGTTTCGCCAACATATATCTACGAGCACTTATACTACTCGTAACCAATCAAAGGTCTCTTATGCAAAACTAAGCCATACTCCTTATAATGCATAAAACAAATAACAACAATAACAATTATATAACACATATAACTTAACAAGAGTGTACTTCATCGAAACGTACACTAAACCGAACATGAGTAGTCTCAACTACTTATTTTCATAAATAAATAAATAAAAAGTTATCTTGTATTGGTTTATCAAAATTTGATCAGAAAACCACTTATAAATATTCTTTTACTGTTTCAACGTCATTTTGTCATAATGCTCGGTATTACAAAACCATATTGTACTCACCTTGAATCCGTTTAAATCTTAAGCTTCTCTTCTGAGATAAACACAACCGTAATCCTGTTTAATGTAACATTTATTCACACTATGTTATAATTTCGATCGAACTCAAACTAGAGGATTACAACTAATTCAAATCTTAAACTTAATTAGTAACACTAATAGTATCGCTAGAATAACAGATTAGCTACACTTAAATAAAACCACATTTTATTAATTTCAGACCACCTTTACGGCGTAAAGGATATATTCTTACGGCGTAAAGGTAATTGCCTTTAGGTCGTAAAGGTCAAAAGGCTTACGGCGTAAAGGATGTTCGGTCAACAAAAGTCAACAGGGTTAACTCGCCCTTACGGCGTAAATAATATTGCTTTACGGCTTAAAGCCATTTCACCATGTTCGTCATCCCCACGAACAACTCTGAATTGCAGGTTTATAAAACTTTACCATACTCAACCAAAATGCTTCTAAACAACAGCAAACAACGTATAAACAATATATTGATGTAAGAATCGTGTTATACCTTCCGAAAATGAAACGAGTATCAATATGGTTTGTCGCCAACCTTCACGAAATCAACTTTTGACACCACCAAAATACTCCTTGCAGTTCCAGGAGTCCAAATATGTGGTTCGTTTGATTATCCGGTAAGGTTTTGATGATCGAATGATTCGAAATGGTTAAACCGACTTATTTTCTTTCTTTCGATTTGTTTCTCTCTCTCGCCGAACATACACAAACACACGAACACAAATGCAAAAACTGATTTTGCTTTCACCTTTCCTCAAGTTTAAGTAAGCTTTATTTACTCAATTTACAAAATAAACCCTATAGATTGTCATAACGACACTTTTAACCCAAAGTATTTATTTCATTACAAAAATGGTCCTAAACCAAAACTTATTACAATAATAGTCCTTTTAACAAAAATCGGATCGTTACGGTTTACTTACTCTTTTAGATATGTATTATTATTTCGGTTATCTTTCGATTACAACCTTCCGTTTAATAATCATCTTTTCGTGAATTAGATATTTTTTATCCTAAATATTTTTGTAAACTTTTTTTTTTATATCGATATGCACTTTATAAAATTCTAATAGTTAAACTCTAATTTTTTTTCTTCCTAATTCAGATATTTATTATACAATCCCGTTAATTTTATTACAATTTTTATCTGTATTTTTTATCCAATCCTCGTTGAACAAAATATCACAAAATCTATGATAAATAAATAAAACATGAAAAATAATATATCATATAGTTTATATTAATATTAAATATATCTAATTCAACCTCTAGAAAATGTAGTTCTTTAATTATGTGATGTAAGAGCACCCGGAGTGATAATGAGTGACAATGAGGGTTGTGGGTGGTTGTGGGAAAAAAGGTGATGACGTGGCAGTGAGAATGAGGGTTGTGAAATTGTGGGGTTGTTATGATAGGGAGGGTTGTGGAGGTTGTGAGAGTTTAATTTTTTTTTTTTTTCTTAAAAGATTTAAATAAAATAAATAATACATTTATTAAAATAAAAATACAATACAATAATTAAAAAAACACACAATACAATAATTAAAAAAAAATTACAATACAATAATTAAAAAAAAACACAATACAAAAATTAAAAAAAAACACAATACAATAATTAAAAAAAAAATTACAATACAATAATTAAAAAAAGCTAACGTTGTCGATAGTTATCCGGAAGTGTCGAAATGTAGGCTACGAGATCCTCCCGGAGTGCGTGGTGTGTGGGCCTGTCTCTAACCTCTCGGTTAATCCGGGTACGTTCGTTGATTCTCTCGTTAAAAGTTCTCGGAATGGGTACCGGAGGAGCATACCATTCATCGGCATCGCATATCGACCGTCCGTTGTCTTCAACGATCATGTTGTGTAATATAATAGAACCGTACATAACTCTTCTAAGTTTGTTCATCTTGTAAAATCTAGCGGCGTGTCTTATAATACCCCAACGACCTTGAAGAACACCGAATGCCCGTTCGATATCCTTTCTCGCACTCTCTTGAAAACGTTTGAATTTGCGGCGAGGTTCTTCAAATGGGTGCGAGTAAGCTTTAACAAATGTCGACCACTCCGGATATATACCGTCTGCAAGGTAGTATCCTTTAGTGTACTAGTGGCCGTTGACGGTGAATATGTAGTCCGGGGATGAGTCGTTGAGCATATCATGAAACAACGACGATTGTTTAAGCACGTTGATGTCGTTGTTCGACCCGGCGACACCGAAGTAAGCATGCCATATCCATAGATCGTACGAGGCAACAGCTTCCAACATAACCGTTGGATAACCATGGTCACCTCGTGTGTATTGCCCCTTATATGCATTTGGACATTGATCCCATTTCCAATGCATACAGTCTATGCTACCAAGCATACCCGGAAACCCGTGAACCTCATCGTGTTTTTGATATAATCGATAAACATCATCTTGTGTGGGGGCTCTTAGATAAACGTTTGTATATAGATGGATTACACATTTTAAAAAATTATCTAAGGATTCGGTTGATGTTCTTTCAGACATTTGTAAATATTCATCGAAGGCGTCCGGAGTAATCCCGTACGCCATCGCACGAATAGCCGACGTGCATTTATGCAAACAACTAAAACCCATTTTACCCGTTGCATCGGGGCGTTGTGTGAAATATTTAAAATAGTCGGGTATAGGTTCTACAGAGTAATTAGAAATACCTTCGACTATTCGGAGGAAAAGAGGTCTTCTCATACGAAACCGTCTACGGAAATATTTCGTCCGGGTATACGCTTTCGCCGGAGAAGTAATGTCGTACCACGTTTTCGTTTGCTTCGGCGCGATCGCGGGCGATATAACGCCTTTTCTTTTTCACCGTGCGCCGAGAACTTGTAGCCTCTTTTTCTTCCATCTCCAACATTTGTACCGACATGGCTAGAACTTGTAACAACTCGGAGTCGGAAGATGATGACGAATCCGAAACATCGTGCTCGGTTGAAGAATTCGAACTCATATTTTGTAATATGGTTTAAAGGATGAATATTGAGATAGAAAGAGATTGAGAATTGGTGTGAATTTTGGGTTAGATTGTGGGGGTATTTATAGGTGAATTTGGAAAAAAAAAAAAAAAAAAATATATTATATATATATATATATATATATATATATATATATAAACGGTAATATAACCGTTTGGAATAAAAAAAAAAAAAAAAAAAAAAAACATTAAATACTCACAACGGCCCGTTGTAGGCACAACGGCCCGTTGTAGGCACAACGGCCGTTTGACAACGAGCCGAGAACGAGAGGTGTCGGTATCACAACGAGCACAACGCTCGTTGTGAGTTGAGAACGGGGCGAGAAATGTCCCCACTCCGGGTGCTCTAATAATTTGGTTGAGGAAAACACTTTCACATTCATGGATCAAATGTCACATTGTGTGAGGGATATGAAAGAGATAGTCTATTGTATAGTCTATTTTATTCCACTGTTTTTCGTTTAACGTACTATTTGTCTATTTGATTATCTATTTATGTATATAATTAATTTTTTCACAAAAATGTTTCTCAAATAAAAAGTTTAAAATTAATTCAACTTAAAAATAGATGGTGAACTTGTAAATATGTATTTATTGAAGGGAAAATTTTAAAAAAAGTATTCAGAAGAAATTGATCTTCATTTTTCTTCGACTTAGAAAGTTTGATGTATATAATAGACAAGTTTTAAATTTGATACAGACTATAAATTTCGGAATTTTTTTTTTTAAACGACAATGTTAGTGATTCGGGGCAACAGTGACATCCAATTGGGCAGTATGCGATCCGCGAACCTTACATTAAAATTGTATTTGATTGTGGGTATTTATATGTAGGGTGAGGAAGTTATCATGAGAGGGAAATGAAAAGGAGATAAGGGAATGGTTTTTCTCGTTGGTGACATGAAGTTAAGAAGTGAAAGCAAATAAACATAACTAGGTATATCAAAAATTGAGCACACGTGTACAGTTGTCGGTAACTTTTTCAATTTTATATACTTCGTTTTTCTTTCTTTTTAAAAAAAAAACAAGAAATATTACAAATAATCACCCTCTTCAACTTAAAATAAAAATACAAAGAGCATTGAAATAATCCTACCCATATGACCCAAAGTCGCAAACATCTAAATAATTAAAGTGGAAACTTAAAAAAAAAGAAGAAGAAAAAAACATCAATTTCTAAAGAACTAAGCAACAATCACTTATTTTAAGGAGGTTTTCCGTTAAGGATATATATCAGCTTAAAATGAGTAAAACTAGGCATCCAATAGATCAGATTGATATCCAATTGATCGAATGTCAATTGTCATTCCTAATTGGAAGAACCCAACATTCAACCTATCTCACTAAGAGAACACTTGATCCAATCTTGATCGATAACTTCAATAGGCAAACCTTAGAAAATTTGACTTGTTCGACACTTAGAAGTCATCTATTCATTGGAAGAGCCCAGCATTCAACCTATCTCACTAAGAAGGCACTTGATCTATAACTTCAATAGCCAAACCTTAGAAAGTGTGACTTATTTGACACTTGGAAGTTTATACTTGTTTGATCGGTTAACCATAAATAATTATATGTTTAAAATAAGATAAACAAATTAATGCACATATATAATTTAACTTTACCTGAAAAACTTCCATGAAAAATTTGAGATAGATCCCAAAGAAACTTGTTTAACGGGGTCACCCTACTGATCTTGTCCTTCGCTACTACCGATTTTAGAAAATTGGTCCAAGGATTGTTCGAGATGACTTAAATTATATGTATAAATAAAGCCTGAAATCGTTTAGAAAATTCAGCTGACCGATTTCATTTTCAATTTATCTCCTTTATCGAAGTAACCGTTAAGACGGGAATCTTATCTTAAGGGAAAAGAACTCTTTGAAAATCCTAAGAATACGTCTTGATAGATAACTTATCAGTGGGTTAATTAAAGTTCATGTGGAACATATCCCGTATTTAGTTTAGATTTTATGAATATTCTTAACCTATTTCATAAATAAGTGACCATATTTTAACTTATAGAATATGGTCTCTTAGCCGTTCTTAAATTGCAAAGTGGTCGCGAGAATGAAATCTTGATCGATAACTTCATATTTTCACGTCATATTTCAAATCTAATTCTCGCACTTTCACTGCTTAATAATTACCTCTGAAATATGGTTATGTGAGATGACTATTTTAGTGAATTTTCTCTAAATTTGAACATATCGTTCTATGCTTTATAATTTGAACTAGAGAATCTCTCGTGCTTCGCACGAGTTCGATTACAGTTCATATAAACAAAAAAACCCTTTCATCAACGTGTTTCCCATAACCTCCGTCGCATGCAAGATCAGGCCATGGTTCGTGCCCGGGTATGGGCTGAGGGTGTTTTTTTGGGTTTTTTTGGGCTTCGTTTGGACTTATTATTGTTGGGCTTCCACGTCTTTTTTATTTCTTACTTATCGTAACTTTTTTTTACTTTAAATAATACTTTTACCACCTTCCATCCCATCAGGTCCGGATCAAGTCATTGATCGAAGCGAGAAGAGGAGAGGATGTCGTTTATCCTACTCCGGATAAAACGACTCGAGTTTTTGTTTTTTTACTTTTTTATCGAAATATAAATGTAGCTATTTGCTAAAACGATGCCGTTATTTATTATTAATCTGAGTAGATGTTCGTATTAGTTGAATCCAAAAAAAATTCTGAGGGGTAGAAAGCGTAAAAGTATTATTTAAAGCTGAGGGGGGGAAAACGCAAAAACATATAAAGTGCAGACAGGAAAAGCTAAAAGTCGTTTAAAGTTTAGGGTGAAAAAGCGTTAAATTTTTTAAAGTTGAGGGTGAAAAAGCTTTAAAGTTTTTAAAGTTGAGGGTGAAAAAGCGTTAAAGTTTTTAAAGTTGAGGGGGGGAAACCGCTAAGTCTTTAAAGTGGAGGGGGGGAAACCGCTAAGTCTTTAAAGTCGAGGGACTAAAATGGAAAACGCCAAAACATTAAAAAACATTATTTTGGCACACTTCCATAGGAGTTTTTGTAATTTAAATAGGGGGATAATCCTTCATAATTTATTACTTTTTATTACAAAATTGATACATAACTAGTAGAAAAGTCGTGCGTTGCACGACTTCGAACTGGGTTGATGACAGGTGTTGACGGTTACAATTCTTTACAAAAGATCGTCGTAGTTACATCTACCTACACTGATAGTTACTTACCGTTGCGAGAGTGTTAATCGTTGATACAAAAGAGTTTTAGATCCTACTTTGTTTCTAGAAAATGTCGTAGGTGATTGCACTTTTTTCATTCTGGAACTCGTTCCCGTTTTGTCGGGTTGAGGGTCACAAGTTTATCTGCAAGATGTAAAAGTATTCTGTTAGAGTTTTGTCGGGTTGAGGGTCACAGTCATCATACATTTGGTAACAATATGAATTGTAGGAAATTATTGCCTTATTAGTTATGATGAGCCTTACAGAAACCCCTTCTCTTGGAAACTTTCGATGCAGTCATCAAACATTTGCTCGAGTGTTTTAAAAGGAGGTACTCCGATCTTTAATATGTTGCTGGTATCCATGGTATGTGGGATGTCATCCCCTGTTCGACTGCTACACCTAATGATATTTATATCAATTTGGTAAGCTATCAAACAACTAATACGTAATCTTGTTGAAAATTGGAGTTATGTATACTTACCTGTCTACAAAAGGGTAAGATGGGTATTTTGCTTTAAGAATCTGAGGGGCCTCAGTCCAATGAGCCACTGTGTTTGAGCATATGAGTCTGCCTGCAGCTTCTTTCTTTTCCATTGCTAAAATGTGAGCAGCTACAGCGTCGTGTATGTGAACGAAAACTACTGTCGTGTTTGGGTATTCCTCTACAGCCCCTGATTTGAAAATGTTCATGAAACTTATATCTTATTTAGAAGAAACTGTTGGTTTTTTATTCATTTATCTCATGTTTTTGTTACAAATAGCCCATTGTTATTGTAAAAGTGCAGAAAATACATTAGAGTTTGCAAGATCGAGCAATTACAGACAAAAAATGCCAAGTGCAATGCTTTTTTGTGGTTCTTTTTTTAGTTTAAGTTTCGACTTATTGGCCTTTCCAATTAACGTAAGGTGTTGTAATAAAGAAAGGTTTTTGGAAACTATAAGTGGTTTGAAAAGATAATTGTTCATTCACAATTCCATAATTTGCCAAAACTTCTACAAACTGTAGTGATTTTTTTACTCTTTTTTTGTAGCAATGATAATTAGTTTGTACCGCAAATCCAAGCATGATTATCAGGTGACAGTTTTGACCCATTTACTTATGAATGGGTCATTTCAGGCTGTGATTATCTCCAATGGATCAAACAGGTAAAATATGTTTTAAAAATCAATAAGATTTATAGTAAACGGCTCTATTATTAGTAATATCAAACGGACTCATTAACCATCTCACTTTAAGCTAAATTCTTTAATTTAATCCGTTTGAAATAAAGCACAACCCAAATTGACTTATTTTATAACTAAAAAAGACAAAATGACAATTAACGCTATGCACGCATATCATGACTCATTTGGTTTCACTTACCTGCAATTCACCTCTAGCAAGAGCGGGTTTCAAGATATTTGCATCATCAATAGCTCCCTCTGCCGCTCCTGCTCCGATTAATGTATGAACCTCTTCATCACTTTGTGAGAAGACACAAACATGATACAATTTTCTTTTTCTTACTGTTTGTAATTCAGTTTATTTAATCACGAGTAGAAATGAAATTAATTACCTTTACAACAGATGAAAAATTGTCGTCTAAAATGACGATGTTACTACTTTCCTTAGCCACCTCAGTTCCAGCAATTCCCATGGCAAGCCCTATATCAGCCTACAGTCGAATGAAATTTGCAAAATTATATTAAACAGATGGGTCTTTTATTGAATATAACAAAATACAGAAAAGGGTAGAGGGCCGACATAGATCGTTTTCTGTATTTTGTTAAATCGTTTTCAGTGTATATGAACGTGAGCATCAGACTGAGAAAATCAAAGAACAAACAAATATATGTAAATCGCTTGAGATATTCCAGAGGCAAGAATTTTCAAGATTCTGTTTTATTTTTTTTATTGTTCGAGAGTTTTTTATAACTTCCACATGAATTAGCATATTGCAGCCATTACCACACATGAAAAACTTAAATGGCTATTTTATAACTGTATACATAAAGTACTTCCACATGAATTAACATATTGCAGCCCCTTTGTCCAAACTATAAATTTGTCACGTTTCAACCCGAACCCTTTTTGACCCGTTATGTAACCCGCTTAATCTGCCATTTTACCACATCTAGCTAATACTAATACTAATAAGTTATCATTTGTAGGTTTAGCCCAGAAACAGTAAACTGGATTTTCACGAAACACGTCCGTTTCTCAGAAGTTAAAACCGTCATCGGACTCATTAACAACATATCAGTTTCAGCTTTCATTAAAAGAGCTTTTCTAGGAGTCGATTATGACCTTTTATCGAGCCATCAAAATTAACATAAACACCCTTCCCATGAATACCATGACTGAAATTTTTAACTACTTGGATACCAGAGTCACTTACCAAGAAACTGTTGTCTAAGGCGCGTAATCCTAAGCTTTTTATACTCCCTCCTTTCGCAGCCTCTGCCATATTTCAGTTCCAACTATTGCTCTTATGTTCATGAGAAAATAAAAAACAAACAAAATAATGTAATATACATACACCTCTTCCAAGTAAATCCGCTATTTGTTGAGCTTCCTACCGTTTCTGCTGCCTCTGAAAATACCGATCTAGACTTACTTTTAATGAATCAGCCTCCTCTGCCACTCGCTCCACTTTCCTGTCACATTAGATACCGATCAGATTTTCTACCTAATATCAAATAAAACAAAAATTTCATAATCGTGTTATCATGAAAACTTTACAACCGCATCAAATTACCTAGAAAGTGCAGAGCCTTCACTGTTTGCATCTAAAACAGTAAAATTTCAGTCATTCCGGTATGAATTTCAACCTCACACAAATTTCTGCCACATCAAAGTTGTTAAAATATTCTCCCTAATATCATTCAAAACTCAAGTTTTGGAAGTTACGTGTATCACGGGTAGAATTAGTATTTCTTGCGGTTGAACTTTCGTGCATATGTTCATTGAGGTTCTGATGTTCTACAATAGCAAAAAGTTAAATGGGTATTGAAAGTTTAACATCGGCCCTCTGTTTTCTCGGTTTTATATGATGCTGTGACCCTTTCTTTTCCGATTGCTGGCTCTTTAAGATAGTCCAATTAAACACATAATCAGAATCAAATCCTGGATTAAGTAGAGCATCTTATTAATCACCTCATATATTTGGAAATGAATAAAATGAAACTTACAAACCGATTAATCAATCAACAAAGGTCTGGTTTATATTGAATAATCAGAATATGGAAAACTTAAAAATACGGTTTCACACTAACCTATACTATCCACTTACATGATGTAATGTCGATAAAAGCATTCGGATGTTTGGTTCTTTTCCATCAGACCACAGCTTCACATCCTCATCCAGCAATTCTAGTTCCATCTGTACTAATACATAACGGCAAAATGTTAGAAGGAAAATCTAATATACATAAGTAAAATACTATGTCAAACATTACACCTAAAATTTACCTGTTTACATGGGCTTAAATCTTGTTCCAATTGTTCTGCCAGATTTTCGGTTATCAATTCCCTCCGTTTATCGAACTGTGAGAAAAGTTTATAGGATAAGACAGTTAATAAAGGTAACAACATACGACAGAAGATGCATTTTATTAGTTATCACTACGGACACACGTAAATCTATTTGTTTGTGACTTCAAATAAAGAGTTCAATTACATCGTATTAGATTATTAGCTACCAAGACATTTACCACAGGCGATTCTTGCACTTCAGGAACCTTGTTTACATCAGGCGTTTCTGCAAGACAAACAGAACATATGAACCCCAAATCATTTTATGACGAAAAATTCGATCTTTAAAAAACCCACAAATTAACAAACTAAATTCTTATACAATCAATAAACGAATATAATCGATTAACCGACATAAATTACAAAAAATCGAAATGAATAAAATGAAATTGATCGATTAACCAACCTAGATTATAAAAATCGAAATGAATAACATGAAATTGATCGATGATTATTACCTCTCGCTTTTTTGCCGATATGAGGACAGAGACGCTCCTTTGGCAATCGCTGTGTGTGTGTGTGTTTGCAATGAAATAGAGCAAAGAAAAGCAGGTGGAAGTAAATGCAAAAGAAAATCAGGTGGAATCAAAGGCAAAGATGAAGACGACACGTGGCTAAACACGTGTAACAAACCTGTCGAGAACATCGAATCGTAACTGGATTGGGCTAGGGAAAAGCCCAAGAAATTCGGGTTAAAGCCCAAAAATGGCACATTTCCATATGTCCCTTACAAAATTAAATAAGAAGAGTAATATAATATAATATAATATAATATAATATAATATAATATTTTTATTCAAACTATTTTTCTGAATACCAAGTTTGAGAAATAGTAATAGACAAGTAGTCAAAATATATTATGAAATAGACTAAAAAGTAATGTCGGCATGTATAAAGTAGTATAAATTATAATATGTTCATATGATGGGTTCTTTTTTGTCTCCTTTCATTGATACATATCTATTTTATTATCCACACCACGGTTATTGATCTTGTATTTTTATATTAACTTAAAAGACATAATAACCAAAAAATTATTCTGTATATATAGTGATTAGTGAATATGTTTGCATTGAAGGAACTGACAAATATAAAAGTTTAGGAATGGTTAGATATATTATCCTATATAATCAATTTACAAACAAATTGATCTAGTGAATAGTAAAATAAAGACATGATAGCTTTTTTATATTTAAAATGATTCTTTTTAAACCTAAATATTTTATTTGTATCCTTTCAGAGATGTCCAAAAAATAACATGAAGATTATTTCTTTTGTTATAATCAATATCAAACAAATTGGTCTAGTAAATAGTAAAACAAAGACATAATAGTCTTATATATTTAAATTGTTTTTTGCTAAACCTAAATATTTTACTTAGTATCCTTTTAGATATGTCCTAAAAGAAATATGAAAATTATTTCTTTTGTTAGTGTCATAATAGTCTTTTTATATTTAAATTGTTTTTTTTTAAACCTAAATATTTTACTTAGTATCCTTTTAGAGATGTCCTAAAAGAAACATGAAAATTATTTCTTTTGTTAGTGTCTAAAAATTGTAAGACAATCATTTCTTTTTTTGTTATGATACATAATAGATAACCCTCAATACACCATAAAATCAAACATACAATCACCTTTTATAAAATCGCATTGTTCATAAAAAATATTTTTGATCGAATTAAACAAGATTGTCCCTCCCGACGCGGAGCGTGGGCAAGTGAATTCTTGTTTGTTATCAATTTTCATAATATAAACGAGTTATTTTTCTTTTCTTAAACAATATAAACAGGTCATGTTTCAATTATTTTAGAATGGTTAAGGAAGAATTTGGAGACGGCCTCAAAAATACCAAAGCCGCAATCACACTCCAAAATGGTTTGCTCTTCTGGATAGCTTAAACAAAGATCCTTCGTCGTTTACTTTCTCTATATTTATGAAGATCATATTTATTTAATTTAGAGAGAATCTCAATTTGATATAAAAACATACTCATTGTTGGTTGAAATTAACAAAATAAGGCAAAGTAATAAACCTTTTGAACTAAAAACATAAAATAAGAAAAAATAATGTTGTGGGAAAATGGAAAGAAGGCATAGGAACAACATAAAACCTTGAGTAGGAAACTTAAGAATATTTGTAGTTTGCAAAAGAATACCTTAATGGGATAAGATGTGGTTTATTAAGTAGTGAACAAATCAACTTTTCCTTTTAATCTATCTTTTTGCTATTGTTTATTTATTTTAAAACAATTTTCTTAAAAGAAAAAAGCATTTTAGAAAGTAATGATAATTAGAGTAGTCATTGACATTTTTTTCTCTAGAAACATGATGAAATGAAACTTTTACTGTTATATCATTACTACATTTTTATAACTTATTTTCTCACTTATTTTCTCATTCGATAAAATAAAATGTAAGTATGAGATTCTAACTCAAAGTTTGTAGACTGTAATTAACAGAAGTTAGTATCTTGTCAAACATAACCAATTTAAATTTGTATAAAAGAATTATCATCCATCTTGGGCTCCCTCAATCCATCTCTAGCGTCATAAACAGATGAAGGGTGATTACAAGCGATTTGTATGTTAATAATAAGGGTAATTTACAAGCCATATGTACGTTAATAACAAGGGTAAATTACAGGTGATGTGTGTATTAATAATAAGGGTAAATTATATAAATAGTCTTAGTGGTATTCCTAATCTAGAAAGAGAAAACAACACCTTTAGTCCTTGTAATTAAGTTTTTGCTCAAGTATGTCCCTTATCTGTTATATTTAACGGACTTTCTATTAAATATTGTAAAATCATTTTACCTGTTAAAATTGACACTTTTGGCCCTAAATTTGTAATCTAATTTAAGTAATTTCTAAACATGTATAATAAAATCCACTCATCGATTTTCCAATCCTTTATAATAAATACTTAAAAGAAAATAAAATACTAATTTAAACATGTTAAACCTAACTCGAACACAAAAATCCTAATTCGGATCTTTCAATAGATTTCCTCACTCTCTTGCAAAAGATCGTCCATATCATTGACGCCACAACCGATGACATTCTTCAATGACAAATTTATTCTTTATTTTAACTTTTTAAATTTCATCATTCTTACTTATACTTCATTATAAAGTATTTAGTTTGTTTTTGTCTAAGTAATTAATTTTGAATAAAATAACTCTCGACAATTAACTTTTATAAATCAATTTAAACTATTAAAAATTTTAAATTTGAAAAATAAAACGAATTAAATACCTTAATTAGTTTATCAACATCAAAATAAATAATACTAAAATCAATCTAATGCACAAATATTATAAATTTTAATAAAATTTGAATCAATGATAGAAAATGAAATTTTATAATAAACTATTGAATGATAGAAAATTTGAATTTATATATATAAGAAAATTTCATATTATAATATTATAAATGCACAAATATTTAATGCACAAATATTATAAATTCAAATTTATAATATTATAAATTTTAATAAAATTTGAATCAATGATAGAACATTTAAGATATTTATTACATATTATAAGATTTAATGCACAAATATTATAAATATTATAAAATTTTAATAAAATTTAATAAATTGAATTTATAAGATTTATATATATAAGAAAATGAAATTGAGAAGAAAAAAAAAACTACTATCGACCAATAAAAGCTTTCCTTTTAAATTATTTAATAGAGTCAATTTAATTTTTATTTTAACAATTTATTATATTTAGTCCTTTATATTTTTTAAATATAAATTTACCCATTTAACAAAATATCTTAATATAACTCTAATAACTCCTTTATTGATAAATAATAATAATAATAATAATAATAATAATAATAATAATAATAATCCATTTTGAAAAAAATATCAAAACTTACGTTATTATCAATTTTAGATATTACAATATACTTACCATTTAACTAAAATATATTTTCAAAATTAATAATAACAATCATTTCTTTTTCATTTATTTCAAAAGATAACTAAGTACAATTTTAGCTTTGTAATTTTTAAAGCAGAATTTAATTGTTTCATTTTATTCAAAAATTTAAAACGCAATTTCATTGCTTCCTATGTTTATGCTACAAAACACAACGTAATAACTTGCTATTTTTCTTTTTTATCAGTATATTTTTATTTATTTTTATTTTATTGAGTTTAGATGTAAAAATAATAGTTTGATATATTTGTTTTGTTATTTTTAGATCAACAAATATGTTTTTAACTTATTAACTAATATCTAGTTCTTCTATATGAAACAAAAAAACCAATTCAAAATCAAAAATACTATTAGCTTATGATCTAATCCCATTCAAAAATCTAAACAAACAATCAACTAAACAAATATGTTTTTAACTTATTAATTTTATTTAGTTCTACTTTATGAACTCAAAAACCAATTTAAAATCCAAAATATTATTCGATTATGATCCAATCTGATCCAAATAAACAAATAATTTATACTAACATTTATTCAATTTAGTCATTTATATTTTCTAAACAAAAATTCCACCGTTTCACTTAAATATTGCCATATAATTCTAATAACACATTTATTAATCAATAACGATAATAATAATTTCTTTTCAAATAAATATCAAAACTTACTTAAACTAAATAATAACAATCGTTTCTTTTTCATATTTTCTAAAGATACATAAAAACGTTTTTAACTTTGTAATTTTTATAACACAATTTAATTGTCTCCTATTATTCAAAATTTTAAAACGCAAATAAATATCTTGCTATATTCATTCTACAAAACACAACGTAAGGACTTTTTAATTTTCATTATTATCGATATATTTTTGTTTTGTTATTAACCTATTAATTTACATTTACTTCTTCTGTATGAAACAAAAAACCAATTTAAATAAAATATACTATTCGGTTATAATTTAGTCCCATTCAAAAAACTAATCTAACAATCAGATCAATAGATACGTTTTTAATTAATTTATATTTAGTTATACTTTATGAACTCAAAAACAAATTTAAAATCCAAAATACTATTATCCAATCTAATCTAAATAATCAAAACATGTCGTCAAATCCAAATAATCTAGTTGTTGAATTGGTTTTATTCAAATAGTGATCATGTCTAATTTAATAGTAACTTTCTAAATCTAATATATAACGTGAATAACAAATATGAATATTTAACTAATAAAAAATTAATTTAAACTAGTTGTATGTCTACTTAAATTTAAGTTATAGTGTATTAAAAAAGAAATTTTAAAAAATTAAGTAAATTTAGTTCTTTATTTTTAATAACTATTAAATTTAATCATATAATTCACAGTTCAACTAAAAAATCTTCATAAAATTATGTCAGGATAAAATACGTTTGTATAAACCTAAACCTTGTTTGTTAGATCGTGATCTATCAAAGAAGTTCAGCAGCGTATATGAACACTTTGATATTAACAAGTTATTCAAACAAATAATATTGTTAAAGTATGAACAATGATGAACAATAAATTGCCTAATTATAAGCCTCAATTGATTAATAATAATTATCAATACAATGTGTTTTGTTATCAATTACAAGGATCTATATATAGACCTTGAGGTTAACCTAGCTAAACTAGGATACTACATCTATCTAATAAGGAAATACAATTTAACTACAATTGTAATTTTATACTAAACTTGCATGGCAAGAGTTGCAGTAGTAACAGTCCGCAGTAACTATGTTGAAGCAGCAGCATTAATGAGAAGTAGTAGTAATCATGTCTTCGGTATTAATCTTCAACTTCAGCATTAACTTGTCTTCCGTAGTAACTTGTATGTCTTCAACATTAATGATCTTCAACATTAACCATCTTCAGTCCGTATTAATGAACATACATTCCTATCATTAGTTAGAAGCAGTATTAATGAAACTAAAACTATTTTAACTAAGTTCTAATCCCAACAAATTAATCTTTAATTCATTTCTTTTACCAAAATTTCTTAATAATCTTAATTTTTATATACATGGCTTCCATATTTTTTAGTTTCAACCCAAATTATCATATCCCAACGTCAATTAGATTTTGATCATATCTTAACAAAGTGAAGAAAAATATGAAACTTTTTAACTATTTTTTCTTCTTAAACTTTTTATTTTAGGTATTTTTAAATAATACATTATAATTGCTTGCTATAACAACTTTTGAATCAAATTAGAAATATTACATGTAACTTTATAAAGTCTGATAATTTATAACAAAAAATATTTAGTATGTAAATAAACAAAAAAGCAAAATTTATAAATTAAACTAATTTAAATTGTCCGTTTGTCTATACGAGCATAAATTACTTACATGATACTATTTCTTGTTTTTTCTCAATCACATAATTTTCCATTTAAAATTTCCTTTTCTGTTCTCTTCGGTCATATTTTTTGTTCATTACGTAACACATTATTTAATATATTACCAAAACCATAATATATAATATAGGTTTATAGATAAATATTCTGAAACTGTGTGTATACACGGGTCTAAAGACTCGTATATAAGAAAAAGAATTTCAAAAATTAGGTCCTATTGACCAACAGAAAGCCATCATTTTAAATAAATTATAAAATCAACTTAGTTCTTTAATTTTAACAATTTAATGAAATTAATCTTTTATTTTCTCTAAACAAAAGTCTTCACCATTTAACTAAAAAAATCTCTTATTTATCAAAACAATAAAAGACTAATTTCATTAAATTAATTAATCAATTAAACAAAATAATATCTATAAATTTGATATAATAACCCCTTATTTATCAAAACAAATTAGAATAACTCATTTTCTTTCAATAATTACTAAAACATATTTCTGATTAGAATACCGCATTTGAGTTTGTTATATATACGAAATGAGAACCATTTGCTACTTTTAGTTATTTATTATGATTTTGGTAATTTATTTATTTTTATTTTATTATGTTTAGATGTAAACTAATAATTTGTTAATTTTTATTTTTCTACAATCGAACAATAAATAGTTCTTATTCTTTTTTTCATTTATCAAATTTTATTAAATAAAATTATGTAAGTATATGACAATAAAATACATTTTTAATCTTTTCATATAAAAAAAATTTTAGTAAAAAAAATATTGAACATTACGAAACATTTATTTAAATTCTTTATTAAATCAATAATAACCCAATCTATTTAATAAATTGAATGATTTAGGTTTTTTTAATTGATTAAATAAAATTATTTATTTAATAAATTAACTAAATTTAAAAAAATTAAAAATTAGCTATTTCTTTTTAACCAATTACTTCTATAGAATTTCAAATTAGCAATGTATTTTGCACATAACAATTTAATCCAATAATGTTGGACATGAAAATTTGAAATTATGTAGGAATTAGATTAAAATTACTACTCCTACATAATTAGCAAGTTAGCATTTCAAGTTATGTGCATAATTTCACATAACAATTGGTTGAAATTATGTATTTCAACCGATACCCTTAAATTGTAACCGAAAATCCTATATTCATCAACTCGGCGATATTTTTGATTGTATGTTAAAAATAGCTATTAGTAAAATTTTAAGAAAACATCATACGTTTTTCTTCTTTTGTGAATATAATTTTATATATTCTTAATTCGTATTTGGTATTTGTTAGTTATAATTAAATGAATAACAAATTATTGTCGTAATTACAATTTGGCATTTTATTAATTAAAATGTTAAAAGAACAATTAAAATATATATATATAATATAACAAACCAACTAATAAGAAAAGAAAAAAAACTAAAACAATATGTCGGATATACATTTTATATTTTACTTATTTGTCGAAAATGTAATGATTATGTATAACAGAAACTTAGACACATAATTAAAGGTTAAAAGTAATTTTATAAAATCTAATAATACTAGTACGTAAAATTAATTTAAACTGTCCGTGTGTATATACGGGTATAAAAACTAGTTATTTCAAATAAATATTATAGTTAAAAAAAAAATTAGTTTTGAAAACAAAAACAAAAAGACATTTTGGATGCTTGTGAACTAGTGAAGAGAATTTAGACCTTAAATCAAATTAAGCATTATAAACAATAAAATACTATTCAAATACTTTTAAAACATATTTAAACTTTTATATTGTATTTTCCTTTTTGTTCTTACCCAGCTTCAAACCTCTACTTAAATATGTTTATATAATTTAAATTAAAAATAAAAAACTATTCTCTAGTTTAAAATCTGTGCTTGCCTATGGAAGTGTGTAATGAATATTATTAAATTGTGCAATGAATATTATTATTATTATTGGTGTTTGGGGTTGGGTTGGTGTTGGGCTTATGGGTTGGTGTTGGGCTTGGGTTGGTGTTGGGCTCTTATTTTTTTTTTTTTTTTTTTTTTTGATTACTAAAATTTAACTACTACTCACATCTCCTCTCTCTCGCCAAATAATCCCACCAAGACGATGCCGTTTTGCGACGTCGGAATGCAGGCTGGAACTAAGACGATGCCTTTTTTCTTAAAGGTGCTTACGAATGTAAATTTACATTGTATAAATATATATAGTAGCGATGTAAAGCAAATAAAAAATAAGTTTCTTAGAGGTGCTTATAAAAAGTATCAAATTGTAGATGCGACTACAAATAGAATCAAATAAAAGATATACTTTGCGAATCAAATAATCTCACCAAGACGATGCCTTTTTTCTTGGCTTGCGAATGTAAATTTACATTGTTTAATGGTCAAAGTGCAGGCTTGAACATAAATATTAATTTTCGTCTAATATCATTACACACAAACCCCCGAACTCGTGCAACGCACGAGTCCCTACTCGTTCAAGTTTATATTGTATGTCGGCTTCAAATTTTTTTTTTTCTAACTTGGTAAAACACTCTTTTTTTCTTCTTTTTCTATGTCACTTTTCAAATAGTCAAAACAACACAATCTAATTACAAAATTAAACTCAAAGTATCATGAAAACTAAACCCCAAAGTAACAATTCTTAAGCTTCATATCTAGTTCGTTCAATAATTCAATCAAATTTCTCAATTTTAGTAAAAGAATCTCAATATCCAAACTTTAAAAACGTTACTTATAGGTACTAAAATAATTGTACATGAGCAACTTGAAGACAACAATATGATAAACAATCCCAACAACAATGGCTACGTGTTACAGATTGATCGGGTTTGTAGATTAAATCGTTCGTGCGATGGCTACCAATTAAGATCACAATGGTAACTATGTTTTAAGATTTCAAGCATCAAGTAAACTCTCTAAATTTTGGTTATAGTTTTAGTAAATTAATTTGGATGATTACTAGATGAAAAATCATACAACTAAACATAATTATGAGAATCTAGGTAGTTGATAATTACTACTTTTGTCTCAATAAAATATATTTATAATAAAAGAAATATACCATAAATATCTTTAGAAAAAATTAAAATTTTACTAAAATTTGTGGTATTTATTTTAGTTGTGAAAAAGAGTAACACGAAAAACAGAATTTAGTTATAAGAAATGATTAGGGTTTTACTAAGTATAATAATTACTATAGTAATTATGAATGATTAGATTGAAGAAGTTGTAATTACAACTTTTGACTTACTAGCATTTTGAGACATATAACATGAAAAACTACCCAAATAATCATTAGTCTCCTCTCAAATCTTGATTTCTTTTTTCACTTTTAAGTTTTAATTTTTGAGTTTTAATTATTTAAAAGTTAATTATTTGCTTATAAAGTTAAGTGATAACAATAATTTGATAAGATGAATCCCACTAAACCAAGGTGGTTATGGGTCCTATTGTCGCATACATGTTGGCGCATCATATCATCATAAACAGCCTATCACAATTTATTTGATTGTCCTAAGTTTTAAAATTTTGTTTTCCTAAGTTGATTAAATATTTTCTTTTTGAACGACAAAAATACAAACAAGAAGCTTCGGCGTTGCTATCAACCTGTGTCTGTATTCAAATATATTAAATTAGCAAGAAGCTAAAAAGAAACAGTTATATAGCCGTATACATTGTATTTCAAATATATTTTGTTTTCCTAAGTTGTTTAAATATTAGTTATTATTTTTGGTGTAATGATTTTTTTATATCATGATTCATTTGAATAAATATATTCATTGTAAAAAGTAAAACGTTTTTCACATAGACTTTACGAAGAAACCAAGAATACACACACATTGTTATTTGGAGCCTACTTTTAAAAAGTAAATCGGAGGCTATGAATAAACTATATGATGGTTTTGTAATCTTCTTAAGGAGAGTGTTCAAAACGGTATATACACATATATTTGATGTGTTAAGGGGTGTTTGCGTAAGCTTATATACACATCACCTAATAATTCGAATACTTAATAATTTGAATTTTTATCCTAAGACTCGAACCAAACCTTTTGTAAACTTATGGGAAAATGTGAAATGACTTGTTGTAAAACCCTCTCATATTATAATTTTAGCGTATTGTCTCATAACTTCATAAGCTGTTCGAATAAATTAATCCAAACATCCTAAAGTATTTTCCCACTTTATCATAATGCAATAAGCTATAAATTGTTTAAATAAACTATTTCAAACACCCCCCATACTAAGAAAATACTCACTTCGTTATGTTCTACATCATAAAACCAAAAACAAACTTTGGTAGATGATGATATATGAAGTAATCACATACATATACAAATGACATAAAGGTATTGCATGCACTTCTTTAACATATTTGTACAAAGATTTCATATACAATAAAATCTATTTATTAACAAAATTAATATGTAAAATTTGATATGGCCATATTTCAATGTTTTTTCGACAACTTTGAGTGCTTTCATACCAATGATAATCAAATCAACGACGAATTCTTTTGACATAACATATTTACGTGGGACATTTATAAAGAAAATGGTGAAGAAATTCGGGCTATTTATGATATTAGTATGTATCTAAAAACATATTTTTTAAGTAGATGTGACAAGAAATGAGAGGGCAGATGCATAGGATTATTACGAACTTTAAAACAGACAGGATTAAATATTCTTTTTCTTTCTATTGAGACAAGCAAAAGGTATAGGACAATCCATGGCCAAAGAGACCAAATCATGAGTGGGGGCAAAGGATTAATTCAAGAAAAGAAAAAAGGGATGTGAAGGGAGTTTCTATTCTCTCATAATAACAACTTTAATTTCATCATCATCACTTGGAAAAGAAGCTTTTATTGTTGCTTGATTTTGATTGTTTGAAAAGAACAATACCTTTCTAGGAAGGAAAACATTGGAAACTAAATGCTTTCCGGAAACCACCACTACCACTACCGCCATTCAGCTTTGCCGGTAATGACATGTAACACGTACACCATGCCATTTCGTTAATCCAACGTATAATACTAATCATGTTTGTTGTATAACCAAAGGGTGTCTGACTTGACAATACATTTTTCAAGCTTAACCGTTTAGTTTGTTCAGGAGGGAGGACATTTTTTGTTAAATAAGTGATGGGTTCAATTCCGCTTGGCAAAAGCTTATTATTTGTATGCGGTCCTTGCTACATAAGAATGGTTGTACATGTCCAACGGACTTCAGTTATATTGTCTAACGATTCAACCTTTTCGTAATATTTGTTGTATATTAGTGATGGCTTAACTCTAACATATGCATAAATGCAAGAATTATTATTAATATTATTATTACTATTGTTATTATATTGTTTTTTGGTGGGGTAGAGGGGGTATCTGCAAAAGGGATCACATACTCATGTTTTAACCTCGAAAGAGATTGAGGAACACTGTTTTGTTTCCATGTGTCATGTTCTTAGAGGTTGTGTTGGAAATGAATTACCAAAAAACCAACGGATTAGAAGTTAATATAGACAGCATAATAATATGTGAAAACACAATGTGATCAAATTATATGGTTCCCGGAAAACTATTTCATAAGGATTCCGATAACAGATTTCTTGTTATAGAAAGAACGTAACCAAGGGTCGAGTTATATATTTGTCGTGTTATTACTAATTGTGTTTTTAAGCGTAATAACATAGAGTACTGAACAAGCATATACGAATGGTCACAAGGTTAACAAAGATGATTAGGACCAGACTAGCTATATTATTTAACTTTTGATGAGTGCAATTTTAAGATTAGTCATTGTCCTCAAGTGCTTTCATCTACTTAATTATGTGATAATGTGTACGTACACAAGGATTGAAAGAAACTACACCATAATGTACTGTTGTTTACGGAACGAAATTCATGCAAATAATGAAAGATGCAAATAGTTTTTCGGTTACTTGCTAGTTGCTACACTGTAGTTTATCTTCACCATTGTACCGGCTACAACCTTCCATCCGTCCTCCACAATCGAAAGGTTATACACAAATTTTGCTTTTTTAACATTTGTAACACCCTTATTTCTTTTTGCAATATTATGTTGGCTAATATTTGGAACTGGATAGCGGTAGATGATAAGCAAAAAAGTGAAAAATATATTGGTTCCCATGGAAAAGTAAATAAAAACTAAAATCTAATTTTACTCGATATTTCAGCAATCGCCTAATGTGGGATCAACAAGCACAAGGTATAACTCTTTTCATTCAGATATCGAGCAATTTGTAATGATCTATAAGCTCGCAAAGTAAGCACAAACAAGAGTCCCTAAAAGATATCATAGCAGAAGTTGTTTTGTGTCGAAGTAGTTCTTCAATCTCTGTATGTCGATTTCTTTTGTTATGCTCGTACTCGTAGTCATATATCATTGATATATACAATACCAGAACATCAAACTATGAAAGCTTCATGTACAAAAAAATCATGTGTCATTTATTAATTATACAATGTTTTTTGTCATATTCCTAAATGTTGATTTAGGACATAATAATAGAGAGCAATGAACAAGCATATACGATTGGACTAAAGATGATTCGGACGCCTCTTAGACATAACATAACTTTTTTTTCTTCTTTCAGAAATAGAACTATTAATCACAACACGCAATTATTCACATCTTTGTCCCTTGTAGGATTTGAACCCACCATCTCTACGTTATGAGTCAACTCACATACCGCGAGACTACAAGTCATTTTATACAATTTCAAGCTTTGTCATTGTCCTTGGTTCTTTCATCTTGTGTGATTAGATGTTTATCAACAAAGATTGAAAGAACTTACATCAGCAGCACGTACTATTATTGACGGAACAAATTTCTGCAAAGAGAGCAAGATGCAAACAACTTTTTCATCACCTGATGCAGTGTCATAAAACATTTCAATAGAATTGTTTAAGATCGGAAATGAAGTTCATAACTTGAGGATCCTAGAGAACGTTTGTTAATTATTTGTTTTACTCCATGATGTAACTTCAAAAAACAATTTACTCCACAATGTACTTACAGAGAGAAATTTGGATAAAAATCGGCGATATAAAATATGAAATGAATTAAATAAAGTTTAGAGGAGATGCTACAAACTTAACACACTTAAATGAAATCTAATGTAATTTTAACCATCGATCATATATACAACACAACTATAAAAACACCCCATAAGATAAACTATCATCTAGCGACAACTTTTCCTCCCCCCACCTCTTTTATCGTTTCCAGACCTTATTTCACTTCCTCTAGCACATCTCGAGAGGTTTTCTTTCGTGAAACATACTTGCTTTATTATAGTTACAACAACGTAACTTTGAGTTTGTAGATGGCCGGGGATATGGACAATAAAATGGATATCCAAGGATCAAATCTTCGTCATATATTTTTTTTGTCTATGATTTAAATTATTTACCTTCCTCGTATTGACCGTGTAAGATTGGCAAAATTTTATCAGGCCTGGTTTTAAATTTTAATAGGTTGTTTGGACTTTGGACCAACAGTTGTATTTTAAAATGGGATTATTTAACATGAGCCCAAGTTTAGCCATTTCGGCTAAGTTGAGACCAAATATAGTTTAAGCCTAAAATAATAGATTGTTGTTTATATCCTTGAGCTATCAAACCAAAAGGTGCTTCACCCTCTCACTTCTGAGGAGCTCATCAATCGATTTTTCGATAAATACAAGAAAGATAAAGCACATAACGAAATAATCGAATGACATATGGCAAAGTTTGAACTTTTTCATTCGCCTTACTTTATATGTATGGATGTACGTTACAACTAGGCTACCATGGTGAGAACTTCTTGAACTATTATGTGAATAATGGAAGGGGTTATAGACTTTTATGTGTCACCTGTAATAACACTTGACCACTCATCCAACCGAAAAAACAAATCAAAACAAAAAACGTCCGCTCGGTTTTTTATTTATAAGAAACCGAAATATTCAGTTTGATTTTGGTTTTACTCCAAAAACCAAACTTAAAAAACCAAAACCAACAATTTATAATATCCTCTAAAAAATAATCTTTTAATATAATTATATGTTCACACTAATTGTTTTAAGACTAAATATAACATAGATTTAATGATTCTAACTTACTATGTCAAAAATTATATTTGATTGTTAAAACAAACCTCTGAATAAAATGTTACTTATTAATTTGAACGATTCAAAGTCTAAAAATATGATTAAAAACCGAACATAACTAAACTTATCCAAAAACCAAAATTCCGATTTAATTTCGATTTTATAAAAAACCGAACCAAACTAAACCGTGTTGACCCCTGCTTAATCTCCAAAATATAAACACCCTCTATATAGGGTGTGTTTGGCGTAAGTAGTTGGAGCTGAATCTTAATCTTGAGCTTAAGCTGGAGATGGAACTTGAGTCTTATGATTGAGGATGGAGCTTATATATAAAGATGAAAAGCATTTTGGTAAAGTAGCTGGATTTTGAGGTTATTATTATAAAAGACATAAAAAGTATATAAAAATATTTAATTTAATTATTATAAGGGGTATGTTTGGCGTAAGTAGTTGGAGCTGGAGCTCAATCCCCTTCAAGTGGCTTATGGTTTTGGGGCTTATCGGGACTTATATTTTTTATAAGCCCATCGAACCAAACAAGGCTTATGAAGTGGATTATCAAAAATGATAAGCTTAAGCCCCAATCATCCCCCAGAATTCCCTCCGCCAAACACACCGAAGGGGTATTTATGTAATTTTATTTAGCATTAGCTCAAGCCCTTTTTTCATAAGCTACTTCAAGGGTATGTTTAGTTGAAGGCTTTTGGGGACTTCTCATCTATAAACCTTGTTTGGTTGTCAAGGCTTATTAAAAAATAAGTCCCGATAAGCCCCAAAACCCATAAGCTACTTGAAGTAGCTTATAAAAAAGGCTTAAAATTACATAAATAACCGTTATATTAATTAACTAACATATTTATATATATATCCATTTATGTCTTTTCATACTGATAAGCTTCAGCTCTATCTACTTTACCAAACATGTTATTCATATTTAGAGTAAATTACACCGTTGGTCCCTATATTTGTACCCAAATCACTAGTTCGGGGTTTTTTTTGAAATAATTACGTCATTAGTCCCCATTGTTGTAATTTTGATACGCCGGTGATCCAAAATACTAACGTCCGTTTATTTTTAACGATTTTTTCAACACATGACTTGCACACGAGGGTACTTTTGTCATTTCACCTTTAACCTACACTATTAACCTTTTCCCTTTCTCTCACTCTCACACTTACCAACCACCAACACCTTTCTTCCCCATTTTCCATTTCAAACTTATAACAAACTTATAACAAACTCATTAACTTTTTGCTAACCAAATTCATCATAATAACAACAAAACTAACCAACACCTTTAAAGATAATTGCAACAATATTTTACTCGGTTTGGCCGGAGAAGAGGAACCGGCGGCGGCGACTGTTTCGGTTAGCACTGCACCCCGACGGCGGCAACTGTTTCGGTTAGCATTGCACACCGGCGGCGGGACGTGACATTGACCAGTTGTTTGGATTCTCCATTTTCACGACCACCGGTGTTCCTCGATGTGTTCTGTCGGTCCGCCTACCATCTTTAATTTTTTTAATTGTTAATATAAAAGGTAAATCTGGAAAATGGGATTTCAAGATTTGGGATTTTAAGATTAAAGAGTGGAGAATTGAAGAAGATTGTGATGTTTGTGAATTTGGATTTTTAGAGAGAGAAAGAGTCAGAGTGAGAGTGAGATGACGATTGAAAAATGGACCTGATTTGTGAATTTGGAATTTTAGAGAGAGAAAGATGAGTGAGGGTGGTTAAAGACTATAATGCCCTCGTGTGGAGGGCACGTGATATGGTTTCCGTTAAATATAGACAGACGTTTGAAAAATGGACCACCGGTGTAACGGATTTACAACAATGGGGACTAATGGTGTAATTATTTCAAAAAAAGCCTCGAACTAGTGATTTGGGTACAAATATAGGGACCAACGATGTAATTTACTCTCATATTTATATATAAGCTTCAGTCTCGACCATAAGCTGAAGCTCTAGCTCCAACTCAAACTTAAACTCTAGCTATTTTCGTCAAATACACCGCAAGTGACTTATAATTTTAAGACTTATTGAGATTTATATTGTTAATAAGTCCAACAAACCAAACAAACCAATCAAAGCAATCGAGACTTATTAAAAAAGTTTATAGAAAACTGTAAACTTAAGCATACCAAACATGCCCAGTTAAGAGTTAGGAAAGGAAACCTACTTCCTTATTTCTATTTCATCTTCCTCACTACTACTCCCTTTTACGACCCGAATTCCAACCCGGTCGAACCAGTCCGCCATCTCCGGCAACAATGGTCGAATCCTCCGCTGTCACCGGCGGCGCGTCCCTCCCCTCCGGCCCAGACGGCAAAAAACGGCGCGTGTCGTACTTCTACGAACCCTCAATCGGCGACTACTACTACGGGCAAGGCCACCCAATGAAGCCCCACCGTATCCGCATGGCCCACAACTTAATCATCCACTACTCTCTCCACCGCCGTATGGAAATCGTCAGACCATTCCCCGCCGGCCCGGAAGACATCCGGAAATTCCACTCAGACGACTACGTGGACTTTTTGTCCACCGTGGCTCCGGACACGTTGCAAGATCATACGCATAATAGGCATTTGAAACGGTTCAATGTCGGCGAGGATTGTCCGGTTTTTGATGGGATTTTTGAGTTTTGTCAGGCCTCGGCTGGGGGATCCATTGGGGCTGCGGTTAAGTTGAATAGACAGGATGCGGATATTGCGATTAATTGGGCCGGTGGGTTGCATCATGCCAAGAAGAGTGAAGCGTCCGGGTTCTGTTATGTGAATGATATTGTTTTGGGGATTTTGGAGTTGCTTAAAGTTCATAGGGTATATGCGTTTACGTTTGCTTTGTTTTGATTTAATTAGTTCTCTTTTCGTGTTAATATTGAAATGTGATGTTATAGTTATTAGTTTTGTTTCGATGGTTAGCTAATGAAGTAACCGATGAAATTAGGGTATAGTAAGAATGTATTTGGGATTGGTGTTTTAAGTAGCTAGTCGGTATTTAGAAACATATAATAAGCACATAGTGGTTTTTCGCTCAGTGGTTAGTTGCTTTCTTCACTGGTGGTTGTGTGGGTACAAAGCTATGTAATAGACGTTTAGTATTATAGTTTATCATTTTCATTGTTTGACCGTTATACAAAAAGCAAATAAAATGTCAATTTGAGGGTGAAATAAGAGATTGTTTATTATAGGCTGAATATTCTTCGTGGATTCAAAATTAAAAGTTAACCCTTATGGCGAAATAAGTTGATTTTAGCAAAGCTTATAGCTGTTTAAGTAACCAAATCGTGGACACTACTAAGTAGTGTTACTCTACACTATAATTATGTGTTTTGTGTTAGCTATTATTAAACTGATTATAAGTATTAAGTAGATTACCTATAGATGAGAAACTGATTATTGCAAGATTTACTAGAAAGTTATAATCACTTTAAAAACGTACATCCAAACGCCTCTGTAAAACTAGAGGCCTCTCAATCTTTATATGTAGAATTTACTATTGGAATACAAGTTTTTGATTTGATATACTTTATACAAGTTTGAACTATTTCATCCGAGCGTGCATGAGTTTTAAAAATAAACAAATAATTTGGGTTGCTTATCATATATTATTGTGTTTATTAAAGTGTAAAGTTATTATGAGTTTTAAACGTGCTTTAGCTATTGTTTAACTACCCTTACAATTTTTTTATACATACAGCGTGTATTATACGTGGATATCGACATCCATCATGGAGATGGTGTGGAAGAAGCCTTCTTTACCACTGACAGAGTGATGACAGTCTCTTTTCATAAATTCGGCGACTTTTTTCCTGGAACGGGCCACATTAAAGATATTGGTGCTAATCAGGGAAAGTATTATGCTCTAAATGTTCCTCTGAATGATGGAATGGATGATGATAGCTTTCGTGGTCTATTTAGACCAATTCTTCACAAAGTTATGGAGGTTTATCAACCTGATGCTGTTGTTCTTCAGTGTGGGGCCGATTCGTTGGCGGGTGATAGACTCGGGTGCTTTAATTTGTCTGTGAAAGGTCACGCAGACTGTCTTAAGTATCTTAGATCGTTTAATGTTCCTTTAATGGTTTTAGGTGGTGGCGGCTATACCATCCGCAATGTCGCCCGGTGCTGGTGTTATGAGGTTTCTTCTCTTTCCCTCACTATATATATTAGGGTTATTTGCACGGTATATCAACTATCAGTGTAGCTGGTTACCCAATTTATCAACCCCGTAGTTGGCTGTTATACAATGCAATTAACCCTAAGTTGACCTATAACGAGTTGAAATATTAATGGTTGATTGTTTTTAATATTGCAGACAGCAGTTGCAGTAGGAGTTGAACCTGAAAATAAGCTGCCTTACAATGAATATTATGAGTACTTTGGACCAGATTACACCCTTCACGTTGACCCGAGTCCCCTTGACAACCAAAATACTCCGAAAGATTTGGAGAAAATCAGGTTAGATTGCCTTTTGTTTAATCTTTTCTTGTTTAATATTGAAAATTATGTGTTTTGCAGTATGTTTATAGGATACCGTAAATTAGACATGATATAGATTAATCATTCATCTCTAGTTGAATGTTCAATTGGTCGGTCAAAGAATATGGAGTTTACAGTATGTAAAACTAATTTCTGCCTATTCGTCTAATTGCTCTCTAAATTTTTGTTAGGAATCAGTTATAAATGATATATGATAAGGACACAAGTGTGTGTTTTAGGAGTCATATTGTATGTATGGAATGTTGTAGAGGACTTAATAGACGACAAGACTTGAAAGTGGATATGAAGATTGAATTGAACTACGTTTAAGTTTAATTTTAACCTTTAAGTAAATTTAAATCAACATGTGTTAACAAGTTTTTTTTCAGAAATTGCCCAAGCAGTGACATTGTCAACGGTGTCTTAGAGATTATGGTTTAAGTAGTGGTGTGACCTAATATTTTATTAACTTTATTTGTAATGTTGCTTATTGATGAAGTTAGATTTGTTTGGAGAAGTTAATAAGTTGAATGAAGCAGGGTGTGGAGGAAATAAATATTCTTTGTGCTCGAATATAGCTTTTATAAAGTGATTTCTTAATAAGCTGTCATCATATAATGCTTGTTATCATGATCTTGGTTTGCTTATATGTTAATAGAATCAAGGTCATATAGTTCGGTTCATCTGAACTCTCAGATATTCGTAGTTCATACATATTTATCATTTTACATCTGTTAAGTCAAGAGACAACTAAACTTAGGCTTGTTTAGAGGTTTACTTTGGGAAAAACTATTATCTATTTTGTTTATGTTTTGTTTCACCAACATGACAAATGAGAATATGCAAATTTTTCATTTTACTTCAATTAGAAGTGCATAAGTTATGACCGCTAGACTCTGAATTAATTCTTTGAGTAAAAGCACCGATCTTTACATTAAACAACGTAGACACTACAAAGCATATTGTGGTATACAAGAAGTAATTTACTTTAGGCCGTTATTAAAATGTCAACTGGAATTTTTAACAATACATGTTTATAGCCCTCAGTAATAGAATCGTCTTTCCATGATCCCTCATACATATATGTGAATTTATATTTTCATTACCTTTCCGATCCATGCGTCACAATGTTAATGAAATACGGGTACCGATTTTTCACCTGTACTTAGTATTGGCAATATGTCTAGCAACTTTTCTATGCATGCACTTACCTCTAGTATACTTTGAAGCGATTGTAGCATCCATGCTCCTAGGTATATATTAATATGTTGTATGTTTGGGTATACTTTCTCTGTCCAATGAAATTGCAATACTTAACTGAACACGCATTGTAGTTGAAAGAAAATGTCTTACATACTTAGTCAGGCTTGTTGTTTGTTTATCCTTGTTAGCATCCATCCGTCAAGTTTGGGTAGAAGCCTAAACGGATTGTAGTTGTTACTTGTTATTTTGCAATATATAAATATCCGAAAGCAATTTGAGCATACATACTGCAAGCTTGTGAAGTATAAACCCATATAATCACTGTCTTAATTTACTTCATTTGTTCAGCAGAAATTGTCTAGTTTTACTAGGCGGATAGTTTGAGAGAAATGTTTGACTATTCATTAAACGTCTTAAATGCCCTTCAAAAGTGACCCAATTGGGGAATCTTTTGAAACCACAAAAAATGGGGTCTACAATTTTCTTGTGATGTTATGATCAATACTTTGACATAATCGTCAAACCTCGCAGGAACATGTTGCTGGAGCAACTATCAAGATTACCACATTCTCCTAGTGTGCCATTTCAGACAACACCGCCTATCACAGAAGTCCCTGAAGAGGCAAGTAAAAATATACTTTACCCAGTTTATTTACGTATTTTACTCGTTATATTTTTAATGTGTTATGTTTTTTTTAATAAAATAGGCAGAAGAGCCAATGGAGAAACGGCCAAAACCACGCATATGGAGTGGCCAGGAATATGATTCTGATGTTGACGAAGAAGAAAAGCCTCGACGTCAAAGCTTCGATGCAAATAATAGTAATACAAGGTTAGTACTAAAACTCCCAATATGAAGTAAAAATTACATGAAATCTGGTCGTAATTTGTTTGACTTTAAAAGTATCATTTCGCTACTGTTGCCAATTTTCAACTTTATGTTCAATAAAAGTTTACTTTTCCTGAAATGTGAAATCTTATGATACACCACAAATAGAAAAGCAATTAGCTTAAACGTGAAGCATTAAACATGTAAACGGTAGATGTAAATTAGTTTGACTTGAAAACTCAAAGTATGCCGGGTAAGTTTACTTATATATTCTCATGTGTTTAACTTGAGTTGGATATTATGACGATTGTCAGGGATTATGCAATGAAGGATGAAGATATGATGGATGGCGATGGTCCCTCATGAGCTGCTCCTTTTGCATTGAAACACCGTCCTTTTGTGCTTCAAAAATCTATAATGTAGAAGAGTAACACCAAAAATTCTAAATCTTGTAAATTTTGGTTTAATTGTCTGAGAATTTATGGTGACTTTAGATTGGTTTTCGTTCTGGAAATTTATGCTTTTAGTTGGATCTTTGCTCCCAAAAAAGTCTTTCCCATCGACAAATGTTTTTGATAAACATATCACGTTATTGTTTATGTTTGAGTCTCACAACCGATGAGAGCCATATATATTGTCAAATTGACTGACATATAGCAAAATTTCCTCACATGTCCCTGTTATCATTAGTATGTGATTTGTAGCTAATAGTGTTGAATTGTAGAGTTTGATGTTAACGGCGCCATTTAATAAGCGATGAAATATCATTAAGAGTAACTCACCCTGTTTGTTCTTATAACTTTCATAGTTTTCTTATGATGAAATAAACTTATAATCGAGCAGGAATGTTTGTCTTACGAAGATTAAACTGATATTGACACGCTCTTTAGCCACACATGTAACTATCTAAGATGATATAAGTTTACCTATGCATTAACTAGCAAACCCCACAAAAGAATAAATGTATGGCAATTGGAAACATATTACCCTCTTTCACATACCATTATATACACGAATAAAGTATTTTACGCGTACTATCGTTCAATTATGGTCAACACCCGCCTCTAATTCCCTATCAGCGACGGACCTACATTGTCTTTTGTCATTCTAGTCAAATCATCAACTACCTCCATAACGGGTCTATGTCGATTGATGTTGTTCTTTTATGGGACAATAACTATTCATTGAAACGTACGTGCACGTCCTGAACAAGCTTTTAAATAGGTAAAAATAAAAGAAAAAACTATATATGATCATAAAAGGCTAGTTATGCAAAATAATTACATACTTTGACACTTTATAAAACAAGTTGATACTTTGTATAATTTCAAAATTACCCTATCTTAATTAGTAAAAATATGAAATTACGTGCTTCGTCAAGAGCTAGGCATTTGACCTAACATTATCGACGTGGCCTATTAACTTATATGTTGCGGGTTTAAGTCCAGTTTCCGTATGCGACTCTCTGTGTTAGTAAAATTTGTGAAATGAGGCATAGTTTTCCACAATTGGTCGATGGTGAAAAACTGGGTTGAAGTCCCATTAATATGAATCACATGTGAGACATGGGCCTAATAGTTGCTGTTGGGCTACAGGTTTATGAGCCACAAAAGATGTGGTCTATGTTCACTTATAGACCTACAAAAGATAACATTCTCTTAATCATACAATATAACTGTTGAGATATACCACTTGTTCATACTTTTAAGATTTTCACAAGAAAATAACACAATCTTACAAATAAAACAAGACAAAAACAAACTATTATATCAAGCAAATAGTAGTGTTACTAATTTTCGCTACAATTGTTTTTGCGATATATGATTTGACGTATAATAAAGGTCGTTTTATTACATTTAGGTTAAAAGAGTAAAGATAAATATATCTAAACTTGCGTCCAATAATTACAATTATTAATCTCATACAGGCTGAACTCATCAACACGTTTAGTGAATAGATTACGTTTGAATTGAACATGCTTTCAACTCACTAACCTATATACAACTCGTTTACAATATGGTTCGTGTTCGGGTTTCCTTCAATCCGAATTCAATACGTATTACTACTTATGTCAGAGGTGAGTACGAAAACAAACCATGAGAGCAATGTTGCAAGTGTCTAAGGCCTCGTTTGTTTTTCCAATTAAGATCTTAAAATGACATATTTGTATTATTCGTTCAGTGCAATTCTAAATAAGATGTTTTGAAAATTATTTTGGATAAGATCTATACATCTCTTATTATCCTCCTATTTGATAAGCCAAATTTTAAATCTTAATCCCTCTTATTAAAACTAACTTCCACGCTCATTGTGTTGTCTATTTTTTTAACTAGTATTTCAATAAAATAAGAATTATTATTACTTTGGTTTTATATCTATCTAACATTTTTTTTAAACAAGTGGCATAACTGAATTATGATCATTTTTGTATTTCCTAATGAGCAATAACATTTTTAATGATAGTTTATGTTTTTTTTCTTTTTTTTTTTGTTATAATCATAATCATAATTTAATTTAATTTAATGTTATTGTTTTTATACAATTTAACTAGTTTAATATCATTAAAAATGATAAGAGAAACCAAAAGAGAAAAAAAAAAAAAAAAAAATAAACATATTCAGACTATTTTTCAAACAGTCTTACTGATTATGCTTTCAGATTTCAGACACTGTCTCTTATCATTCAGAACTGGTTTTCAGATTTCAGACTTAAGTATTCAGAAAAAACAAAAGACCCCTAAGTTCAACATCCTCTATATCGAACTAGCATAATCACCAGGCTAGTTGTAATTTGGGTTAATCTATTATAAATTATAAATAAAGTGTGTACTCCTTAGCTATTGTGTCTCTCCTTAGCTATCGTCCACCCTATACATGCTTTGGATCGTGCATGCTAACTAAGTGTTTGACACAATTGTTTGTTCTTTGTTTTGTTCCACATTATTTGATTCTGAACCCGCTTTAGATTTGGTTAAAAGAACATAATCTAGTGTAATTAAAATAATTTGACTCGAGTTTGAAATGGGTTTATTTGGTTAGAATCTATTTTTATAGTGACAAATGAGTCATTTAGATTAAAACATGAATAAATGTTTAGAAATATACTCTTGATGACCAAAAGTTTAAAGCTTAATAGTAAGTAGATTGATTCATTTATCCACTCCCATAACAAAAATGTGAATTATTCTGTATTTTATTATATATTATTTTCTTTAAGAATAAAAGCTTTCTTGAATTTTGAATTTTTATAAAACCAAGTTTAATATAAGATTTGTTTTTAAACTATTGTTAACAACCACCGTAAAGACTATGGTTAATGGGTTATTGAATAATTAGGGACATTATTGGTGATTTTGTCACTTATATGATTTAAGTGTAATGTGATTATTTTATTTAATTATTATAATCTTGATAAATATCAAAAATGTTCGGAAAAGTGTGGAGTGCACACTTATTCGAGTTTATCTTAATTGTTTAGAGGTGAAGCCCGGGTCCGAGGGGCAGAGCCCTGACTGTGGTCAACTTGAAAATTTTTAGCTCACGTTAATATTACTACACTTAAAACGTCATAAAAATATGTTTAAACTCAGTTCTGACCCTAAATAATAACGGTTTAACCTAGTTTTGTGGTTAATAAAACTAAATATTGCAGTTTTATGAAACTATCAATAACTCCTAGTTCGATGGTTAAAGGAAACTGGTATGTTACAAATTCATACACGCAAAAATTCGCATATTCATCCGTTCCATTAAACTGAGTTTTATCCGATTAAAAATTTCGAGTTTATCATCGAAATATTTTGATCTGAAAATATTCATACAACTTACATTAATTCAATTCAAAACCCCAAATACAAGAACATCTACATTTATTCATAAAGTGATGAAATCGAAAATACACTAAACGTTAATAAAGATGTCTCAAACACAACTAAAAGGTTGTGTTACCATTACTATTTTTTTTTTAATTCAATAAGAGATTAGCTCTTTTACACGTAGGAGGGTTGGAGACTCGTCGGGTTCCGCTCAACTTAGAATCTCTCTCATCAATCAGAGGCCTCAGAATCTATCTATCAATCATAGTACCTCATCTTTTTCTTTTCTTGTTTACTTTTTGTTTTTCTAGTTTTGTGTTTTTAGCAAGGAAAATGATTCAAATGTTTAAACAAAAGTGATTGTTGTATATCCAAAAACTAATATATTAAGATATGAGTTATGAGAGAATTGTGATAGATGTCAAACTATAGATAAAATATATATGAAAGAAAATGGATTGAGACATATGTTGTAAGATGAATGGATTATATATGTTTTTAGACATATATCTAAAGATACTTGGTTCAAAACTTGATGAACACACACACATAACCATCAACCATGAAAAGATCTAACATATGGGTTTGGGTGGGCACCAAAACATTTGAGGATGGAGCTAGAGAGTTTTCTCGTGACGGTAAGATAAGGGGTAACATTGTCGCATGAGATTTTATGTGTTTTATTCTATTATTTAACTTTCTAACACGGTCTTATAAAAATTATTAGTTTAAACTATCCGACACTTTGAATTCTAACTCACCCTTTATATACAATCCATAAAAGTTACTACACTCCCACATATAACATGTTTTTAAAAAGAACCAACACTAACAATTATGAAAAACTATTTTAAAATATTTATATATATAGCAATTTAAAAGTTTATTATATATGCATGTAGGATGTATTTATGTTCATACGGAAATTTTATAAGCTATCACGGTATTCATTATATCACCAACACGTTGTTGGTTTACTAATTATAACAAGTAATAAATTTACAACACCAAATTAAAAAGTTGTATCAATATAATATACTTCTCTTAAGAAGTGCCGTATTGCCAATTAGTTCATTTACAAATTAAAAACTTGCATAGAAATGATTATGCCATATTTGTTTTGTATCAAGCCAGATTCACATTCGTTGTATTTACTTTGCGGCCATGAGAGTATAATAAATCTTCCTTTGTAACCCTTTATTCGATCTTTAACTAACTTCATTAATGTTAAGTATGCTACAAAATATATTAAAGTTGGACAAAAATATTTCTTATACAGGAGTTGAAATAATTACTCTTTTAACGTACAATCCTGTTTTATATACAAAATAATCTCTAGGTTAATTGGTCATGATAATACCGATATTCTTCACTGAAGTGTATTGTTTTCTTCGGGTAAGTAATATCAATCGAGTCGAATTTTAATTACCCTGATCTTAACATGCACTTCAAGGGCTAAATGCCACCCTTTTTGGCCTAACTCCTTATGATTAAGTATAGCCAATCAATGATTTATTATTTCTATTTTGACTTTTAGCTTTTTCAAGAGCATCTTTTGATCTTCAATTAACACTTTATAATCCAATAATCAAACGATTAGTCTATTTGCATGTCTTTTAGAGTGGATCAAGAATTCTTGGATACAATAATAATAAATAATTTGATTTGCATAAGAATTTATAGTCTTCAAAGGAATTAAGAATAAGATCTTTTTAGATATGATTCTCTAATTTATACACTTAATTAATTTGATTAAAGTTATAATTAAAATCTCATTATATAATTTTAGTCAACTTCAAGAACTAATGTAATGATATCTATTGGATACGATTTGGACTAAATTATGAACTAGTGTGATTTATGTAAACAGCGAGGGAATTACCCGCACTTTGTAGTGGAGACTTTTTAAGGTAAAAAATAAAAGAAACTCAATTAAAACTTTAAACAACACAAAAAAAATATTAAATCATTTTATAACAATTTTATAAAGCTACAACATAAATACTCACTAACAAAAAATATTACTCTCTTTCAAACAAAACAAAAAAAAAACCAAACCAAAACTTTAAACAAAAAAAAAACGTATAACTCTTCTTTTTAAATAAAACACAAATAAACATTAACCAAAAAATTAACCATTCAACCAAAAAGGTTATCCATAACCATTAAACAAAAACCTTACCTATAAAAAAGAAAAAATAAAAAAACTCACCCATTTTAAAAAGAAGAAAAACTAACAACTAATTTTCTAATCGAGACATGACTCGAGCCGATCCACTCCTGTTATTGGCCAGACCAAGCTGAGCCAAGCTAAGAAATTTATTTGGTCAAGTTGACTGATGAATGGTACATTTACGTTGGGTAAATGTATAAAAAGTAATTATTGTTATTTTATTTTCTTTGATTGACTCCATTTCCTGATAAGTATATTTAGCTACTAAAAAATCCAATGCTTAAGTACCAATAAAGCGGTGCAATACACGAGCTCATGCTCCCCCTATCAACCCTTTCTCGTGGAACTCAACCACATGCTTTTGTAATTCTTCATATCATGTGGGTTCATTTCATAAGATAGTTAAATGATAATCGACAAACCTATAATAAAAATCGATGCAATGTTGTATATCACCTTCCATTCGAAAGAAAAAGGTGAGATATATTCAGGTATCACATATAGAAAATCTTGCAACAATACTTGAAGTTTAATCATAACTGGACGTCCCTGTCACACTCCGCTTAGATGGAAACCCGATGTGCGAACAATTTCAGTAGTATCAGAGGTAGAAGGTTACAACATTAATATAACAAAACGATAATCGAATTAAATAAGTAAATTCGAAGTACAAAGTTTACATAATACGAATAAATCAAAGTACAATGACATCAAAATGGATCTTAAAGGAACTAATCATAGCAAAACAAGTTCCATGTAGACGATCCAAATAGTCCCAAAACATAGCATCACAATCTGCAACCTCAAACCCCTGAAAAACGTTAAAATAGACGAGGTCAACATAAAGTTGGTGACTTATTCGCTATTTTATAAAAACATTAAGTTTGAAAGGTTTTAACCTGTTTGAAATATATAAGTCAATAATAAAGATATCTTGATTTAATAACAAAGTGAGATACATGCATAGCCTTAGATAGATAAATACACTTGAGCCTAACGTTTAATAGCAACATTTACCCCACATTCGTGCGTCAAACTAAGGTTTAGTCATCGAATAATAATAAGCGGTCATAACATCGACTCATAGGGACAGAGTACCATCTTCATCCCATACAAGCGATGAGGGTTGGTCAAACCCATATAGATCTATATATATATGTACAGGTGGCTCAAAAAGAGTTAACAGACGTGTGTACGAGGGCCTTATACTACCAGTAAGGCCATATAAGTAAGGCAACGCTAATCTTGACGACAAATCAGTAGAAATCACTCCACCGCCTAAGTGCCCTAGAATAAACACATCAAATCAGTCTAAGTACCTCTAAAAGTCTAGTAGGGTTTAGCCTTAATAATTAACGTTATATTACTTAGTATATTCAAAAGTGTCCGAAAGAATAATATTTCGAGTCAAAGTGACGAGTAGAGGATAACGATATTTCGTGTCAATATTGACTACTAGAAGATATCGATCATTCGAGTCAATAATGACGAATAGGAGATATCGATTGAAGGTTTAATATTGACCAAACAAAGTTTAGTCAAAGTTCACCAAGTTCAACGTTTTAGGATACTTGACTTTAGCCAAGTCAACGTTTACGATAAGGAGTCGAAGTCAACTAAAAGTCAACATTCAACATTTGAATAATTTAGATATTTAAGTAAAATAGGTTGAAAAAACAGTTTTTTAAGAGTTTAAGGTACGTTATAATATATTATTAGAATTTAAGATTACGATCGCATTTTTGAGTAAATAGTATATTTATCGAAAATATCAGTTTAACGATTATCATAATTAAAAATATTATGTTTATGATTGCGATTACGTTTTCGAGTCCAAAAATGTATATTTGTCAATATATACTATTTTACGTATAATATATTTATATATGTTCGAAATATGTATTTTTCATATTATAAGTCTATTTAGTCGAGTATTCTAAATAGTATATTTATATATGTATATGTATACTTATTTATGTCACACCCCGCTAAAGCGGAAACACAGAATGTGAAGAGCAAAGAATCATTTCACGGGTTATACTAAAATCAACTGTTCCAGTCATTAAGATTAAAGTTGGAAAAGTACAAAGATTCAAAGATACAACTAAGATTCAAGGTTTAAGACCATAATACATAATAAAATGTTTTTAATTAAAAATTCCCAAAATAAAGGTCTTCTTCCCGAGGTACACTTCACATAATTGGCTTGACCCGCCTGAGCAATGCACTTCATAACTTACGCTTAGTTCCCGAAACATGAGATAAAGTGTCAACTACGAAAACGTAGTGAGTGAGTTACAGTTTATAAGTTGACCAAAGGTTTCGAATAAAGTTTGACAAGTATATATATACGTATAAAGTTTTCCAAAAGAAGTAAGCGGATAAGCATTCGCATAAAGGTAGTTTGTATACTGTCGTAATAGTTCAAGTCAAGAGTATAGAGTTCGTAAAAGTCGAGGCAAGTTCAAAGTTCATAAAAGTTCAAGATAAGTTCAAAGTTCAAGTCGCGTAGCAAGCGATAAAAGTTTGTAGTCATTACCTCAGAGGTGAATTAATCCACATGTGTAAGACGGTAAGTAAGCATATGCGTAAATAATAAAGACCTATGATCCTCGAGTTGTACCAACCACTACGCTTAATATAACGTAAGATTTTTGCACACTAATCCGATTTCTGGTCAAGCTCACACCCCTAGTTCCAGTCTAAAGATCGAGTTCGCGAGAACTTAGTAATATGTACCCAGGTTGCTACCCTTAAGTAAGGAGTGACCACTCCTAAGTATCGATACCCATATTTACTAACGACTATTGTTAATAATGTGTAGAGAATAGTTCCAAAAAAAAAAGTTGCGGGGCACTTTGTCCGTCCTGTTTCTAAAAATTTTGTCGTTTGTACTTACGACGTTTATATCCTCACCTAGGGTTTTGCTCCAAAATACAATCAAGCTATCATTGTCTAATCAAATATCCAAAGAGGCAAACCTATTTAGTCTAAAGTAAGCCAATCCGCATATATGATATTGTCTACGCATATTAGTTGCAAAGTTACAAAATAGTTCAATAGTTCTCAAAGTTCTAAAATTTCAAAGAGTTGCAAGTTCGTAAAGTTTCCAAAAATAGATAATAACTCAAAAGTTCAATAAGTTTCCAAAAATAGATAAATAGCTCAAAAGTTCAATAAGTTTCCAAAAATAGATAAATAGCTCAAAAGTTCAATAAGTTTCCAAAAATAGATAAATAGCTCAAAAGTTCAATAAGTTTCCAAAAGTAGATAACAAAACGTTGTACGTAAGTTCAAGCGCGTAAAACAGTTTCACATAAAAGATATTGTTCACAAAATATTTGGATCTCATGTTTCCCCCAAAAAGAATACTTAAAATGTAAGAGTAAGGAGGGGTGTAACTCACGGATTGCGAAGACAAAGGACTCGGGAATCGGTCGGAGCGGGAGCCGGGAATCACAGGTCGCCTAATAATACCAAGATAGTTCAATTATTATTGTCTTATTATGTTATTGCTCTTAATATAATAAAAATAAGCTTTTAATTAAACTTTAAGTGTCAAGGTTAAGTTTTGTCCAAAGTAGTCCCAAAACGGTGAAAGTTACGTTTTTGTCCGTTTATTGTTATCATGTTATGAGTAATTTGGTCGCTGAAGTGGTGCGTATTTTCCTAATGAAATTTGGGCAGCGTTTCCGCGCCCAAATTTCATATCCAAAAATACCACTTCACTTCCGCTCACAAAAGATATACAACACGATTTTATATCCAAACGAGTCCATTTAAGTTCCAAAAGTCCATTACAAGTCACCAATGTATATTTATTTTCCAACTCAGTCCCAAAGTGGTATTTACGAAAAGTCAGGAAGTCAAACAAGTTCAAAACGTCAAAATAAAGCAATTCGGGAAAATCAGTCAGGCCTGTGCGCCGTTGTGACCTTTAGGACGGCGCACAGAACCAAAATTTCACCCCGCTGCGTCGTCCTGGTCACAGGGACGACGCACGGATCGTGTTTTTGGGATTTTTCGATCAAAACGACTATTTTGGTCACGGATTTCAACATGCAATTGGTCTAGGCTTAATAAAACATCATTTCCAGTGTTTCTAAAGTGTTTTTATTCATAAAAACATAGATCTAAATAACATTTCGGTTAATAATCGTTTTTATGCATAAAACGTTATAAATCTTTGTAAAAACTTATTTTAAATTCATAGATCATCCATGCAAGGTGTTATTTATATAAAAACAGTAAGTAAAAAGAAATCTACCGGTGGAAATCGCTTGGATGATGATTTGGTGATGTTTGAGCTCCGAAAATCCTTACAAAAATGGTCATTTGCCGAAATCTTTTGGTTCCTTTTGTTTCTTTGGATGATTTGGACGATTTTGATGGTTTAAAAATGGTGTTTGATGGCTGTGATTTTCTGGAAATGATGAAGGTTTAGAGAGTTTTGAGAGGAAAAATGTGTGTGTGTTTTTGTTTTAAGTTATGAAATGATAAAAATGAAAAGAAAATGAAGGGTAAATGAGAAAAGGAGTAAAAGGGGTCTTGGGACAGTGAAAATGTAGTAAATGATGGGTTAAAACCGAGCTTGATTGGTAAAAAATGTAGGAAATCGAGACATGCAAATTATTCAAATTTGTTACAAATTTCGTCCTCCAGGACGGCGCACATGGCCTCTGTGCGTCGTCCTGGACCATTTCTGTAATAAATTTTGTGTTTTTGCTGTTTTTGTATAATTGTTTCGTTAGACCTTTTCTGTCACACCCCGCTAAAAGCAGAACGCAGAGTGTTCCAGTTAAAGATATCAAGAGTCAAGGATTACAACATTTACAACCAATAAACAAAACATCGGAATATATTAATCATGCCAAAGGTTTATCAAATACAATACAAAGTCAAAAGTGACCAAACGTCAAATACAAATACAAATCAATGTCATAAGGTGGATCATAAATGAATTTCATCAACATAGTGAATTCCAAATACAATAAATAGATGATCCCAAAATAAGCAAGGCATGATCAAAATAAATCCTCAAACTCCTGAAAAAGTGTTAAAAACGACATCAACACAATGTTGGTGAATTATTCGCAATATTTAAATAGAATTGACCCAATAAAAGATTTGATAAATATGATAAGTTTCAAATAGTATATCTTGAATCATAACCTAAGTGTGAGTATAGATACCTAGATTAAGCATACACTGAACCTGACCACATTGTATCCCCTGTCCTAAGGTGATGGTAAACCAAAGGTAATAATCATACGGTCATAACATCCACTCATAGGGATGTCCTATTGAGCAATGAGGGTAGGCCGATCCCATATAGATCTACATATATGTACCGTGGGCAATAAGCTAACAAGTGCATAAGGGGGGCTTAACCAAGCCTATGAACCATCTAATCTGAGGTGATACTGATACAGTAGGCATACAAGATATACATTCATTTAAACAGTTCAAAATACACTTTCCAGCCCAAAAATAGTAAGAGAAAAGGGGCTACGAATAACTCACAAAATAAGCTCGGCAAGAGATCGGGTAATAATCAATATGAAGCTAATAATCAGCCGCCTAAGTGCCCTAAATCAATATAACAAGTCTAAGTATCTCAATAACATAGTTCGGTTTAGCCTTGTCGGTTAAGTTTAGAGTTTAAGGTTTATTAAGGTATTCCAACGATTTCCAAGTCGAGTCGTGATGACGGTTCAAGGTGACGATGTTCCGCGTCGATAGGGACGATGGGAAAATATCGATAAATTTCACGTCATATTGACTTTTAGAAAGGAATAACATTCCGAGCCGAACTTGACTAACAGGAACGTCGATTGAAAGGAATACTGTTACCAAAGTTTATTGAAATCGACCAAAGTCAACGTCGAAGATGTTGACTTGGTCAAAGTCAAAGATGTTGACTTGGTCAAAGTCAAAGTCAACGATTGGAAGGAAAAGTCAAAATTAGAGATGTTGATTTAGATTAGTCAAAAGTCAACAATTGTGAATAAAAGTCAAAGTCAACGATTTATAGAATGGAAGTTAACTTGACACTTTAAGAGTAAAATTTCCTTTATTTTAAAACAATAGAGTAAAATGATTTAGAACGGTTTTAAACAATTTTCCGTAAAAGTAAGATAAACGTTTGTTTAAATATCCTCAATAAAGTTAAGATTGCGATATGTCTTTGAGTCTAAAGACGTTAATTTGACTTATATGATACTTTTATACATAATAAGTTACTGTTATAAGTTTTAAGTCAAAACACGTTACGAGTCTAAGTCGGAAAGTAACAAAAATGACATTTTTGAAGATCAGACCCCCGGTGTTAACTAAAGTTTTAAAGTATGTTACGTTATGAACTTAGGAAAGTTCATTAGGGGTTTTCTTGGTATTAGGACTTATATATGTTGATTCCGGTTGTGATTCCGATACTAGCGCGTCTCCGATAATGTTCAATTTAGAGACACGAGAGACAAAACGAGAGACATAGAACGTAAAGAGCACCTGAAATTTGACGGTTGTCACAATTTATATATATCTTTTAAGTATATTATAACCTTTTATTACGAATCTTTTAACGAAGTTATTAATTATAATAATTAGTCGTAATAATATATATAATATCTTAAGTCAATTTCATAATATTCATATAAGTTTTAGTACTTATAATTTATAAGTATACATATGTAAATTTTTACGTATTAATTAGTTATAATACTTGTGACAACCGTCTAAACTCAGGTCGAGAACGCTAACTTATAACCTCGATATGTTTATATTTGATACCCGATATAACCAACTTTATGTGTTACGTGGTTAGGTAGACATAACTCTTTAAGCTAAGCTCGATGTAACTCACACAAAACTTTTAAACGAAAGCTACGTTATTTAAACCTTTAAGCGTGAATCGGGATCGGAATCGTAAATCAACTTCGGAATCAAATTATGTAAGTCCTAATACCAAGAAAACACCTAAGGAACTTTCCTAAGTTCATAACGAATCATAATCAAGAACTTTCAGTTAACGAAAAGGTCCAACGAAACAAAACGCAAAAACAACAAAAATCAGAAAATGGCAAAATGAGCCAGGACGACGCACAGAGTGGCCTTGTGCGCCGTCCTGGATGCCAAGTCCGAAATTTTTGGATTCTTGCTACTTGTCTCGTTTTTATAACACCAACCCCCATCAAACTCAACTTTTAACACTCATTTACTGTAAAATGCCTGTCCCAAGTCCATCATATCACCTCCTTAGTATTTTCTTTTCATTCTACATTTTATAAACATAAAACACAAACACACACAAAACTTTTCTCTCAATCCTCTCCATTTTCTCTCAAGAAAACAACCATTTACAGCCATCAAATCCACTAAAATCTAACACAAAAATCGTCCAAACATCAAAGCAAGCAAGAAGGAACAAGTCTATTTCGGTTTCAAAGCATTCCCACCGTTTTTGGAGCTCAAAACACTTCTAAAACACCATCCAAGCTATTTCATCCGGTAGAAATCCTTCACTTTACCTTATTTACTGTTTTTATCATTTGCATGGATGATCCATGGCACAAAAATAAGTTTTCACAAAGTTTTATAACACATTTTATACAAAAACGGGTTTCTATCAAAATAATACTTAGATCTACGATTTTATGGATAAAAGTTATGTATAAACTGTTAAAATGACATATTATGAAGCTTAGACCGATTGCATGTCGAAATCTATGGTTGGAATAAACGTTTTTGCAAGAAAAACTCAAAAACCACGAGCTGTGCGTCGTCCCTATAGGCCCAGGACGACGCAGCGTGGCTCTGAGGCGCTCTGTGCGTCGTTCCTAAGGCCCAGGACGACGCACAGGGCTGACATTTTCCGAAAATCGTCGTTTTGGCCGTTTAAAACTTGGGTACACATTCTGACTTTTCATGACTTAATATTTGGGACTGAGTTTGGTAAAAATGATCATATTGATGACTTGTATTGGACTTAATATGCTAAAATGAACGTGTTTAAATTAGATTATGTGATATATGTAAATTGTGAGCGGGAAAGTGACTTTAGATTTTGGATGTGAAATTTGGGCGCGGAAGCGCTGCCCAAATTTCGTTAGAAAATCCAAACCACTTCAGCGACCAAGATATATGTATCATAATAATAAAAACGTTGACTTTGGACTTTTGAACTAAAACACAACGATAACCGTTTCGGACTATTTTTGGACAATTGGACCTTGACACTTAAAGTTTAACTAAAATTCATCTATTATACATTATATATATATAATAACATAATGAAATCATAACGTTTAAACAATCTTGGTATTTTTAGGCTTTTCGTGATTCCCGACTCACTTTTCTGACCGTTTCCCGTATTCGCTATCTTCGCAACCAGTGAGTTACAAACCCCTACTCTTTAAACGCTTTTAATACTTTTTGGGGTGAAATGCGAGTCTTAGGCTTAACTATTATTAAGCTGAAAAACGCTTTGATACTTGAATGCTAAACGAAAACGAGTTGATACTCGAATGCTATTACGAAAACACTTGTATACTTTGAATGCTTATGACATGCCTTGATATTTTGAATACTAAAACGAATGACTATTTTGCAGGCATTGTTGAGGGTTTTGCCAACAATGTTGAGGATACGAAAACTATTTTTGCCAATGACTAAAACATCGATCGTCATGTTGCGGACGTTGTCCAACATGGACGTGAGATACCACTAAAATTCCCGATACTACCAAGGACATTAGTTGCTATTAATCCCTTTGGAAAGGACCGTTAGTAGATATGGATAGCGCTATTAGGGTAAATTGACCCTCACCACAACGACCTATAACGATGGTGCATAATACTAATAGGGTAGGTTATAGGCTTAGCAACGATCATTGGGCAATATTTAGGATTGTCACATAGTCGCGCTATGTGGTCAATACCTACAAACACGAATGCTATATTTTTACACATGTTTATGTGGCAACTATTCGAACACTATATTTTACGCATGGTTATGCGACAACTATTCGAACACTATATTTTACGCATGGTTATGCGACAACTGTTCGAACACTATATTTTACGCATGGTTATGCGACAACTATTTGAACACGATATTTTACGCATGAATATGCGCCAACTATTTGAAAGCTATACTTTACGCCATTTTTATGTGCGTCGAAAACTTGAATGCTTTTACTTAAACTTGTAGCTCACTAACTACGCCTCCCGTAGTTAACACTTGACTCGTATTTTCAGGTAACGAGTAAGCTTGAGATAATGCTTGAACGCTTGGGGCCGATGACTTCAAGAATGGGAAAGGGTTCGGGTGGCTTGTCTATGAACACTTATCTTGTATTTCGGATATGTAAACGCGGTTTTAAGCACTTGTAAACTTTTGATGTTATGTTTTCTTTAATATAACTTGGTGTGGAATTATAAACTTGTGTATCGAATGTTATTGCTCTTCACATCCCGTGTTTCCGCTTTAGCGGGGTGTGACAATACTAACTACGTTATAAGAGTCCAAATAACACTTTATATGTGTTTAGTCCATGTAAGGATGGATTATGGAATGAGAGAGGGTTAGGAAATGTTGTTAGATCTTGAATACGGTTTAACCCACTCATATACGGAAGTTTCCAGCCAAAAATCACGTGATGGCAAGTTGTGGATCTCAAAAAGGTGGAAAATGACGTTTTTAGCATATTCTGTCCGAGACCCGGACTGCGGCGCAGTCATTGCCAACTGCGTCGCAGTCACCAACTGCGACGCAATAGTGGCTGGTTTTGGCAATTTTCCGACGTTCGATTTTCCAGTTGTTTAGTACGTATGCAATAGTAACTTAGGCACTGATTTGACTCGTTAGAAAGGAACAACTTTGTAATATTAATAACGTTAATCTTAATTCGGTAATCGAAGACATAAATACCCTAACTTATCTTACGAGTGTACTAAATCTACTAGGCAACTTAGGTACTAACACGCTTCCGTCACGAAGGACAAAGCAAAGAATTAAATCTCGACTAAACAAATAAATAACGCGTGATAAACGAAACATTAACAGGGCCAAAACAAAATATCGATAAATAAAAATCACAAGATACTTCGAAAACACGGTTGTCACAGTCATAACTCGTTTTCTTCCTCAATCATAAGAAAACAAATATAATATAACAAAAACTAGCCTCCTTAAAAAAATTGGCATATTCTTCTTTTTTAGAATGCCTTGTATCAAGTAGAACCAACGTAATGTTGATACATCTTTCTGAAAGCTATAACTGCTACGTAAACCATCATGTTTGGTCTTCCGCTCAAACTGCCAAGGTCTACCCAACATCATATGAAATGCATCCATAAGAATAACTTCACACCAAACTTTATCATTATTTATTTTCACAAACGTTTACCAATCTTGACGAAGTTTCTCTTCTTTAACCATGTTAGTTAGCTTGGGATGATCTTCTAGTTTCAGGCCCAACTTATCTACCATATTTGTTAAAATAATGTATTTGTAATTGTCGTTATCAGTATCATGTTACAAACCTTACCCTTAGAGGTAGCAATCAACGAATTCCGTCAAAATAGAAGAAGATGTGACCCAATTTTCCTGTTAAAAAGAAGATCTCTCTTCTTCTTCATTCTAATCATCATTAATGGATTTAGAAATTGCGACAATTTAAACAAGTCGGATAAGTAAGGTCTCTCCGTGATCATCAGATACCAATTGTCCATTCTTCTTTGTTTCTTCTTCGTCTTTCTAGTGTCGTAAACTGCAATTGTTTTATCCTTTATAACAGTCTATGAAGTAATGGCCTAACCCTTGACACTTGAAACATCTATGTGCTCGTTTATTGCTTACACATGTTGAATTACTTGTTGAAGTTGAATCCTTAATTGGAAAGGTAGATCTTTTGCTTTTTTGTGGATATGATTGCAACTTTCTCACACTTTTCTTAATTTTACTTTAAAGAAGTTGTTTCTCGACTTTCAAAGCTAATCGACAAACATCAAAATATGTCCGATATTGTTTGAAGCTTACCACATCGGCAATCTCGCGATTTAGATCACCCAAAAATATATCGTGCAACTAGCTACTCGTCTTCTTCTAGCCCATCACATTAAATCCAATTCCTTTGAAATTTGTTGATAAACTCTTCAACTAACAATGATCGTTCGGACATGTAATAGTAATCAAGTAAATCTTCTTGACTATGGTTTTAGGGCACTAACTTTCCTTTAAATAACTTTCTAATCTTTTTTATGTCTTCTCTCGATTTTCCAACCATAACACCTTGCTCCTTCAAGTGAGACATATTTCCAAAGTTTGATCGCTATTAGTTTAAGTTTAAGATTCTTCGTTAAATCATGTAGATCAAAAACTCATGCCTTACCTGCAAATTTCAGGAATGTCAACTTCATTCCAAAGTTTTGTAAATGGTCAACGCGGTTGTTATTAGGAAAACCTCGATGACCTCCACCAAAAGGATTGACGTCCTCACCTCTTTGTCTCAAACAAACATCAATGTTAGATTAAGTCTCTTTATACGCCGATTCCTGTTGGAGTTTGAGCTCTTGCAATCGTCGCAAAAATCGTCCAGCCTGTATATCGCATGGATCTCTATTGTCTATGTTATGACCTATACTTGTACCTATATGAGTTACCGGACCACCAGGAGTTTGTTTTCCACGTTCGACCAATTGTTCATAAATTTGATACCAAATTATGGTTGATCTATATGATTATGGTCGAATGATATAGACGAATCACAAATAACATATAATTGAATCCCAAAGGCATTCCAAATTTTTATAGTTAATCAAATCTACAGTTTTCCTCAAAATTTTAACAAACAAAGTATTTAAACCCAAAAAGCGAGTCTTGGGAAGAAAGACAAAGATCCCAGACCACCACGAGTAGGGGTGTTCAAAATCGGATATCCGAAAATTCGGATATCCGAATTTCGGATATCCGAAAATTCGGATAGTGATTTTCACTATCCGAAATCCGAATCCGAAATTTCGGATATCCGAATTTCGGATATCCGAAATTTTCGGATATCCGGTTTCGGATATCCAATATATCCGAAAATCCGAAATTTTGAAAAAAATATATTTTTTTTTGGTTTTTTTGTGTTATTTTTAGTTTGTTCCAAATTTTATTATACATTTTTTTAACCATAATATTAGTATTTACATATATTTATCTAAATTTGTTATTAAATCACCAAAATATTTACATTTACCTATAAAAACGAAAAAAATATATATATATTTTCGGATTTTCGGATAATCGGATATCCGAAATATCCGAAATTTCGAAATATCACTATCCGAATCCGAATCCGAAAAACCGGATATCCGAATTTTCGGATATCCGAAATTTCGGATATCCGAATTTTCGGATAATTTCGGATCGGATTTTCGGATATTCGGATTCGGATTTTCGGATACGGATATTTTGAACACCCCTAACCACGAGGTTGTTTCCCCTCCCTCTATTAAACGCTATTTTCGCCCCCTTAGCGATTATGAATGTCCAAAAAACACGAACGATCATTACATAGTGATGAGTATTGCTTGTTGCCCCATTTTCCATTAACTATGAGAATGTTTTCAAATTATGTCACCATAATCAACTTAGGAAAAATATTAAGATGTTGGGATATTTATTATCCATATTATTGATTTGATGAGAAAAAATATAAACTGATAATGTACATCAAGGATTCATGGAGAAGACAAAGAATAAATAATAGTTTTGATAACATTCTCAATAACAATTTGCATTGAAGAAACTTATTTCTTTGCATAAAGAAAGCATAAGTTTAGGGGCATATTGTTAGGATTAAATTGTTGGGATTGTTATTATAGAGTTGCTGATCTAATAGTAGTGCTTGCAATAATTAATGTTGATACAACATTTAGTACTGCACAGTTCAAGGTAACACAACTAGTACTGCATAGTTAGTACTGAACTGTTAATACTGCATGGTTAATACTGCAAGAGTCAATTACTACTGCATGATGAAGTTACTACTGCAAGGTTTCGGGTTAATACTGGAAGAGCTAGTTACTACTGCACGATGAAGTTACTACTGCAACTCAGTTACTGTTGCGCTAGGGTTATGGAAGACTTTCTTTTCAAGATAAAGATCTACGGAATCAGTCTCCTAATATAACTAGGTTTCCTTATGTAAGTCGTAGGAGACTATATATATATAAAGAGATCCCTAGACATTGTAAATGTGTGCTTTTCAATCATGTTATTCATTGGGAAAACACCAAACGATCTCACCACTTGAGATTGTTCCCCTTTGTTCAACCTCAAAGTCAAGATTGATCCCTGTAAAGAGAAGAAATACGTCTATTCTGATCAAATAGATTGAGGCTGATGTTGTTAGATGTTTCCTAGAATAACTACGTTTAACCTTAAGGTCTTTTATAGATCCTTGTATGTACAGAAACACGTATGTTAATTTGTTAATTAATTAATAGATTGAGGCTTGATGGTAATTGTTATTGTGTAATTGTTCTTATTGTTTATATGTATATACAATATTCGATTATCATAAACTTGTGAATATCAAAATGTTGATCTGATGCAACTTCTTTAATAAATTTTGATTTATACGTATTAGTGTGGTTATGTTTAAATAACCATATCGATCCTGACAAAAGAAAGTCGTTTTTATGATATCATCGCATATTTTTCTTGGAGTACATAGTTAAGGATACCACATGATTGGTCCAGTCAGTGACTTCATTAACTTACGTGTCGATGCTTGGTCACTAGATACACATACTGCCGCTAACCATTTACAACTTCTAGAAACTATCTTTTACCGTTGTAAACGCATGTAAACTTCAAGAAATCTTGGAATTTTTTATATAAGATTAGCAAACATAATATAACAACTTGAAGAAAATTCTATATATCTAATTCTTGTGATGTAAAAGACAGATTGGCGATCTCTCTCTTTTATCCTCTGAAATATTTTGTGATATTTGTACAACTCACGGGTGAAAATATTTCTATCAGTGAATTTCATTCACGACCGAATGTCCGAATGAGTATATCAAGTCATTGATCGATCACCCTCTACTTACAACCCCAAATTCTAATAGTAATTGTGGCCAAGTGCACGAGTTAAAGCACAAGTAAACGGGGGAGTAGTGTAATAGTCGGTAGGAAAAGAATTTGGTGACATCCCTTCTGCCTTTGGTGATATGTGTATTATGTTATTACAATATCCACATTGTTATATATTGTATGGTGTATCAAGTCATCTTTTATTTTATATATTGAAAGGTACCTCTTATATTTTAGATTTATTACCTTTGTTCAATTCTTTTGGCTTCATTCCCTTCTTCCATCCACTAAATACCCTTTGTTTCCACTCCTCTCTCTCCTCTCTTTTACCTTTTGCAAGCTACAGAAGCTACTCATCAATTTTGCAGGTCTGTCCTCTTCTCTCTACCCCCCTCAAATTAGGGTTTCTTAAATGTTTCTTTATTGAGGTTGAAGTTTCATATGTTCTCTTTTGAAGCACCTATATACATATATATAAACTTTATATCTTTATTGAGCTAGCTAGCTCTTATACCACATATATATCTACAAGAAAAAGGTGTTAGTCTTTTTTGATCTTTTGATCTTGAGTTAGACATTAGATCAATAAAACATGAAATCACATGAAGCTCTTTTTGTTTGTTTCTTTTTGGGTAATTTTCACTTTGCTTGTAAAGGTTAATTTGCTAGGGTTTTCAACTCTCTCCTTCGATTCTGTGAGAATATATGCTCATGTCATGCCATTAATTACTTCACCAAATGAAGAATTTTCATTAAGAGTTTGAAAAATTAACCAGATCCCATATTCCCATATTAAAAACGATTCCAATTTGAAAAGAGTGGTATTTAGATCTATATGATGCTTATGATTTTAGTTTGAGTTTAACCAATATGAAATTGGATGATTAACATATAATATAGATTTGATTAATTACAAGCATGCATGTGTGTATGTGTATATGTATATGTATAGGTCAAGGAGTCTTAACATGTGTGTGTAAGGGAGTGAGTGAGAAAGAGAGACAGAGATAGATATATTGGGTTTTGGATTAGAAAAATTCTGTAAAGACTGTTTTAGACAACTTGAAAAATTCAGTCTTGTGTCTCCTAGAAGCAAACATATCCTGCTAGAAATCCAATTGATTGATTATTCAGATTGTCATATGTATATATGTGTGTGTATATATATATATATACACACACAACACAAAACTGATCATGGGCAGCCTTCATTGAGCTTTTAATAATGTACTAAAGATGTTCTGTGTCTATATGAAACCAAACTTGGTATAAAACTCCAAAAAATGATTATAAGCACACCCTTATCAATCAGTAAATTAGATGTACCTCGACCTAAAAATATTTCTTTATTTTTTGTTCTAGTTTAATTATGTACTAATTTTTCGTTATTTACATAAGTGAACTTGCGAAAATATTACCTTAGTGAAATGTTAAACTTCATTTGCATTAGTGAAGTTAGTAAAAGTCTTATTTATATTATTGAATTTATAAAAAAAAAAAAGTTTATTTAAAACAGGATAAATACATCATACTTTCGATAGAAGGGTTTAAAGGTCATTGATGTAATTAAACATAATAATCGTAGAGTTACTTAATTGAAAAAAAATAAAAATAAAAAACATGTGTAAATTAACCCAAGAATCAACCCACTTTTTAGTATTGAAAATCTAAATTAAGTTATAAGCAGATTAAAAGCATCAAGATCTTTTAGTTTAGTTTTTGAACTTATATATAACATTATAAGTGTGTGTGGAGTATAATATGCATATTGCATATATTATTTACTAGATATATTCTTGATTGCAGTTTAGGGAAAAGAAGAAGAGAGAAAATGGCTTCATCAAGCTCTTACAACTCTCCATGTGCTGCTTGCAAGTTTTTGAGGAGAAAATGCATGCCTGGTTGCATCTTTGCACCCTACTTCCCACCCGAGGAGCCACAAAAGTTCGCAAACGTTCACAAAATCTTCGGTGCCAGCAACGTCACAAAGCTTCTCAATGACCTCCTCCCTCACCAGAGAGAAGATGCAGTGAATTCCCTTGCATATGAAGCTGAGGCTCGAGTTAGGGATCCTGTTTATGGGTGTGTTGGGGCGATCTCGTTCCTTCAAAGACAAGTTGACCGTCTTCAGAAGGAGCTTGATGCCGCGAATGCTGATTTGATTCGGTACGCATGTAATGAAATCCCTACAGGGTTGCCTGCAGTGCCTCATATGAGTTCAATTCAGCCAATAACTCCAAGGCAAAGAACCATTGATCATTACCCTACTAGAAGGACTGGTACCATCGATAGTGGCGGTTTGTATCAATCGCCACCTTCGTTTCCTTACCCGTATAATCATCTTCAATGGAACTCTTCGAGTTCTGGTGGAAATATGGGTGGTGGTGGTGGTGGAGGTGGACAAGGTAACATATGAATCTCTTTTAATCTTTATGAAGGTCACTTGAAAGTTATAAAACCCTCTTTTGGGCTTGTATTCTACATATATAACTATTTATAATTGATACACTCGTGGTTTACTAGCTAAACATTATGGCTATAGCTAAGCTATGATATATGTGTATATATATTTATATCTATATATATCATATGCATGCGAGTTATCTAGCTAGCTAGACCACCAATTCCTACTCCTCCCCATGATCGTAACTCTTTATATATTATGGCTTTTGGTGGTTTTAAGCTTGAAGAACCTTGGGATCATTTTTTTTTAATGCTAGCGACTTTTTTTTTTATATATAAAGAGATAGTTTTATGGCTTCATCATTATTCTAAGTCCAATTTTGGGGTTTGATTACATATGATTGAATTACATCATTGAACATGAATCTAGTATGAACAAATGGTTATGAGTTATGAGTTATGAGTTATGACTTACTTCCATGGTCCTAGTTTCATGAAGCTACAATTAAAAGAAGTTTTTGGTTACTTAAATGCCAATTATCATATTATAAAATTACATATAATACATTTTAAGATCATCTCCGAAGATATTCTAAACCCAAAAATATTCTACGTTTAGAGTATAGACTATAGAGATATAATATTTATCTTCAACTCTAAATATCACTATTCACAATACTCTAAAAATTAAACTATATACTTAGTGTTTTTGGAAATGAATTGCTTTTAGGGTACCAACGTTATAAAAAGAAATAAAGTTTTCTAAATACTATATTTTTAAAGAACATTAATAGTTGAAGATAGCCTAACCTTTCTATTGTGTCGAATTATGGATAATACATGCATACATAGTTACATATCTACATATTCGTAGACGATATTGGCACTAGATACATGCAATACAAAAATACATATAAACTTATTTAAAAACGTATATACAAGCTATCTGGGGCTCGTAAATACATACATGCATACAAAAATAGGTACGCATATATAATTCGGTATGTAAATACATACATACTTACTCTTTCATTTTTAAGGTAGTGCACATCTATTAAAGTTTGTTTTGAATCATCACAACCCAATCTTCGGTGGTTTTGCCTTTTCTCAAAATTTTGGTTTCATTCACAAAAAGACAACTTTTTTTATTTTAATAGATTAGGGTTTCTTGTTTCATTGGTACTTCATATACATAGTTAACATGGGTGGTTCAAACCTCTTTTGTTAAAGGATTCTCTTATATCTATGCCTTCATTTTGTCATATATTATCATCATATGTGTAGGAGGATTTGTAAATACATATTGAAGGAAGAATTAAATTTAACTATGTCTCTTCACAGTAGATTATTTTTTATTTTTTTTATTTTTAAAAATATAAAGTAATAAAATAATTTTAAAGAAAATAGAATTCCACATACCAATTAGTTATAAGTTTAATTAAAGAAGGATTCTCTTGAAGAAGAGGGTCTATGACTTAAGCCCTCCATTACCCACAAAGTAACAAATATTCTCACGTTTAAGCTTCATTAGCTTTGTTCTTCATGGACCACCTTTTCCTTTATTTCAGACTTTAATTATTTTAATTAAGGGGGTGTTTGTTTGGGCTTATATAAGGTGCTTATGGCTTATCGACATTTCGATTTATGTTTCATAAGCTCAATTTTTTTTGCTTATGTAACTGTTTATTGCCTTATTACTGTTTATTATGTCATAATAAATATTAATAAGCCCATAAACGGTTCATAAGTCAAAAAATCCGTACTTATGAAACATAAGTCGAAATGTCAATAAACTATAAAATCTTTATATAAGCCCAAACAAACCCCCCTAAATAAGTAATATTTAAGCCTATGGTTGCTAAAGTTCCCATGAATATAAACTTTTTTTATTCAACAAAGTTTGAATAAAAGTCAGCAAATATTTGATATACACCAAAGAGGTAAAGTCCATATACTGATTCTCAAATGAGATTATATTTGCTTAATTAGGCAAGTTGATCTTTTGCAAAAAAGATATATGAGTTGCACTAAAAAAACAAAAAAGTGTGTGTGAACACACATAAAGAATGATAGTATTATGTTCTATTGGTGTGGTAACAAATACAATTCTTGTGCTAGTTATTATGTCATACGAACTAGATTGTGAAAGTGTCTTTCATGTTACTCTAGCCAACTCTAGACAGACAACTGGTTCACTAATAGAGAAGGCGGAACCGGCCATGCCAACGGCTACCAACTGAAAATAGCCCGTCGCAGTTATTTAATGACAATATAAGGCATTAAAAAAAATATATGTTTTGGTATGACCCAACATTATACGTTTTCTTTGCCTTTTCAAGGATTTTGGACGGAAATGGTCATTTGTGAATGACCTAACAAGTTTCTATACTTCTTCACACATTAGTAGCTCCTCACAACAAATACATTAGAAATTATACCTTGATCTTAATGCATTGTTGTTCTTTCTTTGTTTCATCGATTTTGTCACACTATTAATTAATTAGTATAGAAATTCTAACTCTTGTTGTTAATCGATGAAACAGAGAAAGAACCTTTATTGCGTTCGGTCTAATGAAATGATTCATCTAATTCTTTTCTTTTGCAAAGATAGTGAGCCTCAACTGAATCGTAATTAATTAACGTCTATAAACTAAATAAATCCACATAAACCCTCAAATTTCAATCATAGATATAAACCATATATGTACGACAATGGGCGGTTGGCTCTTGTGATGCAACGTTGATTGCGGTTGTGGTTGTGACACTACGCTCTTTGTAATTACTAATTACCTCTATAATGTATATATTCAAGTGAAATTTGGTGCTTTCGAGAAACTCAAAAACAATCTTTATGTTGGATATCGAGTCGTTGTAATAAGAGCATCCATAATGCATAGACTTTATCAAGTCAATAGCATTGCCACGACATGTCACATCAGATTTTTATAAACCTTACTTTTTTATAAATTTGATTTTTTACTCCAATAAACTATAAAAAGTTTATAACTCGTATTAAAATATGGGGAAATGATATATTGTAGCAAACATCACCTATCTTATATGGGGAGCAAGATATAAACTTTAAATGAAAAGTTACATTATATGGTCTTTATACTTTTCAATTTATACATAAATTACCCCATGTCATTTAAATTATCTTATTTGCCACACCTAACTTAGGTGATGTCAACATCAATAATTATTTCATCTTAAAATACTCTTTCTTAAATTATTTATAAAAGGCTTAATTTTTATATAATTTTTATATAGATGCTAATTTTGTATTTTTCTTGGTTTATGGAACTTCATACACATGAATCTCACATTCTTTTTCATCTACAAACTTATATAGACTTTATGAAATAATGGATGGACAAACACAATATATGTCACCTCAAATCCACGTCATCATAAACCTCCTTTTAAACTTTACATTACGTATGCTTTAAGGCCATGTTAGAAGGAATCAATGGGCCGAGTGCCCTACTTTATCATGTATCTCCATCCCCATTGTCGTAAATTGTAACTTTGTTTTCCCTCTAGCGAACTCCTGGAGGTCTTTGGTTTTTTCTTTACATAAATATCTTTGCCTGTTTAGAAAAAAGTGTAATTTCTTTTTCTTTTACTCTCTAGATATTCATTATTTTCAAACTGAGAACCACTCATGTAGCTAGTCATGAATGTACATATAGTACATATATGATATATTCATGTATGCAAACAGTTGAACTGGTTTCATTGGATCCAGAAATTAAAGTAAAGTGAGACCTATGTCTATATTTCTTCCCATGTAAGGACTTGATCAGCTTTTTCAACCGCCCTCCTCCTCCGGGCCCTACCCCACCTTTTTGCTGGACAACGCATGCACAAGGTTTGTGCAAATATATTCTCCAAAACCAACCAAAAAGAACTTACAAACAAATAATTATAACTAGGGTTACAGTGTAGCTTTCATCCCTTACTTGGAGACACCATCAAATTAAAACAAGTTAGCACATTCCAATGCTCTTAATCTACAACTTTTACATTTGATAATTTGTAAAAGACTATTTTACCATGTCTTTAGTCTATCGGTATCGCGATAACCTATTACCTAGACATTATACGTTCAGGTTTAAGTGGTAATCTCTCAAACCTTAATGGCATTATCACTTCTTCAGATTCATTAGAATCTTGAGCTTTTGATCGTAAAGGCTTTAACACCGTTGTGCAATTGACGTTGTGGATCCTATGAAAAATTATACTTAATCTTACTTTCAATCTTAAAAAACCAAGAAGTGATACGTTTTTTGATGATGTAAATTTTTTCTTTTGTTTCGATAGCTAGTCGGAGATAAAAAGAGAGAATAAAATCGAATAGATTGGTATTATAATCCGAATTCATTCCTCTTTACTAGCTTTGTAACTCTCTTTACACTAACTTCTTGCTAGGTTATTAATATAATCAATACGTTCAAATTTGAGTGTCGTAATGAACAAATTAATTTATTATATTTTATCTAATGATTGTGTGAGTCGTATATGACTATCTTTGGAAGAAAATTGTTTCTAATATTCTAAAAGACTATTAGAAAATAAGTAGAAACAAATTAAAGAAGGATTACATAAAATGATTATTTATGGACTGCATCCAGCATTTTCCAAATTGAGTTATTGGCCAATCATTAATTCAAACTGTGACACTGAAAACTGTATATCTGCATGTATTGAAAATGACACACGTACCCCTATGTTTTCTTTTCTCTTGTGAGTGTATTATGCAGCTGTGGCATCGTGGGGTTCCATATTTAAGTTTCCACACTGTTTAAAGATTTTCACGTATCTGAGAAAATATAGGTAATTCCTTTATATATTATTTTTAAACCTAATATTTATGGATCATACTTTTAAAAGAAAATCTTATAGGATACGAAGCTATCTTTAAGAATAGTTAAACGGTTAGAATCTTTAATATATAATAAAAGAGAGGCCTTAAATGCCACATGGCGAAGTAAGGACCCTTAGATGGGTTAACTTATTTGATTTCAACCGTTAGATCAAATTGATGATGTCATCAAATACTATTTTCATTTTAGTTGTCCCACATCGCTTGAGGTATGAAACTTTTTCATATTTCTAGCATATATATATCATATGCCTTTAGTTTTTCCTACTTTGTCCCACATCGCTTCATGTATGAAACTCTTTCAGACTTCAAGCTTATATATATCATATGCCTTTGGATTAAAATATAGTTCGACGGTAATTTTCGGGTCAATTGGGTCAAACCCGAAACCCGACAAACTGGAACTATTCTATCCGATACCCGACCCTATTTATGAATCGGGTGTTGCCTTAAATGTCACATGGCGAAGTAAGGACCCTTAGATGGGTTAACTTATTTGATTTCAACTGTTAGATCAAAATGATGATGTCATCAAACATTATTTTCATTTTACACCCTTTTACAAAACATAATTACATTATCTCTTTAATTCCAATCTCTACTTAAATAAAAACAAAATTCCAATTTACTTAAAAAAATTTCTCTCAATTTGAACTATGATTTACATTATTTTTATTTAAAATCTCTTAATAAAAAATATTAAAACATGTGTATAAACGTAAAAGTGTTTATGTTATTATAACTATAAACAACATGTGTATAAACGTACAGGTATATATATGTTATTATACGTATAACATTGTCTTTTTATAATAACCTAAAATCTACATAAACATAAAGTTTACAATTCAATTTTTATTTTTTTCCGCGCTATCGCGGGACAATAATCTAGTATAAGTAATAAAACGTTATCATCTTCATTTGGTTGGAGGTTATTTAACGTTTTTAGATGGTTACTGTTAAATATTGAAGCACATGTAACTAATAGAGGAATTTTATATCTTATCTATGGCCCCCCAGAGGTTAGTGAACTTTTTTCTTAAATACATAACTTGTAAGTTGATAGTTTTATTCCGTATATGGGCTACTTAAATGACATGCTTGTTGATGACGTACCATCGGTCAAAGCGAAAGATTTCTTTTGGTATGACCAACTGGTACATCAACAAACACCCCGGACAAAAGTAAGAACTCGAAAGGAATCAAAATAAAACCTATTATCCGGAAACACTCTTGTGACCAATGGACCGAAAGATACCTTTCGGTCAGAAGGTACAAAACAATAAAAAGACTAATGGATAAAAGTTGTGTTGTACCAGAAACACGCTATTATCCGAATCTCAACTGCTATAAATAACAAGCCAATGGCTCACTTCAAAGGGTAACGTCTACACACACACACACACACACACACACACACACACACACACACACACACACACACACACACACACACACACACATACTTACTCTCTCTAAATTTATCACCCTTTATTCTCCACTTACCTACTCTTACGCCCGAGGTGAATCAGGGGAACTTTCCCCACTCGATTTACTCGATGAGTTTTCATATTGCAGATAGTAGGTTCTGTGGGAATAGAGAATAGGCTGAAAGTCTTCGTCGGATTACAACTATCGGATCTGAACCTTCTACCCCCTTGTGATAGCTACATTCCGATGTGGCAACATTTAGCGCCATCTGTGGGACATGACTTCAACAACCAACACGTCAGGAAGTAATAAAGGAACGGTAATAGAAGAAACGCCAATGAACGAACGACCGGAACAGGAAGCGTTCCAGGGAATTTCAAATGAGTTCCTCGAGAAGAACTACGACGCACTCAACGCCCTGTTAGATGAACATGGTAGGAGAAGAAAGAAGGAGGAACCTAAGAAAAGGCTGAGTCTTGTACGAAGGACCAGTTATTCCAGTGAGTCGGAGAAGGAAGGAAGTGATGAAGATTGTGACTTAGGCTTACCCTACCAGTCCGAGTACGCCTCCAAGTTCACCAAGAGAATCTCGACGTTAATCATGCCAAGAAAGGCCAAGATGCCTAGTATCATTAAGACATATGACAAAAGTGGAGATCCGGATGATCACTTGGGCATATTCTGCGGATCTGCCGATACCGAAGGTTGGTCTATGCCCATATGGTGTCGGATGTTTGCAAAATTCTTCGTTGGTCCCACCTGAGTGTGGTTCGGAGAGTTGCCGGAAGAAAGCATTGATAGTTTCAGAGACATAAAGAAGAAATTCGAAGTATACTTCGTACAAAAACGGAGATACACTCGATGTACGACAGACATTGCCAAGATCAAGCAAAGGGAAAACGAAAGCCTGCGAGACTTTGTGGAAAAGTGGAAGCAAGAGCTTCTAAAGATTAAAGGGGGAGATGACACCCTGAAGGTGTCGGGTTTCATGGAAGCAATCTGTGTACCTTCCCTCATCGCCAAGTTAAATGCCCGAGTCTCGGGCACGGTTGAGTTGAGAAAATGATGGATCGGGTCAAGCGGTTTCTAGACGGGAAGGAACCATCAAGGCAGTACATCGAGTCTAGTTCAGCCATACCTTCCAAGAAGGGACCAAGAGTAATGTCTTCACTAGCAAGTCCTCCATGCAGACCCTCCCCACGCCGGAAGAGTTTTTCTCCCAGCATCAATGAAAGAAAGTTCGAAAGAGGGATTGTACGAACTAGGCCTGTGCAGAAACGGGCCGGCCCGTTACAAACTCAGAAAACCGTCCCGATCCGACCCGAACCGGCCCGGCCCGACAAATTTCGGTTCGGTCATCGGGTATGGATTTAGGATGATTTCGGGTATCGGTTCGGTCCGGTCCATACCCGATAAACCGTTTTTTTTTTTTTTTTTAATAAACTCAAAAAGTTGTAAGTTTGACGCTGCTAGGACTCGAACTCATGATGTCTTGTTGATAAGTTTCTGGAGTTGTTGATGAAAATATTAAAGAAATTATATTTAATAAAAGAAAAACCCAATTTCAATATTTTCATATAACATTAACACACAAACTATATTTTTTAAAAGGTTATAACAAAAACCACTATCAAAAAAAAAAATTAAGAATGCACACTACCATTTATTAAAACCAAAATAATAATCATCTCTCATCAATTATTACATATATATAATATTTTAGAATCTAACTAACATAAAATAAAACATAAACACAATGAAAATAATGGATCATGTGATACAATCCTTTGAAGTTAACTCCAACCCTACCTACTCCTATCACCATTTCCATATCACCGTTCTTTTTCTTCTCTCTCACCAACCACACACCATAAACACACACTCATCAATCTTTTCTCACAATCATCATCATCACTTAAACCAAACCAACAGAAAAGCAAAAAAAAAACCCATCATATTTACAACACAATTTTCACAAAACGTAGATTAAAAGCAAGAAAAAGAAAAACATGACGGTGCCGGAAAACCAACAAAGGCACCCTCCTCCTCCTTCGGTTCCATCTCCGGCAACAAGAACACCCCTCTGTGTTCTTCTCCGAGTTGCATCAGTAGAATGAGGGATTCAGTTCGGTTGGATTTATTTAAGAGATCAAATAAGGTCCGACCGACACCCGACCCGACCCTACCGACTAAAAACCGAACCGGCCCGGGTCTGTTCGGTCCTGTCTTCGGTTCAGGTTTTCTCCTAATTTCGGTCTCGGGTCGGTCCCGGGTTGACCCGGTTCGGTTCGGTCTGACTCGGTTTGCACAGCGCTAGTACGAACCTCTCCTTTACCTGGAATGGATCATAGAACTCACCAAGTCTCCTAGCGAGATATTTGCCACCGAAAAAGGAAAAGTCAACTTTTCCATTCTGGGACCCTAGTGGGAACCCCAGATAAAAGGTTTCTAGATCGCCGGTGTGAGTTCCATCAAGCAAGGAAATCAAAGGAAGCAAGGTGGTCCAGGTCCCGGAAGAGGAAAAGGAAAGGAAATCCAGATGGTTTTTTGTGAAGGGGAAAGCAGCCAATCGTGGAAGGAAGAGGCGGAACCATGGATGAATAGGGAAATGTTTTGTCCTCCCATCGACGTGTCCGAAATAACAATGGATCCGATGATCAAAGTGGGAGATATAGGCAATTAGACATTGCACCAGATCTACATCGATAATGGAAGTGCTTCGGAAATAATATTAGAACATTGTTTCCTTAAGCTAGTCAAGGAAGTGCAGAAAAGGATGAAGGAATCCTTCATACCTCTTGTGGGATTCTCTAGGGAGTCTGTAATGCCGTTAAGACAAATTCGTTTACCTTTCACTATCGGGGACGAAGATAGATTCAGGACGATTGAGGTCAATTTTCTAATCGCTCAAGCTCCTTCACCGTACAACGTTATAATAGGGACCGCATACATCACTATGTACGATTCCTAGTAGGTCGGTTGCCCTTTGGTTCTCATGCGAGAAGGGTTTCCTTGCCATTTTGCCCAATACACAAGACTCACACCTATCAAATGAATCATCACTTGATTTCAAAAGTCCTTCACGTTGAAGTCTTTCGATTCGGTGTTTGTCTATGTGTGCAAGACGACAATGCCAGAGGTAGGATGAGTCTAAGTTATACTAGGTTCGTTTAGTGCTTACATTAAAAACAGAGTTATTTGTATAAGAGAGACGGTCATGCATATCACATTCAAATATACCATTAATTTTAATACAATTAAAACAATGCATATTATTCTTGGAAACTGAAATACCAAAATTAGTAAATTTATTACCATAACCACAATCTTGTAATACAGAAACTGAAACAATTCCCCTAACTATTGAAGAAACATAATGACAATTGTCTAACACAATAATTATTCCCGAAGGTAATTGTAAGTCAAAACTTCCAATGGCTTCCACTGCTACACGTATGTCGTTGTCGACGTACACGTACAAGGATCCATTCTTCAGTTTCTTCTTTGCTCTAAACCCCTGTAAGGAGTTACAAATATGAGTTCCACAGCCAGTGTCATAAACCCAAGTATTTGTTTTAGCAAAAGAAAATAAGTCGATAGTGAAAATACCTGAAGATTCGGCCAAGTCGTTCTTCTTATTTATCACCTCGGCGAGATACTTAGGACAATTCCTCTTCCAGTGTCCTTTCACACCACAATGGTGACACCCATCATCTTTAGCGACCCTTTCCTTTTTGGATGGAGGAGGTTTCTTAGGCATGGAAGAATAAAAAACAGCTTGTTTATTTTTACCAGCTTTAGCAACTTTTCCTTTAACACGTAGCGGTTGCTTTTTCCTTTTCTGGCCCTGACCACCACCAATCGCAAGGATTTGGTTGTCATTCACCTTACGCTTGGAGATACTCTTTTCGAATTCCACCAGCATTGCATGGAGTTAATTAAGGCTCTTATTCATGCCTTGCATATTGTAGGTGCGAGTAAATTCCTCAAAATCTGGTGAAAGAGAATTGAGAATTATACTCACAGCTACAGGGTCATGATAGGCATATTTCATCATGTCCAAGCGATCAAACAAGCTTTTCATGTGTAGAACATGAGTCCCCACTGGTGTTCCTGCCACATGATGACATGCATGTACATCTCGAATCAAGTCATTTAGCTCAAGGCCATCTTGTTTCTCATACAATGCACGCAGCTCAGTGATCATCTGATCCGGCCATTTAGCCTCAAATTGCTTGACCAGCTCAGGAGTCATACTGTTGAGCATGAGACAAGCACCTTCATCATGCTTCTTATAAGTTTCCTTATACATATCTTGTTCAGATTGAGGAGCATTTTCAGCTGGCTTATGGATCATAGGTGTTTCAACGACTTCAAGCCTTTCCATCACTCTTAGGACAATCCTCAGTGATCGAAACCAGTCGTTAAAGTTCGGTCCAGAAAGCAAGTTTCTTCTTAATGTTGTTTTGGTTTCATCTAAAATCTCTTTAGTAGCGGAGTTTTGTGCCATTTCTACAAAACATAAGAAAGTTCTCATTAGTACTTTCGACATAATGATTTCTTAACAAAATGTAAAACCCATGGTTTACTTTTCGTTAAGACTAGGACCCAAATGACATATCACCGTTCCATCGGTTGATCTGCTAGGAACTAAATGATACTCAAAAGGTAAGTGATGTTCAGTAATTGCATTTACTGATGCAATTTCTAGATTATGGGACTTAATGTCATGACTCGATCAAGCATCAATATGGTGATCGTGACATCATCATGTTTCATCGCATCTTATTGCTATCGGCGTTTACAGTCTCACTGCATAACCCGATTTAACTCATCCGATTGAAGACTGTAGATAGTCCACCACAGTCTCACTATGAGTGGTGATCCACCTTGGATACCCTTCACCTACGTCTCACGTAGAGTGACGAGCAAGTACAAGTTGTCTAAGCAATACAGACAGCAATATGACTTAATTCCGCGGGTGACAAAATTTATGTACGAAGAGGCATGCATACGACTTCGTCTCATAATTTGTGTTTTTCAAATAAACATTTTTATAATTTTTAATACGTGTTTCTATCATTGCTTAATTCCTATACACCAAGTGTATATGATAACTAAACGTACCATCGTCATCATAAAAACCCTTTCGGTAGCTCTACAACGGGTACGACCAGAAAGCAAGTGAGGGTAGGGGACGACAAAGAATCACTTAAAATCTGACCTCATTAGGGGTATAATACCACCGCAAACTTTCCTAGACATCGTTCTTTATGTAGGTGAGCCTAGTTGGGAATTTATACACTAAGGATGTACATTTAATTATGAATTACCAATCACACACTTTTAAAAGTTTGATTTTTAATGTATTTTACAATTTAATACGTTCCATCGCAGGATAAAATTACGGTATAAACCCAACCTTAATGCGTATAGAACGTATAAAAGTGCTAAAATAAATTAAAAATTCGTTTCATAATACTTTAGTCATATTAACTTATTACTTTCAAAACAATTTGACATTAATATTAATATGAATATAAGAATTAAACTACGCAAAAAAATTGGGTGAGCCCTAAAGCATATAGTCTCTATGGTCATTGTCCACATATTAAATAACTCCCGTTTCAAAAGGAAACGGAATACATGCATCGGTTCAAATAAGACAAATATGGATTGCGTAAGTTTTCAATATGTGGACAATACAATTTATCAAATAAACCACAAATAACGATTTTATATCCAATATTATTAGTGTCGCACATATCAAATAACAATTATTATATGTCAATATATGCAATTTACTTATTACAATATCATAATATCTAATTATGTTTATTAAGTTATGCATGTAACTTAATAACCATAATTTTCATAAAAAAATAAATATGGCACACATTTAATAAAACATCAAAATTTGCGTTTAAGGTTTAAGATTTAATTAACTTTTTTTTTTAAAAGAACTTTTTTTTTCCGAATCTGTCCGCCCGCTGCGCCGCACCATAAGGTGACTGCGACGCAGTTAGGTGCAGTTTAAACACTTTTAATCACAAGTTTTAATCCAAACCTCAACCACCCCACAATTTTTGATGTTTTATCATTATCCAAAATAAAAATACTATGTTCTGCCTGATTCCACTATAGGTATACACCTCGAGTCAAATTATCAAATAATTAGATACAGTGGAAATTAGGATCACATAGTAAATAATAAATCGGATATAAATAATGTACCTTATTGAGCAAGCGGATTAATGAAAACCTAAAGCAAGGTTTTACTTACGGTTTCGTACGCGACACCCTCTTAATCAATAGACCAGTATGCTAGTACTTGTTTAACGCTTTGAATAACAATTTCTAGCAGCAACTCCTTATTACAAAAATCAAAAAAACAAAAAAACCCTTTTTTTTTCTCCAATAGCCGATCGGCTAAAAGGTTTCAAAAACCTTTAGTCGACCTTTTTCAATTTTTGTAATTAGGGTTTTGTGTTTTTGTTTTATTTATGCGTTTTCAAATCTTAGAGTTTGAGTTATATTACAATAAAAAAATCTTCTTATTTACATAATAAACCCCTCCTTTTAATAAACATTATACTTAACCGATTAAGTAATATTTACTAAATACATTAAACTAATAGTCGTGTCTAAATGTCGATGTGTACGCTCCCGTAGTCTCACACATTTACAGTCACATATTTATTCGACACTATTCAAATACCTACGGTATAAGTTAAACCCACCTTTCTTTAAAAAAAAATTGTAAAAAAATACATGTTATATTTTTTGTTTTATTATTTTGAGAATAGGACAATGTTACTTTCCTATCTCAAGTAGAATTAAAAGACACAATGAATGTAGAAGTCAAATCATGAAATGAATTATGTAGTAGCAAAAGCTAAAAGGATATGGCAACAGTGAAAGTTGCAGAGATTTTGTAGGTCTGTTTTGACGTGTTTTAGAAGCAAAGGGGGTGCAGTTATAAATTGCCAGGCTTTGTTCTTTTCGCTTTAACTCTCTTTTTCCATTGGGACCCGCCAAATTTATATGTTTATCATTTTTAGTCCCTCTTTTATAACTTATTTTCACTTCGATCAGTCTAAGTCCAACCCATACTCATTAAAACTACTTGTACTCCTTAAAAACAACTTTTTGATGTAACTAGTTACAAACTTATGGTTTATAAAAATCTAACACAAAACATGTTCTAACATTATATCTCGATCATTCGTCTTTACACAATTTACGTGTGAGGAAACTTATTATTGGTATAGTGTATTATGTTGTTCATAACACCATATCTCTAATTGTTACTCGTGATTTTGTATGTATCGTTTAGTTATTAGAAATGTTGGATAGATGTTTATGGTTCGGCCTTTGAAGTGTTAATCTCAAGTTCGAGACTTGTCTAATTTTCATTCCTCTTACATTTTTTTTCCTATTACATGTTATAATGCACTAACACGTAGAATGGTTTGGTTATAAAATGGATGGTAATACATGTAACGGAGAAAAAGAAAATTTTTAAATTCCATAAATTTATTCAATGATTAGGTAACGAATGATTGCATTATAAAACCGATAACCAATTTTATTTCATTTGTCGTAACTTATACTTTATAACTTTCAACCAAACACTCCATAAACGTTTTGAGAACTTGACACTTTCTTAGTTTCCTCTAGTTTCCTTTCTTCGAGACACTTTCTTAGTTTCCTCTAGTTTCCTTTCTTCGAGAATTTGTTTTATAAAACAATTTAGACCGTATCGAAGTCTATTTTGCATTCGAGACCTTTATGCTATCAACAAAAAAAGGTTCATTTACATAATAATAATCAAATTGTTTTGTATGTTGAATTAAACTATAAATTAATAAAAGTAATGATACCCCAATGATAATCTCATAAGCATAAGTTGACTATGAATTTGACCAAAGATAAATTGAATCTAAACATAATAAGCTGCCTAACAAGTAACAATCATTGGAATATGTCTTTTGAACTTATTATGGTGTCTTATTTAAACCAATAAAATCACATAGAATTATTCTCTTAATTTAGAGCCGAAAGTCGTCACTAATGATTAAAGTCATCATAAAAGGTTGGGCTTGGTAATGGGTTAATGGGAACCAAATCAGGTTTTGATATGGTCACTTGTTTATGTTTATGTTAGTTCATCCGTCCCAAATGAAGGTATTTATTTAAAAAAAAAAAAAAAACATAAAATTTTAGTAAATGTGTGTTTATTATATTGGGTGCGTTTGGCGTAAAATAGTTGGAGCTGAAGCTTAAGTTTAAGTTTAGGTTTAAGTCGAAGCTTGATCTTGTGGTCGGGGTTTGAGCTTATATATAAGGATGAAAAACATGTTTGTTATTAAATAGTAGGTTATTTATATAATTTTGATAGCATAAGCTCAAACTCCTTTCATAAGCTATTTCAACTAACATATGGTTTTTGAGCTTATTTTTTTTTAAGAATAATCACCTATCACTTACATTTTACAAAAATAATCACCTGATTCGCGACGAATTTCTCGCGACACTTTATTGTCGCGAGAAGTACATTAAACAAAATCATACCAATAAAAATCAGAAACGTCGTCGCGAAAATGAATAGTGCCGCGACAACGTGTAGAATTTTTATTCGTCTGATTAAAATATGTGTACTTTCGCGACGAAAAAAATGTTGCGAGAAATTTGACGCGAATTATGTGATTATTTTTGTAAAGTGTAAGTGATAGGTGATTATTTTGGTAATTTACTTTTTTTGTAACAAGTCTATTATAAAATTAACAACCAAACAAAAATTTATGAATAAAAATAAAAACATAAACTCAAATCCTAATAAACCTCCCGAGACTCCGATCAAACATACCCGGTAGAAAGATGAGAAACACACTTACTAAACTTCTAGAAATCAGTTTTCTAAAAAGATGAGAAAAAAGTTTCCTAAAGAATAATCCAATAGCTTTAGATCTAGCCTGTATGTTTTGGGCCTCCTAAAGTCCCGATTATAATCTTGTATCCTTTATTTATGTTTCTAGCTTGATAATCAAATCCTTTAACTTTGTTTTTTTTTTTTTTATCTGATTTGGTAATTATATATTTTTGACGAACTTTAGTTCATGGTTTTAAATATGTTAAAATGTTAAAATTATAGTGCTAAAAACAACACATGTATCGCGTAAATCACTTTTTACCAAGTCGGATAAAAACAAAGTGTAATTACACAAAATAGAATAAGATTAACTACATTGTTATTGTTAGTTATTAACATTTGACAGTAATTTAAGTGGTTTAGTCGATCGTAATTACTAAAGTAGAACATGTAAATAAAATATAATTATCAAAATAGAACATGAAAAATTCATAATTATCAAAACGAGATTGTATACAAGTATATTGCTATTTTGTAAAATTTGTCATTCTTATAACGACGGTCAAATATTTGTATTTGGAGGATTAAGTCGATGGGTCATATATAAGAGAATAACATGAAGGCATAGTTTTTACGAGCTAGGTTGACACGACCCAAAAGACATCTATTGCCCCTTCACTTTTAAAATATTATTATTATATATATTAAAATCTCTTTTCATTAATTAAAGGATTTTATTAAACATAATGTTGGACTTATGTTAAAAGACACACATCACTATAAATTAACCGTTTCTTTTTTAAATAATCGTTTCTACATTTAAAGGGATGTTGATAGAGGCACCCCTCCTATACTATTTTTTGGTTATTAGCACCCCCTAAAGGTTATATCATTATTATTAATATGATTTTTTTTTCTAATTTTAGATATAGAATGTATAGAATTGTTTATTTATTATCTACATATCATATTTTATTTATTTAAAATTTAGATATATATTTGTTTTATAATTTTTTATTTTTTTGTATTTTAAATTTTTTTTTAATAGGTTTTAACTCGTGTTAAGTAAAACAATTAAGTTTTATCAGTTACAACTTTATATTTATTAATGTTTATTATAATTCAAATATACATGTTAATTTTAAATAATTAATATTTATTTTTTATACGTTAGGAAATATATTTAACAGGGTTTAACCTATGTAATAATAACTAATATAATAATTTACGATTTATTTTATTAGATTTTATTGATAGTTTTTTTATTTAAAATTATTTTAGTATACCTTTTTATATAAAATAAAATTTACAAACATAAATAACTAATAAACTAATAAATAATTATAAGATTTTAAATATAAATTAAAATAAAACTAAAAAAAATAATATAAAAATCAGTAATGATAATAATTAAGAAAAAGGGGGGTGAAGATAACAATGTGGGGGTGAGGTTATCCCACCCCCATTTAAAGTCATATAAACAACATTATTATAATTTCTACTTATTTATCCATTGACTCAGAAAGTTATAGTTATTAAGCTCTTTAATTTAAATATAAAATATTTATTATTTGGGTTCTATTTGTATGGTAAAAGCTTTTTTTCGTTTCCTCTTATAAATTAAATGAGAATCCTTATTGTGAAGATGTGTGGATCCATGGGTTGATACTCCCTAATTAAATGTTTACCTGATAAAATTGCTTTACTTCCCTTCAAAAGAAGAAAAAATATATTAGAGATTTGCGAATCATAACCCTTTTGACTTAGTTAAAAGGTAAAATTCAAGCTTAAACCGTATGTACTCTAACCATTAAATAAAAATTGTCGACAAATCATCTATAAACAACACCAACATAAAGACATTCATGTTTTATTATTTATACTTTGATGCGTATCAATTATTGGATAGTATAATCACTGTTGTGGATAATCCTAAGAGCACCACCAATGGTGGCGTGTTAGGGCGTGTTTTGCCCCCCATAACGCTGTTATGGAGGGGGGTCGCGTTTTGGCCGACGTTTTCGTTCGGCGTTGGTGTGGTAACGCAGCGTTTTAGGATTTTTTTTTTTTATTCTTGACCGTTAAGTTTTATAAAAAAAAAATTATTTAATTATTTTTAAAAATTAGCCGTTGGCTAGATTTTAAATTATTTTTTTTTTCCTAACCAACTCTATAAATACCCAAACACAAACACAAAATATTTACACCAAATCATATTCTTTCTCTCTACAAAACCAAATCATATTCTTTCTATCTACAAAACCATAACACAAGAAAAAATGTCTCAACACAACGAGTTTTCGCCATCCGATCCCAATTCGCCTTCCTCCCCGGGCTTCGCAAATTTCCAAACACAACCCGGTGGCTTTACTTCATTACTCGGTGGAAACACCAACACGCAACATCAACCCCATCAACAAGCCACGAACGAATGGCAGCAATTCCAGTTTTGGCAATGGCAACAACAACAATCTTCACAACCACATTCATTCCATCAATCACAAACACAATCATTCCACCAACCCCAAACTCAATCATTCCACCAACCCCAAACTCAATCATTCCACCAACCCCAAACACAACCATTCCAACTGTCTCAATCGTTTCAACCACAACAACCAGAACCTAGTAGTTCTCGTAAGAGAAAAGACAACGATAATAAAAAAAGCTACGGTTGTGGAAGTCGAAGCCCCATCGTCTAAGGTTCAATGGTCACAATCCCAAGAACGGTGTTTGGCGGAGAATTGGATTCATGTGTTGGAGTGTAGGAGAAACGGAAACTCACAAACCGGTCTAACTTTTTGGTATCGTGTTATGGCTATTTTCAACGAAGGTTTGGTGGAACCTTTCACAAAAAATGCACTAAGTTTAAAATTGAGGGCTATGAGAGAAAATTTGTGGTCTTTTATAGCATGTCATGACCGTGCCAAACGAGATCGATCGAACGGCGAGGATGACAAAGTCGTCTACACAACGGCGTTAACCATGTAAGAAGCCGAGATCGGACGCCCATTTCGTCATCATGCTGCGTGGGAGGTTTTGCATAATTTGCCAAAGTTTCTGAATCCTAAACCCGTTGACGAAGCGATAGACCTCGACGACGATGCATAACCGGACCTCTATGGTCATGATGAAATTCCACGACCTTTGGGGAAGCCACGAGCACCTAAGGTCGCACGTTCCTCCTCGTCCTCTGATGTATTTTCAAAGCGGGTCGAGTTTAACGACGGCGTTGTCAAAGAACTTCGCGAGCTTAGGGTCGCTAAAACAATGGAGATAAAAGACAAACGCCGTTTTCGGAAAATGGAATTTCTTCGTATGCCAACACATGATATGGAGCCAGCGGATTGGGCCGAAGTCGAGATGTTGAAGGCCGAAATACGCCCGAATTTTCCGTCGAACGAGACGATTAGTTTTTTATGTATTGTTTTTTTTATCGTTTAAATTTTAATGTATCGTTTTTTTATTTTTAATATTAATCTAAGTTTATTTTTATTATTAATGTATTTTTAATATTAATAATGTATTGAAAATAATATGAGTAAAAAGGAAAAAAATGAAAAATAATAAAGTTGGTGGGTCCTAGATTTTGGTGTTATGGCTGAGCTTTTTTCTGGTGTTATGTTATGGATGATGTTATGGTGACATGGTAATAACACCACTCATTTCGGTGTTATGGATGGAGAAGCTCTAATAGCTTATGGACAAAGGATTAGGGATTTGAATTAAGAGATGGAGAGGGAGAAGATCGAGACAATTTTCACAATATCTCATTCATTATCGAAACGAGTACAACCAAAGTTTGTTATACTTGAATACAAATTAATAAAACTAGACTTTTAACTTTGCTATCACAACTAATGAGTAACGACCCCTAGACTTTATAATAGAAAATAAGTACATAGCAATACTTTAATGAGTAAAACCGCTCTTATACGGTCTACGCTTATCATTTTCAAAATATAAAACCAAACATTTAGTTATAGTCCGTGCGGTGCTCGCGCTCTAAGATAGGTGGTGACCGGGTTTCTGACGTTAGGAATAATAACGGCCTTGTCATAACTAACCTTACATAATCATAAGAATGAGTGGTGGTAGTAGTTATGAGAGAAGAGGGCTGTCCAAAACACTGCAAAGGTGTTGTAGGCTAAAGAGTAAACAATAAGCTGTGCAGGACTTGTTTTATAAATTCCATGTTTTTCTTTTACAAGAAATAATAACAATTTACACCAGTTTTGGTGTTTGTTTTTCTACTTTGCCATACATATTTATTGCGTTTAGTTTGAAACGGTCAAACCAACTAATAACTTAAAAGGAATTTGTTATGTTTGAAAGTGTTCACACACGCATAACTGTATTGCACATTGATAATAACCATCCTTTAGTTAGTTAGATAATCGGTTTAGTATTTATAGATAATTGTTTCTTCGTACAACCTTATTATGCGTATCCGGAGTCATGGTTAGCAAACTTCTAACTTAAATTACGACTAGAACAAGGTTTAACCCTGACCAACATTATAAGACTCGTGCCATTAGACCCGTCAATTGAACCGACTTCACTGACACGGCCTTGTTAGTTGGCTTTGTCGGTAGTTGGTGGTTTATTAGCTAGTTGTGTCAGATAGGGATGTCAGTATATCGACGAGAGAAAGTAACATTGGTGGTGGGTCATGTCGTTAAAAATATTTGTGTGTCGGACTTGAAAATATTAAGTGACTGGTGATTGTTGACAGTGGCTCATTAGTTTTTAATAATTTTCCATCTGTTAATGTGGCACTGAATAGAGGAAGCCTGACCGTATCAGTCGGGATAGCCATTAGAAATGGTCTAACAATCACAACTAATATCGCTAGGCTACATAGTGGTATATAACGAAAACAGGTGCTGTTGCTGTATACCAGAACAAATATACATATACAATCTAAAATATACAAGGGGGAAAAACCAATAAGGTTTTATTAGTGAAAAAATTCTGACCCATTCATTGTTGTTACTGAACTGTGCATACAAATTCATTGGGCATCGCCCTAAGTTCATCACTGTCTATAACACAGACACGGTGTCGTATGTTTTATACATTATGCTAAATATTATATATCATATTAAATAAAAAGCATCATCACAGTACAAACAACAACATACATACTTCGAGTTTACGGATCCGAGTTTTAGTTTGTCTACACGGATATTGGCTCTGGCAATGCCTCTGGTGGAGCTCCACTGCTACCGTTTAGAACGGTGACATTACCGTCTGAATCAACGTCAACGATGACGGAATCACCTTCTTTGATTTCTCGTGCAAGCATTTTCTCTGCCATGCTGTCTTCCAACAGCCTCATGATTGCACGCCTTAACGGCCTTGCACCGTAGCTAGGGTTGTATCCTTCGTCAACTACTCGGTCTCTAAACCTGTCGGTTACTTGAAGCTCGATTTCTTTGACTTTTAACCTCTCGAAAACTTCCTTCAACATTATGTCGGCAATTTCTTTGACTTCGAGTTTGGTCAATTGACGGAAAACGATCATTTCATCTAATCTGTTCAAGAACTCGGGTCGGAAGTATTGTTTTAGTTCTTCGGTGACTAAACTTTTGATTCTGTTGTAGCTGCTGTCTTTCTCGTCATAGTCAAGGTCAAATCCGATTCTGCGTCCACCTTTCTCGATAACGCTACTTCCGACATTTGAAGTCATGATTAGAAGTGTGTTCTTGAAGTCGACGGTTCTTCCTTTACTGTCGGTCAATCTTCCATCTTCAAGGATTTGAAGCATCATGTTGAAGACATCGGGGTGAGCTTTTTCAATTTCGTCAAAAAGAACGACAGTGTAAGGACGGCGACGAACCGCCTCGGTCAATTGACCTCCTTCGGTGTAACCAACGTAACCAGGAGGTGAACCAATGAGCTTTGAGACGGTGTGTCTTTCCATAAACTCACTCATATCAAGACGAATCATGGCTTCTTCTGAGCCGAAGTAGTAAGTGGCTAAAGCTTTAGCCAATTCGGATTTCCCAACACCGGTTGGACCGGAGAAGATGAAACTGGCTATGGGGCGGCTGGGATTTTTGAGTCCAACACGGGCTCGGCGGATGGCACGACTAATGGCTTTAACGGCTTCATCTTGACCGACGATTCTTGTGTGCAGTGTTTCTTCCATTTTGAGGAGACGGTCGGATTCATCTGTGGAGACTTTCTCGACTGGTATACCGGTCCAAGATGAGACGATATGTTGAATGTCGGCTTCAGTTACCATTGGCCCTTCCTCTCCCGATTCTGTTTCAGCTTTGCTCATCTCTTTGTTCTTATCCACAAGAGCTGATATCTGAGTCTTGAGGTCCATTTCCCGATCGCGTAGCTCTCCAGCCTGTCAAGCGTATAAGATTAGTAGACGAGACAAGATGAGCGTGTCAGACAGGTTAGGTAACGAGTAAAAACAGGTTTAAGTTGAAACGTGCCATTGCCTTAGTACTGGTGTAAACAAACCGGGCTAGACTGGGTTGGGTTGACCCGCTGACACTTTCATTTTTTAACATTTTACTATGATTAAAAAGTAGTAATATTAAAATAATTATCTGTATATTTAATAAACAGATTTTTGAGGTTGAATGCTTGAAAATAGATTTTGGACACTTTCAACTCGTTACCAATTTAAAATTGCCACGTTAAGGAAAAAGCAAGCAGTAAAATACCTTTTCGAAGTCCTGACCACGAACTGCTTCGTTCTTCTCTTTTGTTATCTGTCTAAGCTCTTTCTCGAGCTCTCTGGCTTCTTCAGGGAGCTGAAAGGCAAAGAATGATATCATCAATTCATAGCAGATTTAGGTAAAACAAGCATAATAAAGATATATGAATATACACATACTTGTGCATGACGGAGTCTAACACGAGAACCAGCTTCATCGATTAAATCGATAGCTTTATCAGGAAGAAACCGGTCACTGCAGATATAAAGAAAGTCAATAGATGCATATAGGAAATTAAAATCATAAAAGGCCATGTTTTACCCATCTTATAACTTATAAATGATGATGATTTACACGACTCTGAAGATGAGTAGGCACTAGATTTATATACCTGATGTACTGATATGACAACTGGGCGGCAGCTACCAACGATTCATCGGTGTATCGAAGCTTGTGGTGAATCTCATATCGTTCACGAAGCCCCTTTAAAATCTGAATGGTCTCATCAACTGTTGGCTCGGGTACCTTTACAGGCTGGAAACGTCTCTCCAGTGCTGGGTCCTTCTCAATATGCTTCCGGTACTCATCAAGGGTTGTTGCCCCAATACACTGCAACAATTGCAACCGTGAGTTTGCAGTAAAGACAAAAAAAAGTATATACCACCAACACAAATCAGCAATAAAGATAGAATGTAAATGTAGCTTGTTTTAGTTATATTAATATTGAAAACTTTTTAGTTATTGATGTAGACTGAAAGTTCAGCATTTTGATCAACTCGTATAATTAATAGTTAACATATGGAGGTGGTAATATGAGTGGGTCGGGTAAAACAGTAAAAAAGTATGTGTTGAAATTGTCATTTTTAGTACGAGTTTAAATGGGCTGTGTAGAGCCGCGAACATATTTTTGTCCAATATTCTTTTATGACTAATTAATAGTCACTCGTGATTATAAGAACGGTAATCTTTCAATAATAAAATAAATATTTGAATAAAACGATACAGGAGGTCGTACGCATTAAAAAAGATTTTGGGTGAATTTTGACCCGTTTGACCTACTCAACCCATTTAACCATCTTACTTTAAGCTAAATTCTTTAATTTGACCCGTTTGAAATAAAGCACAGCCCGAATTGACTTATTTTATAACTAAAAAGGACAAAATGGCCGACAGTAGTGACTATTAACGGTATGCACGCATATCATGAGTCATTTGGTTTCACTTACCTGCAATTCACCTCTAGCAAGAGCAGGTTTCAAGATATTTGCAGCATCAATAGCTCCTTCTGCCGCTCCTGCTCCAATTAATGTATGGACCTCATCGATAAACAGAATAATTTCATCACTTTGCTTAATTTCCTCCATCAGCTTCTTTAGTCTCTCCTCAAACTCTCCACGGTACTTTGTACCAGCGACAAGTAGACCCATATCAAGAGTAATCACCTGAAAATTAGAAGCAAAAATCACGAATCACCTTTTAGTTAAGAACAAAACCAACACTGAACTCGCTTTCATTAGAAGTATATGGTGAATATACAAAAACTGCAACCCACCTTCTTCCCCTCGAGTGTTTCTGGAACATCACCACTTGCAATTCTTTGAGCAAGACCTTCTGCAATAGCCGTCTTTCCAACACCAGGTTCTCCAATGAGGCATGGATTGTTTTTTGTACGCCTTCCAAGAATTTGAGTAACTCTTTCAATTTGTGGCTGCCTTCCGACAACGGGATCCAGCTTACCCTATATTCGAAAATATACTATTTGTAACAAACTTGCTTTAAAGGTCCTCACTCAGATATCGGACAATAATTAGTTTAATTACCTCCTCTGCTAGCTTTGTCAGGTTGGTACCATATTCCTCCAATGTTGGCATCTTGTTACCAGAGGTTCCACCACCAACTCCAGCACCCACGGCTTCTGCACTTTCGCCAACCATTCTGATCACCTGATCAAGGAATTATAAATTAGAAATACGAGAGCACGGATTTTGGCACATATAGTTAAATGATAACTTGCCTGTGTGCGAATGTTATTTGGGTCTGCACCTAAATTCTCAAGTACACGAGCTGCTACACCTTCACCCTCACGAAGCAAACCAAGAAGCAAGTGCTCTGATCCAATATAATTATGACCTGAAACATCAGCTCGCTGTAAGTTATCACTGATTGTATTCATTATGGTTCAAAAGCATAGAAAACACAAGGAGATGGGGTTACCAAGTTGTCGGGCTTCCTCTAGTGACAATTCCAGTACACGTTTTGCACGAGGAGTAAATGGAATCTCTACAGCAACAAATCCACTACCCCTACCGATAATCTTTTCTACCTCAACACGTGCATCTTTCAAATTAATTCCCATTGACTTCAACACCTTTGCTGCAATGCCAGTTCCTTCACCGATAAGACCTAACAATATCTGCTCTGTACCCACGAAATTGTGACCAAGTCGTCTTGCCTCCTCTTGTGCAAGCATAATCACTTTAATAGCCTTCTCAGTGAAACGCTCAAACATGGCTTTTGGTACAATTCGAGAAGGCTTTGCTTTTCGGATTGAGGTGGCTGCTGCGACCTTTGAGTGGAAATCTTGGCCTCTGTTGACCATGTTGTCTAAAGCATTGACTCCACGTAAACCAGAGAAACTCCTCACATTCATTGGAGAAGATTGTAAACTGTACATCATCTTGACTGCTCTTTTTGTATTGCCGGATCTCTTTGAATGGACCTTGCTTTCACCAGAAACTGCGGATGGAAAGCTGGTAGATTGCACCAAAGCCCCCGCCATGATTGCAACTCAATAATACTGCACAAATGAATTATATCTATGAGACAATGGAAACCAAACATATTCGTCGAATATGAAAATGTTAATCCATGTACCATTTACAAACTAACAACAGTTCATAACAAATAATAGCAAGGCATATATTAATATGAAAATATGAAAATGCATGCAAATTATATATTAATAGCACGTGGCACTGTAGCATAACTATAATCAGTTTTGAATGTAGTCTGATGAGCAAGCTAAACGGAAATCCAGCTCCGACTTTCTTCCAAAAATGCATTAATTTTCATTACCATACTTCTGATACCATATACACGCCTATAGCAATAGATTTCCTTTTATAACACTATACAAGCTTACAAGTATGGCAATAACGCACGAGTTAAACCACCAACCTCCAGTTTAGCATGTTTAATCACGCTTAAATCACAAAGCTATAAGCAAGGATAAGTTCAAAGTTCAAACCGAATTGTCTCGATGTGGTATAAACTCAGGCAGTTACACCATATAACCAATGGAAAATGAAAAATAACATCAACATCAATAATACAGTAACACATAACATGTAGTTAACGTAATTTTCACATCCATAAACTAAACAATCAACACTTCCTATATAATAAAAAGCATCATTTCTAATTTCAGAATATCTTCAAATTTAAGCTTAAAAACGTGATAATTGAGATAAATATAAATCGAAACCCTAAGATAATGAACGATATGAATCAGTAAATCAGAAATGAATAGTAAGAAAAATTAGGTGAAAATATGTACCTACCTAACTGATTCCGGTTAATCGGCGGTTGAAAATCCGCCGGAGGATAATAGAAGAGATGTGGATGAAAACGGACGGTGAGTGGTTGTTGTTTAAACAAGCACGTAATATTAGTTCATTATAATATATATATATATATATATATATATATATGTAGATCAGAAAATACTTATTCAAATAAATTCTCTAGTAAACCAAATCAAAGAATGTTTTATTATCCAAGACCGACCCCTCAAGATATTTTATATGAGGAACAAGAATTTACAATTAATAATAGTTATAGTGGCAAAAATATCTATGAATGGAATATAGATGGTTACTCTGAAAGACAAATTTACAATTTAGCACATAGAATGCTTATGTACAGCACTATTGCTAAAAATAATGGAAATAATGATAAAACTATTGCAAATATGATAATTGCAGGATTTACAGGTCAATTAAAAGGATGGTGGGATAATTATTTAAAACCCGAAGATCATACATTAATTCTTAATACTGTTAAGATAGAAAATAATATAGAAACTACTCAAGCAGTATATACTTTGGTAGTTAACATAATTGAACATTTTACTGGAAGATGGTCAGATAATTCTGATACAATTAGAACACTCTTAAATGGATTAAGATGCCCAACTTTAACATCATTTAGGTGGTATAAAGATATATTTTTATCAAGAGTTATGGAGCTTCCTGATACTAATAGTAATCATTGGAAGTCAAAGTTTATTGATGGTTTACCTAGCTTATTTGCTGAAAGAGTAAGAAATGCTTTAAGGGGAAATGAATCCTCAATTAAATATGAAAATTTTACTTATGGAAAATTAATAGGAGTCTGTGTCCAGGAAGGTTTAGGACTTTGTAATGAGATTAAATTAAATCAACAAATGAAGAAAAATAGGTTGACAGAAAGAAAACAACTAGGTCATTTCTGTGAACAATTTGGAATGGATTGTCCTCCTTCCAAACCAACAACTTCTAAAGATAATAAGGAATTCAAAACTTTTAGAAAGAAAAAGAAGTTTTCAGAAAAAAGAAAAAATTATAAGACAAATAGAAAATTTGAAAATAAATAATAATATTGTCCAAGGAATTTATGATGATGAGGATATTCCTGCCTCAGAAGCTGACTTTAATATTTAAATGGATTGTGGAAAACAAATAAAAATGAATAGAGAAAAAATTCAATTTATGAATACAATCCATCAACAAATATTAAGAAATAAAAGAATATTAGATGATATAGATATCCATATAAATAATGTTATAAATTATAAATCACAGGGATCTTTAACAGAATTACTTAAAACAAGGTCTGTATTAAGACAAGCAATTAAATATAGAATAAATATTCTAGAACAACTTAGAAATTCTCTTGTTATATGTTAATTATGGATAATACACAAAATATTGATTTTACAAAAGGATCACAGGCAAGATCCATAATTTCTGAAGAATTTAGATTACCTAAATGGAAACCATTTAGAAATTGGTTTTTCAAAAATATCTCAAAGGATGATCAAATACTTCTTCAAAATCAATTTTATGATTATTTGGAACAAATAAATCAAATTCTATATTTCGTTCCATGGTATTTTGATTTTTATGTTACAAATTATATCTCTAGTTTAGAAAGAGAATATATTTTGAAAGACGGAAAAATCGTTAAAGAAATTTTTCCTCCACAATCACTTTTTACAGTAACAAAAGGAGAAATTAGCTTACAATTTGAAGCATTTAAAAAATTATTCAAAGATGACGCTTTAAAAAATACAACAGAGCAAATTAATGCTCTTATACAACAACAAAATTTTGCAAATCTTTACTCTATTGTTTTAGGAGAACAATTATTTTCTTTAGATAATAGGGTTCGACAATTAATAGATCATTTTCAAAAAGAGGAAACCAAAGAAACTAAAATAATAAATAGTGTCCAACCTCCACCAGAAATTACTGATTTTAAATTACACAATACAAAGACTTTAGAAAAACTTATAAGTGAACAATTTAAAAATTTAAAAATAAACACTTTAGAAGAAGAATTAGAAAATTTTTCTAATGAAGAATATAAAAACTATATTAATGAAGAAATGAATAAAATAAGTAGATCAGAAAATACTTATTCAAATAAATTCTCTAGTAAACCAAATCAAAGAATGTTTTATTATCCAAGACCGACCCCTCAAGATATTTTATATGAGGAACAAGAATTTACAATTAATAATAGTTATAGTGGCAAAAATATCTATGAATGGAATATAGATGGTTACTCTGAAAGACAAATTTACAATTTAGCACATAGAATGCTTATGTACAGCACTATTGCTAAAAATAATGGAAATAATGATAAAACTATTGCAAATATGATAATTGCAGGATTTACAGGTCAATTAAAAGGATGGTGGGATAATTATTTAAAACCCGAAGATCATACATTAATTCTTAATACTGTTAAGATAGAAAATAATATAGAAACTACTCAAGCAGTATATACTTTGGTAGTTAACATAATTGAACATTTTACTGGAAGATGGTCAGATAATTCTGATACAATTAGAACACTCTTAAATGGATTAAGATGCCCAACTTTAACATCATTTAGGTGGTATAAAGATATATTTTTATCAAGAGTTATGGAGCTTCCTGATACTAATAGTAATCATTGGAAGTCAAAGTTTATTGATGGTTTACCTAGCTTATTTGCTGAAAGAGTAAGAAATGCTTTAAGGGGAAATGAATCCTCAATTAAATATGAAAATTTTACTTATGGAAAATTAATAGGAGTCTGTGTCCAGGAAGGTTTAGGACTTTGTAATGAGATTAAATTAAATCAACAAATGAAGAAAAATAGGTTGACAGAAAGAAAACAACTAGGTCATTTCTGTGAACAATTTGGAATGGATTGTCCTCCTTCCAAACCAACAACTTCTAAAGATAATAAGGAATTCAAAACTTTTAGAAAGAAAAAGAAGTTTTCAGAAAAAAGAAAAAATTATAAGACAAATAGAAAATTTGAAAATCATTTTAAAAAGAAATCTAAGGTTTGTTTTAAATGTGGTAAACCCGGACATTTTGCAAATAAATGTAAGATGAAAAAGAAAATAAATAGTCTAAAAATCAGTGAGGAGTTAAAAGAAAGTTTATCAAAAATTTTATTAACTTCTGATAATTCTGAAACAGATTCAATAGATGAATCTGATACTTCTTCAAGTAAAGAAAATTTACAATGTTTAGATAATGAATCTTTAATGTCAGAATCAGATTGTGAATGTCAAGATAATAGATTGGAAGATGAAATATATAAAATCCAAGCTCAATTTGAAGATTTAAAAATAAATGTATTAAATAACGATACTTTTGAATTAATAAAATTAGTTAAAGATCCTGAAGTAAGATCAAAATTAATTGATGAATTATTAAAAGAGGAAGAAAAAAATTCTTTAGGACATGTTAATACACTACCTAACAACCAAAATTACATGATGTCGGAAGTTTTTAATTTATTAAAACAGAAACATCAAAGTAGCAATCAAATAACAAAAGATGATTTAATGCTTGAAATTAATAATCTCAAAAAGGAAATCCAAGGAATTAAGAAAAATAATTTATCTCTTGAAAATAGAATTATAAATTTAGAAAAGGGGAAAAATATTATTCAAGATGATAGTCCAGAGAATCAGGAATTTTTAAATATTATGGAAATTGTTACATCTCAGAAATGGCTAATAAAAATCAAATTACTTGTAGCAAATAATTTTACTAAGAATTTTATTGCTCTTGTGGATAGTGGAGCAGATTTAAATTGCTTACAGGAAGGATTAATTCCTACTAAATATTTTGAAAAAACAAAACAAGGTTTAAAAGCTGCTAACGAAATACCATTAAAGATTAACTATAAACTTTCGAATACAAAAATTTGTCAAAATAATATATGTATTACTACTAATTTTGTCCTTGTTAAGAATATAACTAACCAGATGATTTTAGGAGCACCATTTCTAAATAAAATATTTCCAATTCAAATGATAGATTCCACAGGGATTATTGGAACATACGAAGGAAAACCTATTAATTTGAATTCATTACTAGACCAATGACTAGAATGATAAATGAGATACAAGACATGTTAATTGCAAAAAATAATCAAATAAATTTTTTAAAACAAGAAATTCAAACTTATACAATTGATGAACAATTAGACAATCCTAAATTACAAGATAAAATAAAGTTAATAACAAATAAATTTTCATTACATATATGTAATGATCACCCTAATGCTTTCTGGAATAGAAAAAAGCATACAGTAACCCTTCCTTACGAAGAAGATTTTAATGAAGATAAAATTCCTACAAAAGCAAGACCTTGCCAAATGAATTCTGAATATCTGCAATTATGCAAAAAAGAAATTGAATCTTTAATTAATAAGAAATTAATAAGACCATCAAAATCTCAATGGTCTTGTACAGCTTTTTATGTTAATAAACATGCAGAACAAGAAAGGGGAGTACCTAGACTTGTTATAAATTATAAACCTCTAAACAAAGTTTTAAAATGGATTCGATATCCAATTCCTAATAAAAAAGATTTATTAGATAGATTACACAATTCTAATATATTCTCTAAATTTGACTTAAAATCGGGATATTGGCAGATTCAAATAGATGAATCAGATAGATATAAAACTGCTTTTAATGTTCCATTTGGACAATATGAATGGAATGTCATGCCTTTTGGATTAAAAAATGCTCCTTCTGAATTCCAAAAGATTATGAATGATATCTTTAATCCATATGGAGAGTTTATTATTGTCTATATTGATGACATTTTAATATTCTCTAAAAATATTGAATTACATTTTAAACACTTAGATATCTTTGAAAAATTAATTATTCAAAATGGTTTAGTAGTTTCCAAACCAAAAATGATGTTATTCCAAACCAAGGTTAGATTTCTAGGACACAATATAGAAAAAGGAAGCATAATTCCAATAAATAGGAGTATTGAATTTGCTTCAAAATTTCCAAATGAAATAATAGATAAGACACAATTACAGAGGTTCTTAGGAAGTTTAATAAAAATTTAGCACAAGATACATCAATCTTATATGATAGACTAAAAAAGATTCCTACTCCTTGGACACAAGAACATACTAGAACAGTCCAAAAAATTAAAGAAAAGGTAAAAAATTTACCATGTTTATCCTTAGCAAATCCAAATTGGGAAAAAATAATTGAAACAGATGCTTCTGATATAGGTTATGGAGGAATATTAAAACAGATTAATCCAGAAAATAAATTAGAATACTTGGTTAGATTTTATTCTGGAAAATGGAATAATGGTCAAAAGAATTATGCTACAATAGCTAAAGAAATCTTATCAATTGTTAAATGTGTTTTAAAATTCCAAGATGACTTATATAATCAACAGTTTACAATAAAGACTGATTGTCAATCTGCAAAATTTATGTTCACCAAAGATTTCAAACATGATGTTTCAAAACAAATGTTTGCTAGATGGCAAGCCCATTTAGCCCCATTTGATTTTAAAATTGTTTATAAGAAAGGGGAAGACAATTCTCTTCCTGATTTCTTAACAAGAGAATTTTTGCAGGAATGATTCCTCGAGGAAGAGGAAGAGGATTAAACCCCTCTAATAGAGGAGGGAGAGGCAAGACCATAATTCAACATGGCAGAGGAAGACTAGTGGATGTAAAAATATCCCAAGGAGCAATTCAAGACTCTTCTCAATTTCCTTTATTACAAGGAAATGAACAATTATACCAACAATTTATGCAATTTATGCATCAACAAGGAGCAATAAAATCTCCATATAAGGATGCAATCATCCAAGAAGAAGATAATGATACTTCTTCAGATAATTTTATTAAAACCCCTCATAGGGAGACAATTTTAATTCTTGAATATCAAGATATTCTAAATTATCATTTTAATCTAAATGAAACACCTTGGGAATTAATGTCAAGGTATCTGGATACGCAATTTTACACAGCTCCGACCTATAAATCCAGAACATATTATGAAAAATTACTACTTGATACCTCTACTTGTGAAATTAAGCACACCACAAAAGAGGATAACAGGTCAAATTACAGATTCCACATTTATAGTAAAATTCATATTAAACGGATTCTTACTATAGAAGATTGGGGAATATCTCCATTCAGAGAAAAGCAATTTATAAACGCTGAAAATAAATTAAAAATCAGCTATAATTACTGGGATTACGTGGATAGCCTCCACAAAATATTTTTTATCAAAATCCCAATAATAAACATTCTTGGTTTATTAAGGTATCCTCTTCGGTTTATAATCCTAGACTACCAAATTGGTTTTTTAATTGGTGGAAAACATATGGTCCCTCAATTCAAATTCTTGTAGAGCCATTCCAGAGTTACTATGTTGAATGGGTAAATATTTGCCCAAACTTATTTGAAGAAAAAAGAGCTAATTGTGTTCAACAAATTATTCCTTCTCTAATATTTTTTACAGAATTTTCAATTCCATGGATATGGAGATGGGAACCAGAAATTGAATCAGGTGATCAAGAATTACCACAATTAAAAAGAGCATTTTATACTAAATTTTGGATAAACATGCTCAAAGTAGATAAAGAAACTGGTGAATTAGCATCAAAAGATACTATTGATTATATTCAGTCTACTTTATTAAAATATAAAGAGCAAAAGAAATTAAAGGAAAAGGAAAAATTAAAAGAATTAGCTCCTGTTACTCCAATTCACTTAATCGAAGCAAAATTAGTGTCTAGTGGAATCACAAAACCGACACATCAACAACTCATGGAAGAATATATCAACCAGGTCCAAAAAGATTTAATTCAATATCAACAATTACATTCAAAATCAGACACTTCAATGAAGGACTCCTCTGAAGATGATAATCAATTTCAATGTCTTGGTGGAGAATCCCAAGACCAAGAAGAGGATATGCAATTGTCCATACCGGAATTATTCATGGAATTGAAGTATCAAATGGCAAGAAATATTGGAGAATCGTCCAAAAATAATGAAGAGATGGAAGAGAGTGAAGACAAAGAGGATAAGAAAGGCAAGACAGAAGCCATGTGAGAATCACTGTAGCCATGTGAAGGCAAAATGATTTTGTCTAAAGAGCCCACAATCAATAAAAGATGTCGGCCATAATAATTTGTACTGTATTTGGCCTTGAGCTCTACCCTCTATAAAAGGGGACTCAGGTTTTAGTTTTGAGGTACCAATTTTTCCAGTTCTACTTTGTTTAAAACTTTCTTTGTAATATTTGTGAAGATTAATAATATTTCCAGCTTCTGAATACATCCTATTCTAATTGTAAGTTTTTCTACCTTATTTACTTTCTATATCATAATTTATATTGTTTGATCGCCTCCTATATGGAAGGCTAAATTACTACGTTGGATAACACTACTCATATGACTACTGGATTCATGGCCTAAAAAAAAAAAAAAAAAAAAAAAAAAAAAAAAAAAAAAAAAAAAAAAAACTCTGGAAATTGAAATGAAAGTTTAGTAAGGTCAATTCTGCTATTCTGGTCCCTTATATATATAATATGTAAAACTCTTGTCGTGATTAAGCCCGCTTAAGCCTAAGTGTGGCGTCAAGGGCAAAAGCTCATTGACTAACCAGTTTACATATTATATATACTTGACAACCAGATAGTAAATAAATTCCTTTGACCAAGCAGATTGTAAATCGAATCCTTGCAAACCTTTTCTATTCAATTTCATATATATATATATATATATATATATATATATATATATATATATATATATATATGATTTATTATTGATTATTATTTGTACACATATGCAGTTTCATCAGGGACTATAACATCCAGTGGTAAATCAAGGATAATAATAATATTGCTTTTCTTTTGCTACACTCACAGATGGAGCTTATAGATAATACTGTCTCACAGACCGTTGGATTGTTATTTACAAACAAGAATATCTAAGATATTCATGGTCAATAATACAAAAGGTAACAATATCAAAATGTGGACAACCATTTTTTACTGCTTTCGTGCTGCGACGGGTAAAAGATTTACATTTTAATTGGTGATAGTATATCACTTTCTAAAAGTATTGGAAGAAAAGTAAAACACGAAGTTACGGTGAATAAAGTAAAAAAAATTGATAGATGTAGATAAGCTATTTAATTGCGTAAGCTAAAAGGAAAAGATAAAACATAAAATTTGAAGAAAAAAAAAAATGTAACCCAAAAGAAACACAATGAAAAATAAAAAATATTAAAGTTTAAGCAGGTAGGTTGGCTGCTGTGAGCAGTCTGCGAAGCAGGTTCACTATTCACCGTAACTTCAATTTGTGCTGCTATGAGCAGCCTACGAGGCAGGTTCACTATTCACCGTATCTTAAAATTGTAAGCAGTCTGCGAGGCAGGTTCACCATTTACCGTAACTCAAAATTGTGTTGTTGTGAACAACCTACGAGTCAGGTTCACTCTTCACCGTAACTTAAAATTGTTAGGATATATAATATCAAAATGTGGACAAGCCATGTGAAATATGTGAAAATGCTAATCATACTAGTCAAGGTAATCGATCTTACAATTTTATAATTTATATGTTGAAAATGTGTCAGTTTTTGTGTATGATCTTACGTAAGATCTCAATCTTGTGATGTTGATCCAAGTCGATCATATTTAAAAATTACCTAGTTAAAAACTATAAGTATACTTAAAATATTGTATGTAATTATTACACTATTAACTAATAAAATAATAATGAACATATTTATTAAAAACCATTTTGTTTTGTTAGGATATAAGACACTTGTTTTGAAATAATTTAAAATAAGATTATTTATAATTAAGTTGGGATTGAGGGAATATAAATATATTGTAATAACAATATATAGAGTATTTTATTATTTTCCTTTTTTACTAATTAACTAAATTATCACAAGATTCGTATAATACGAATTAATATTGAAAAGACACATAAACTATCGTTCACAATCTACAATTTGAGTTAATCTCGTCCCGACCCTATTTCTCCCAATAATTGTTACATTAATGGAGGTGGGTCGTCTTCGTACCTAGAGTAAGGACAAAGTCTAGTTTAGTCTCATTGATAAGATAGTACCAAACCATAAAACCAAGTGGTCATCAAACATTGATGGACTTCAAAATATTTTTACCATAAAATAGAGACCGTTATATCTTTTCATTCACACTATCTCTATGTACTTAGTGGTTCAAAATTGTTTGGTAGTTGATTAATAGGAATGATAATTGATGAGATATAAAACAGTTTGAGTCATATTCATATAAACATATACATGTACATTCTTATTTTTTTTCTTCATTTATATTCATTTTACTTCAATTCATTCATTCATATATATATATACTATTACCAACTTATCCTTTATCAATTTTTAAGTGTTGATACACTTTTAAATAAATAGTGTACCAACTATGTTGGCTGCCAACCTATTTATTTTTATTTATTTAAGAGTTTTTGGTTTTAACATTATATTTTTAGTTTCGCTATTAAAGTAATTATGTTATTATATCGACCGATTGTTATTTTAAGTTTTAACCTTTTTTTTTAGGTTATGCTATTTGATAAAGTAATAACGTTTTCATTTCGATTAATTGATAATTTTATGTTTTAACTTTTCTTTTTGAGTCATGCTATTAAATAAAGTAGCTACGTTTTCATATCGATTAATTAATAATTTTAAATTTTAGATTTTTTTTTGATTGTGCTATTAAATAAAGTATCAACGTACACATTTGGTTTTAGTTTTATGACTATATGATATTGATATATGTTTGTATGTTATATTGTTATATATTATGTATGTAAGTCAACACAAATGATATAAATATTATTGATATATGTTATGTGTTATATTGGTTTCGATAGTAGGCAATTTAGTTTTTTTTTGTTCTGTTTTCGTTTTTGGTTTTTAAGCCTCTTGTAACTAGGGGTGTCAATTCAGGTCGGGTTCGGATTGGCGGGTTTGGGTTAGCAGGTTGGCGGGTTGAAATTACTCAACCCGAACCTAACCCATTAACATAATCACGTTATCGGGTTCGAGCAGCAGGTTGTAAGGCTCAACCCGAACCTAACTCGTGTAACTCGTTTATTATATATGTTAGTGGGTTTAAGAGTTATTTTCAGATCAAACGGGTTGGTTTCGGGTCAATCATGTCAAAATGGCTTATATTTATGAATAAGATAGAATGTTTATATTCTACTTTTGCAAGTATTAACTTTAAGAAAAGATAATTTTAAAAATTCCAAAGACAAAAAAATATAAAAAAAGAAGATAAATTAATATCATTCCTCTTCATATTAAATCTGCTAATGTCTTATGAATCTGTGCCCAAATATATTTTTTTATTTTTTTTGGGCTTGGGCTGGTTTTTTAGTTTTTTCCTGGACTTCTTCTGGCCCAATACTTTGACGATTGATTAATCGGTTTGCCTCGCTGGCTTTTGCATTTGTTTACATCTGTATTTCTACTGCTTCATCATCTGCCTTACGTGTTTATGTTTCTTTTTCTCCATTTTCGTTACTTCCACAGTCGGCAGTCCTCTCGCCTCCATCGCTTCTTCTCGGTATCCCCACCCCACCACCACCACCACCCACCCATGTCGAGTTCCGACTCGCCTCCAGCCACCGGCGGCGAGGCAACTCCGATCAAAGTCCCTTCAGAAACCGAAACCGAACAAGTCGAATCTCCAGACCCAATTTCCACATCATACCCACTTCTGGGATCCGGATCTTTCATAGATCCAACCAATGGAGTAGCACCAGAAACAAATCACAAAACTCCATCAAATAAAAAAACCCCACCAGCAGCAGGAGCAGTTCCGGCAGCCGGAGGTGATAATTCCGATGCACTTTTGCAGAAAAGGGCAAGGCCTGATTGGCTGCCTGATAATTTTGAAATGATTTTGAGAACCACGACTTCTGGGGCTACTGAAGGAACTATTGATAGGGTTAGTTTTTGAATTTTTTGAATCTTTTTTGTTTTGATTTTGAATAAGATTTAAGCTTTGATTGAAATTTAAATTTGGTATAAAGATTGCATTTTTGTTTGTTTTCTAGGTTTAATTTTGGTTTAATTTCATAAAGCTTGTAACTTTAGGGTTTTTGGATTTATATAAAGTTTGCTCTTTTATTAGATTCAAAGATTATATAATTTTTATTTGTGTTTTAGGGTTAATTTATAGTGTAGTTTCATTAATTGGGTAAATTTAGGGTTTTAGTGTTTATATAAAGTCTGCCCTTTTATTTTTTAGGGTTAATTTTTAGTTTAATTTCATAACTTGAATGAGTTTAGGGTTTTAGTGATTATATAAAGTTTGCCTTTTTTATAGATTTTGATTTAAGGAGGAGATTTATCATTTATCAGTTTATCGAAGTTAGCTACATTGGGAGAAATTGGGTTTTTTAGCTTCTTGATGATTTTGTGTATATGGTATCTTTCGATATTATGTTATAGAGTTTTTTTTAGGATCTGGTCAGTAACAGTATCCTGCTTTTTTAATGGTCAGTTAATGGGATTGCACAAAAACTGATTTTTTTACTGTTGTTTTGAATAGGTACGAAAGGAGATGTTGTTGGACCCTTTGGAGCTCGGGTACTTTCAAAACCATTCATCACAGATGGCTGCACTTGATTGCTATGTTGCGTTAGAAAGTGATATATATGTTCCAACATACGATGGGAGCATGGTTAGAGTCGTTGAAGGTCATCGAAGGTATTTCATAAATTTGTTGTTTGACTTAATAGCTAACATGGAAAACTGTGAAAAGAGTTGAAAGTCACTTATTTATAAAGTAAACGATTGGAATTTTATTGAAACTGTAATGGCAATAATATTAATTTTGTTAAAAAGGACCCCTTTTGACCCGCTACTCAACCCACCCATATTATTTTATACTCTAACTACGTCGTCTTTTTTTTCTGGAAAACCATCTAACTCTGTTGAAAATGTGTATCAGATAACATGGGATTCAAAAAGAGATTTTTAACTCATGTATAGTATGATTTTTTTTGTTCTTCGTAGCAATAACCGCTGCAGCGATTGGAGCTTATGTAGGAAGCCCTGTTGATCTGGCACTGATCCGTATGCAAGCTGATTCAAGTTTACCCCTTGCTGAGCGTCGTAACTACACAAATGCATTCCATGCTTTGTATAGGATTAGTGCTGATGAAGGAGTTTTGGCTCTTTGGAAAGGTGCGGGTCCTGCTCGGAGCAATTTGTTCAGCCAAATTCCCCACCATCGCGCAGGTAACATATGAACCTGTTCTGGTGCTGTTTGGCTGAAAAGAATGATTTTTATTTTAGCAGGTACCAATCATGAGCGGGAACTCTTTGTTTGAAGCTTTGTTTCACCTAATTCGGAAAGAGAACAATAGACTTGCAACTAACTGTCAAGAAGAAGAAAACGGAGCAAAAGGTCTCGGTTTGTGGTGAAAAGTTAAAGGTTTGTTCATAAGAGGACGGTGCTTACATATTTCTACTTGGGTTATATTTATTTTCTAAATTCATTTTTATCAATGTATTTGCAGGAAACAGTTAGCTCTTCTCTTCTGATCGTCATCAGCCAAATATCAACGAACATAGGACGAGAAACTCAATTTCACCATATATAATAAACAGGTTTCAAAATTCGTATACCATTTTATCGATATCCGTAGGGTAGAAGTTGGCACCGGGTGGTTTCAAAACAGGAAACGCAACTTTATATTCAACACCTTTCCATCCACACACTGGAGGTAAGGGTGATACATACCGAAAGTATTATTTTCTCAATCAATCAGTAAATCATCATCATCTATTCCCAGGTAAACAAGTATTTTTAATCCATACATTTTTATAGATATATACTGACTGTACGTATTGTTTGTTATTAAAGGTGTTCGAATTCCAAATTAATAACAATGGCACCTCAAATTTTATCATTAGCTTTACCCTCCGAAATGGGTCGGGTTCTCGGTATCCAATCTCACACTGTTCATGGAATTCACTCTTTTCATGTTGTCATTTAAATATATGCATTAAAAGTGTAACAATCTTTTCCAATGCACAAGCATTACGAGGTCAGGAATCTGAGAACTCGATGGAAGCCTTAAGGGTGCTCGATATCATCTTAAAGCAACATGTAGCCAAACAGTAAGCTCTTTTGATTTATTGATGCATAGTATTTTAAATATAATACTGTCTTTTGTTAATTTGTATATAGTTATATGCTTTTAACTTCTATTTTGTGATTTTCTTCAACAACCTAAAAAAACTTACAAACAGCAAACCGGGCCTGTTTGTTTGTTTGTTTTAGCTTATTTTTAATAAGCAGCCTATAGGCTTATGATAAGATAAATTCATAGGTTTGCTTATTAAGAGTAAATTACATAAATGGTACTTATTACGCTTATTCTTCTCCTATTCAAATTGCGTCTTTCACTTGAATTTCGTGCCCGATTTGGTATTGTCTTTAAAGTTTGAAGAACAGATACAACAGCTAAGCTACTGGCTCACTACCTCTGATACTATGAAGCCTAACTAAAAAAACCTGATATGCTCCCAGAAAACCGTAGTACGAAACACGGGTATCTAACAAATTACCCGGGATTGGCACCTTCAAAAACAACCAACAACAAAAATCTAGCTGCCAATATCGGAAGCATCAACAAAAAAAAAACACAGAAACCGGTTGGAGCAAACGTTTTGAAAAAGCAGCAATCGAAGATTAACATTCATCCACCTCAAGACCGCGACACACGCACAAGAAACGAACCCGTGCAACGCACGGGAAGCTTCCTATTGACATTAAATAAGGTGTAATTTTAGTTAAATTTGGTAGAATATATATTCAATGTTACATATTATTATTTATAAAATATAGTTTATAAAAGTTTTCGGGTTATCAAGTCGACCAATTTGGTTTATAGAAAGTTAAGTTGCTGAAGAAGGAATCACCTCTAAGAGAGAAGAAAGTGGAAAAGTTTTTTTTTTAGTTATGTTTAATTTTATTTAGCAAGTGGAAAAACTTTTTCTTTAGTTATGTTTAATTTTATTTTATCGTTATTTTTGGTTTTTGGTTATTATTAGTCTATTACTTCTATTGTAATTTCAAATGTTATCGTCAATTATGGTTAATGGCATTTATGTCCTGAATTATATGTTTCCAACTTTTGTTAGATTTTCCTTTATGATAAATCTTTAGATCCGTGAATACACACGGGTAGTTTTAGAATATTTATTTATAAACTTATATTATATTTTATATTTTTTTGGTAATTTATTAAATAATATGTCACGTAGTGAACAAAATATAATCAAAGAGGAAGGAAAAATGAAAGGTTAAATGAAATTTTATGTAATTGAGAAAACACAAAATAATATTATCATGTATCTAATTTATACTGGTGTAGATATACTAAAAATTTAAATTAATTTAATTTATAAATTTTGTTTTTTTGATAATTCACGTACTAAATATATTTTGTTATAAATTTATTAGACTTTATAAAGTTACATGCAATATTTTTAATTTGATTCAAAAGTTGCTATAGTAAGTGATTATTGTGTATTTTTTAGAAATACGCAAAATAAAATGTTTAAGAAGAAGAAATAGTTTAAAATTTTCATATTTTTCTCACTATTGTTAGGATATGATCGAAAATCTAATTGGCGTTGAGGGATATGATAATTTTACTTGAAACTAAAAAAATATGCGAGCCATATATGCAAAAATTATGATTATTAAGTAAGTTGTTAAAAGAAAATTAATTACAAATTAATTTTATGAACATTTTTAATTGATTGTGAATTAAATGATTAAATTTAATAAATTATTAAAAGTAAAGAACTAAATTTACATAACTTTTTCTTTTTTAATACACTATATCTTATACCTAAGTAGACATACGACTAATTTAAATTAATAATTTATAAGTTAAATATCCATATTTGTTAATTACATTTTATATTTGATTTAAAAATTTACATGTAAATTAGACGTGATTATTATTTGAATAAAACCAATTTAACAATTGGATTATTTGGATTTGACGACATGGTTTGTTTATTTGGATTAGATTAGATAATAATATTTTGGATTTTAAATTTGTTTTTGAATTCATAAAGCAGAATTAAATATAAATTAAAATGTTAAAAACATATTTATTGATCTGATTGTTTAGTTTTTTGAATGGGATTTTATAATAACCGAATAGTATGTTTTATTTCAATTGGTTTTTTTTTTCGTATAGTAGAACTAAATATAAATTAATAGGTTAATAACAAAACAAAAATATATCGATAATAACGAAAAATAGAAAGTCATTACGTTGTGTTTTGTAGAATGAATATAGCAAGACATTTAATTGCGTTTTGAAAATTTGAATAATAGGAGACAATTAAATTGTGTTTTAAAATTTACAAGTTAAAAACGTATATCTTTGGGAAAAAAAATGAAAGATAAACAATTGTTATTATTTAGTTTAAGTAAGTTTTGATATTTATTCGAAAAAGGATTATTGTTATCGTTATGATTAACAAGGGGTTTAGAGCACGGGGAGTGGAATGGTTCTCCCTTGTTCTCGGCTCGTTGTTGCCTCACAACGAGGGTGACCACATTGTCTCCCCTCGTTGTGGCATGTCGTTATGGCCCTCGTGGTTCGGTTAACGGGCGTCGTTGACAAAAAAAAATTCCAATGGTTAAAAAGAAATTTTAAAAATATATTTGTTTTAAAATGACCGTTGGTGGTCCAACGCTACTTTTAAATTTTTTTTTTTTTTCTTTTCATAATTCATCTATATATATCATAAAATTTTAACCAAAAAAACCACAATATTTCTCAATCTCTCAAATCTTTTTATAAAAAATATATACAAAAAAAATGAGTTCACAATCTTCAAGCGATCTCGATGTTACGGATTTGTCATCGTCTGAATCCGATTTGGCCGAAATTCTAGTTTTGACGGTACAAGCAGTTGAACAAGTGGAGGAGGAGAAAAATGAAGCAGAAAGTTCATGTCGTAGTGAAAGAAGGAAAAGACGTTATATTAATCGAGATCGAACCGCAGCAAACGAGAATGTGCTACGACATTACTTCTCCGGTGACATCACATACCCATATGAATATTTTCGTAGACGATTTTGTATGAGAAGACCTATTTTCCTCAAAATAGTCGAAGGTATATTTAATTACTCCGTAGAACCTTTTCCCGACTATTTTAAATATTTCCAACAACGACCAGATTGTCGGATAAAATGAGTTTTAGCTGTTTACATAAATGCACGTCCGTTATGCGTACGATGGCGTATGGGATTACTCCGGACGCCTTCGATGAATATTTACAAATGTCACAAGGAACATCATCTGAAGCGCCCTAGATAATTTTTTAAAATGTGTTATCCATCTTTATACAAACGTTTATTTAAGAACTCAAACACAAAATGATGTCACGGGTTTAAGGGTATGCTTGGGGGCATCGACTTTATGCATTGGAAATGGGAGCAATGCCCAAAGGCATACAAAGGGCAATACACCCGAGGTGCACATGGTTATCCAACGGTTATGCTTGAAGTCGTTGCGTCGTATGATATTTGGATATGTCATGCTTACTACGGTGTCGCGAGGTCGAACAATAATATCAACGTGCTTAAACAAACTCCATTGTTTCATGACATGCTCAACGACTCGTCCCCGGATTACAGATTTACCGTCAATGGCCACGAGTACGATAAAAGATATTACCTTGCTGACGGTAGATATCCGGAGTGGTCTACATTATTTAAAGCTTTTTCATACCCACCAGACGAATCGCGTAAAAAATTCAAACGTTTTCAAGAGAGTGCGAGAAATGATATCGAATGGGAAGTCGGTGTTCTTCAAGGTCGTTGGGGGATTATAAGACATGCAACGAGATTTTACAAGATGAACAAGTTGAGAAGAGTTATGTACGGGGGTATCATATTGCACAACATGATTGTTGAAGACTACGGACGGTCGATCTGTGATGCCCAAGAATGGTATGCTTCTCCGGTTACAGGTGTTACTCGAACTTATAACGACAAAGTCAATGAACGTATCCGGATTACTAGAGAGACGAGAGACATGGGTACGACAATAGACTTCACGATGATCTTGTGGCGTACATTTCGACACACTTGTGGAAAACTATCGACAACGTTAGCTATTTTATTTATATATATTTGTATTTTATTTCAATTAATGTATTGTAACTTTATTTTTATCAATAAAATGTTATTTTTAATCTATTTAAATGTTGGAAATTTTTTTTGGAGGTTCTACGTATCCCACAACCATAGTTATCACTCCACCTAAAATTCCAAAACCATGGTTATGGATGCCACGTCAGCAATACCACTCTCGTGCTCTTATTAAAATTATATTGAGATATTTTAGTTAAATGGTGAAATATTTTGTCTAAATAAAAAATAAATAAATGACTAAATTGAATAAAATATTAAAAATAAATGATTAAATTGATCTTATAAACTATTTAAAATTAATGCTTCATATTGGTCAATAGAAGCTAATTTCTCAAATTCCTTTTCTTATATAAATATTAAGATTAGAATTTTTTATTTATTTTCAAATTGATGATGATTTCAATAAGGATATTAATAAAATCACAAATATTTCGGTAAATTGATTACAACCTGATTAGTTAGAAATTTACTAGCGTTTTCTTCATAATACGCGTGTATAATCTAGTTATTATTTATAAAAAATAGTTTATAAAAGTTTTCGGGATGTTAGGTCGACCCATTTAACCAAATGATCAACCCGAACCTAACCCAAAATTAATTCGGGTTAACAGGTTGGCGGGTCAAAATTATATAACCTAACCCGTTAATTTTCGTGTCGGTTTCTGGTCGGGTTTCGTATCGTGTCGAGTATTGCCACCCCTCCTTCTAACCCTTTTAAAGTTGTACACAGTTACCGACTAAAAGTGATCGCTTTTAACCCACCGCAACGCGCGGGCCTTAAAAACTCGTTTAGTACATTACAAGAGAAACTTCTAAAGAGAATGAGATGAGATTATACCTTATCATTTTCGAGTTTTTTTATCTAGTCAAGGAACTCACTTTAGGATAGTTCAGACTCGTCACTTGTTGGGTTTCTCGCGTCCTAATTACTTTTTTTCTCTCTCTCTCGAGTCAGAGGGCTATGGTGGACGTCTAAAGGCTAGATAAACTTACTGCTAGCATAATGAAAGATATATGGAGAACTTGAATAGATATGTGCTCGTGTGGACATATAGATATCAATGATGACTATAATACGTTAGAAACTGTGTTTAACTTAAACTAAACTCGCTCAACTTGTAGTTCTGTTCAACTAGAAATGATAAGCTTGGATATGTTTGATTAAGACATATATGTAATATATATGATCTTAACATTCTCATGATTCCAAGAGGAAGTCCCAATGATGACGGGGACGTATAGCAGGCCATTCATATAATATGCAATACATATCGACATATTTGTATCTATTATAAACTTGTATAATGTATGTATATGTGTATATGTTGGAATTTCTTTGTGTCATCATGCCAAAAAGTTCAATAGACATGTTTCATGAAGATGTTAAGACGACTTTCTTCGAAAGTCATTTTCTTAAAACAAGTTATTAGTAAGATGATCATACCTTCAATTTTTCGGCACATGGATAAGTCAATGACATATTTCCGTAATAACTGCAGATACGATAAATCAAAGAGAAAGCGTATTCGGGTAGTGTTGTTGAAATAATTATTAAATAACAGGTATATAGTCTTATCCTAACTGTTGTCTAACCGTTTTCAGACAAAATATGAGCCAATGCATAGTCCAAATAAAACTCGATACCATGGCTGCTCTAAATAAATAGTATGCTGTTGAGTGTGTTATAATATTCCTGATGGTGACTCGAGCTCCTCTAGACCAGGAGGAAAAACCAAAATCAGAAATCATGAATGCAACTGAATCCGTAGTAATATGACGTCAACATAAGTACGAAATGAATATGAAACAGTAGGGTAGAAGAGAGGAAATTTTTTACTCAATAATTAGATCAAACGTTTACTCAAGTAAGCGTTTACCGCCTTTTACTCAATAATTAGATCAAACGTTTTAACAATGGCTTTTGCAAAAATATATACTATATTAACTAATGAAATTTTTTCAAAAACAGTAAAAAAAAAGAAGTGTTGGCGGGTGTTTTAACCCATTACCCAACCCACCTGCATACTTCCCCTGCTACATCATTAACCAACTGAAAGAAATAGAGACATGTAGGATTGTCCGAGTGCTTTTAGATATGCTCACTCAAAAGATAAACATATAAGTCCTTAGTTATGTAGGACGGTATCTATTAAATTACCAACATTATATCAACAGAGTGGCAAAAATCCGAAATGTCACCCTCACGGTGTCGTTTTCCACTGAATTTTCTTTTTAAATAAGAAACTCTACGGCGAGAGAAAGTATGTGCAAAATGTTGTAGAAAAGATCCAATTTGTTCTCCCTTTCAAATTAGACGACAAATGGGCAAGTACAAAGTGAAGCCACGATACTTATACTACGATACCTCTTCTTCAAAGATGCTAATGGCATCATCAACTCACTTTCTTTATGTTACTCTTTTCATAGCTTCATTCACCCAAGTTCTTTCCCTCAACGTTGTCACAAAAGCAACAGTCATATACCCGTTAACGTGTTTTAACTATACTCATACATGTGATTCCTATCTCTACCACATCTCTAAAGGCCATAAACTCGAAGAAATCGCCTCTTTTTACTCCGTTAACACCTCCAAAATCACACCCATAAAGCACAATACTAATCTTGATTACCTAGTTTCCGTTAAATGTAGTTGTAAGCAAGACAACAGAAGTACCAATGGATACTACATGTATGATACTGTTTATAAACGGAAAGCAGGAGAGAGTGTTAAGGATATATCAGATGAGTATTATAGTGGACAAGTGTGGAATGTAAGTGGTGAAAACGAAGAAGAACTTACTGTACATATTGTGTGTGGGTGTCGGGAAAACGAATCTCAAAAAATCGTTACGTATACTATTCAAGGTGAAGACACTTTGATTGGGATTTCCGAGCTTCTTAATGCGAAAGAGGTTGAAGTTGAGAATATGAACAAGGCTTTGACTAAAGATCCAAATTATTTGGATATTGGGTGGGTATTGTTTGTACCTAGAGAGAAGAGCAAGATTCGAGCATCAATGAAATGTGAGTATTTCATTTCGTCTCAGCTAACTGGCAAACTCGATATATTTACTTATTTATTGGCCGTTTCGGTTTATGTTTATCTCTAATAAATCAAACAGGTGAAAATCAAAAGTTAACTACAAAAAACCCGGAGTGAAAGTGGCACAAAATGAACTTTTAATGCAGAAAACCTCGTAAATCATTTTAATCTTATAGTTAGATTATTATTATTAAGGTAATATACGTTTTGACCTGTTACCTAACACACCTGACCCGCCCACTTTGCCACCTATACTATTGTGCATCATTTTTAAGTTCACAATTGTGTATACCAGGGAAGATGAAGACTTGGACAAAAATCGGATTTATAGTGTTAGCTTTGGTCCTGCTTACGGTAGCTTTCTTGGGCTTTTTTCTTCTTAGAAAAAGACATGTGCGGAAAATCAAGAACAATGAATCCATGACCATCAGAAAGAGATTATATACCGAGAAGAAGACCCTGAAAAATCATTTTTTCAATATAGACATGGAAGGTTAGTTGAATGTTAGTTGCCTTTATAAAAAAAAAAAAAATAATGTCGATTCTGATTATATATACGAATAATGCAGAGGCAGCATCAAACATGGAGTCTGAAAAACCAGTTATAATTAGTCTAGAGGAGATTGAGCAAGCTACAAATAAATTTGATGGAACGAGGAAAATCGGAGAAGGTGGATACGGTAGTGTGTACTTTGGCATAATAAGAGAAAGGGTATATACTACATACAACATTTCTAATAAACACATTGTTTAAGTTTTTTTACACAATGATATATAGTTGTCGACTTGTCGTTAATTTACTTGTCTAAAAGGAAGCGGCAATAAAGAAGATGAGATCTAGTAAATCAAAGGAGTTCTTTGCAGAACTTAAGGTTCTGTGCAGGATACACCATAATAATGTGGTAAGATTTTTATATCAAAAGCGAACGATTAAAATAACGACTATGATCAAACTTTACTATTTGGTTTTTAGGTGCAACTTCTGGGATATGCAAGCGGTGATAACAATCTTTATTTGGTATACGAGTATGTCCAAAATGGAACACTTAGTGAGCATCTTCAAGACCCTTTGCTAAAAGGTAAACTTATGCTAACCCGTCTAAGAATATCTATCCGGAAGTGACCCGTCTTCATTTGCATGTTAAAGATACTAAAAGCAGAAATTATCAGGTCACCAACCGCTATCATGGACAGCAAGAGCAAATATTGCACTTGATGCAGCTAGGGGAATCGAATACATTCATGATCATACAAAGGCGCGTTATGTTCATCGAGATATTAAGACAACTAATATACTTCTTGATTTGGGACTCAAAGCAAAGGTACTGAGTATTAGCCTTTTTTATTTCTTTGCTACTTTTTCTTATTAGAATTTCATTATTTGAAAGATAAATCTGTTCATATGATCATAGGTTGCGGATTTTGGGCTGACCAAATTTGTTGAACGTGCAAATGAAGACGATTTCATAGCCACCAGACTTGTGGGTACCCCAGGCTATCTAGCTCCCGAGTAAGTTTGACACCATTATTTGATAATATGCGTATTTCTAACGTTTATTACAAAAGATCTGAAGCTTGTTGCTATTAACTTTATAAAAGTCACAAGAGGGTACGAACTTATGATTATTATGATGACTTACTCTTCATTTTACTTATGCAAGGTCAATAAGTGAACTGCAAACGACATCAAAAACTGATGTTTTTGCATTCGGAGTAGTTCTAGCAGAACTAATAACCGGTCAGAAAGCACTTGAGTGTGATAATCAGGATCCATACAGGCTCAAAACACTAATTTCAGTGGTATGTTAAAAAAAATGATTTGAAAGATATAGTTTGCTATAAACACGTGATGATTCTTATACCCAGAGTATTTTCTCTTCCGGAATGACTAGATACGTAAAATATTCCAAGATCAAGATTCAAAAACAGCATTGGAAGCTCAAATTGACGACAATTTAAAAGGAAACTACCCAATGGAGGAAATGTATAAGGTGCGACGGCTGTATTAATGTACTACTTAATAATGTACAAATATATTTGGCGCTGTAACAAAAATTCACTCTGTTGTCAGATGGCTGAAACGGCGTTCCTATGCTTAAGTGAAGATCCGGCTAATAGACCAGAGATGAGCAATGTTGTGACAATGTTGGGTCAAATAGTAATGGCTTCGATAGAATGGGAAGCATCACTTGGCGGGAATAGCCAAGTTTTCAGTGGATTGTTCAATGGAAGATGAAACAATGTAAACTCAGAAAACTATTTATCATTCCATGCAACTGGGAAACAAGATTATGTATATAGTAAGAACATGGATCGAAAATTCAGCAGCATAGATGGATAACAAAATAAGATTCTTTTGGTACCATTTCTTCGTCATGTAGGTTGCGTTTGGATTGCGTTTGCAAACTAGTTATCTGATTATTGTGTGTTTACATCGGATCGCATTTGAGTGTTTGGATGGAGGCATTTTGATTCTGATTATCTTAATATTTTAGCGTGAAAATCAGTTTTTGATAGTTGCGACTTGTATACTTTGAGAAATAGTGGCAAAAACTACACCTGCAAGGCTTTGTCTACAATTCGAGCCTTTGTATGAAACAATAGACATTCTTTGGATCGGAAATGAGTCCAAAATAAAATGTAGTATTTGACCATCATCGAACACACATTCAAACTTATAGTTCAATTTGTTCAAAATATGTAAAGAATCATCACGTGTTTATAACACAGGACAAGAAGTTATAACACTAAAATAAACTAAATTAGAACAGCACAACACATACGATCAAACTCATAATACTACTCAAGGAAGTCAATTTACTAGGAAAAAAATAAAGAAATCAAACATGTACACTTGTTGTCGATATTGAGAACTGCAATCTGCACAAGCAGCCAGATCAGATGAGAAAGTTTCAAACTTGCAGATATAGATTGATTTAAATAACGACTGCCTATAACATGACGCCATTTGAAAAACAAAACAAAGGAAATTATCTCACACGGTGTCTTTGCAGACGTCCAATAAACTTGATCGGTTACGATTGCATTTGTCACTTCTTTATAAACCTCCTAAAGATCCTTAATTACAAGCAAACAAGGGAATTTGCCACCCGTTACATGTACTCGCTGAGTTAAAATGATACCATTTGAGCTAACGCACATAACAAAAAAAACAAGTCATATTGTAATGATATAACCGCAACCTCCATCTTCACTTCTTTACCTACCATGATATAAATTTTGATTAGTTACTACTAGAGGTGGCAAATTAAATTTATGTATTTATAATGGGTCGATTCTAATTACTCCGTACGTTTTATCTCTAACAGATCAAACAAAGAACATGTTAAATATGCTTATAAAAATCATTTTATTCACGTATTCAATTCATTTGATTATTATCATAACGATATGATATCTGTAATCATACCAATTAGTTCGAAAAAAAATTATATATATGATATATGGAAAATCTAGACAATAAGTGTTTTGAGTCAACCAAAACCAGTTCGTACCCAAAAATCGGATTCGTTATGATATATATCAAGGACATCTCTAAAGAGTAACCTTAAACCGTGGGGATCGGCGTAAAGATGAAGCAGATCCAGGAGACAGGAGGGACGATAGTACCCTTTGAAACTCTTTAGTTTTCCTGGCAACTTTCTTGTGTTGTCTTTTTGCAGGTGACCCACTTCCACTATCAGTGGAGACCGAAGACATTGGTGCAGACATGGATATTATAGTACTTTCCTCAGAACGAAACGCTAGTTCAGGTAAACTTCCTGCAAAAACAATATATGTAGAATTTATATCACAAAAGCATTTCATTTAAAGCTATAATCTAAAACCTTCTAAAGAGTAACTACAGGTGGCAAGATGGGCAAGTCGGAGTTGGGTAACGGCAAAAAAGGTTCAGGTCTCATGTTAACCCGTCAACTCTTTTTTGCTCATTTCTTATGAATAATTCATCTGTTAATTATAATTACAAAGAACTATATATTGCGAAAACAGTATAAATCTTTGAATACAAACAACTTAAAAGTTCGACCCATTTGATGTGTTCCCCTGTTAGCTAAAAAAAATATTTTTGACCCGTTCGAGATAAAACACAACCCGAATCAACCCATTCACTGGATCAGTAAATGGAAACTGTCACTTATAATAGTCGCATCAATTTGTCAAAACTTTGTAATAAGAGATTAAGTAAGAACTACCTGCTGCAATCTCTTGAAATTTTGTTCTCATAGTTCTAACAAAATTATACAATCCATTCGTAATATTTAGTTCCTGTATCAATCTGTTGGCCTCGCTCACATATGGATGACAATCTAGCACTAAACACAACAGATGTACGTAATTAGAGCCTTGTTACAACAACGTTCATTAAAGATGTAATTAAGCATGTGAAAAAATATGCCCATCACTTACAGGAATACTTATCGTTTTCGAGGCGAATGGTGAAAAAGAACTCTTCATTTGGATTCTTCGGGTTTATTTTTGAGAATATAAATTTGACTCCTGAAAAATAAAATATCATAAGTATGATAAATTCTAAAGTCTAAACATGTAACAAAATAGAGTAATCTCATGTAAGTTATGTACCATGACCGCTTTCAATTCTGAAGCCAAGCACCGTATTGTACCATGAAATTGCCTCTTCAATTTCTTCTCGACATTCTGCATCTTGCTTATGCTTTTCCTCGTACTCTTTCAAAACTAATAAACAAAACAGAAAGCAAACAGAAAACGAGAAATCAAGGAAGTTACTTTATTGGGAAATAAACAATGTGAACTGGTTTGCTTCATAATATTGCATACTTATTTGCTAAAATAGTTTATCAGCTTACATGCAATACATAGTTATCTCGTTTTTCAAACACAAGTAGGATGTAAGAAGCAAAGAGCAAGAGTAAAAAATAACTCGTATCTTATGAAAAACATAAATAAGTCAGAATATACTAATAAACAAAAACGAGCAACTAACGCCATGCGATGTAGCAAAATCCAAAAAAATAGCAATAACCAAAAAACTAACCACATAAAACATAAATATCCACAGGTTTATCAAATAACCACAGATCTAAACACATAGACAGCTACGGTATTTACATAAAATGTTAAACAAATGAACATATTCAAAAGAGTTGGATTAAAGAAAGACCCGTAACTGATTGCTACATACAATATTCCTACTTTTCGAGTTTTCGGTATCCTTTTTAAATGGTAACTTGATTAGTAAACCAATAATAAGACCATTTCAAACTTTAACCTAAATGAAATTATTAGTAAACAGAAATTTAGAACATTTGTCTATTACTCCACCGAAGAAAAAATAGAATACCTTCAGACTGGTACGATATAATTTCCGCATATTCATCCTTCCTACCCCTTTGATCCACAACAATTTTCTTATGCTCTTCATTCTTAGCTTTCGTAGCAAATACAGACTCCGATATAGCCATCTTGTTTGCCTCTTTACGCGTCTTCACTACACATCCATTACCAAACAAAAACACACCATTATCAACTTAACACCTTAACGTAGAAACAAATACCATACTAAAGAGCAATTTTTTCGAAAACGAAAAAAAATACCCGAAAGAGCTTTCACAAAATCAGCTTCCACCAATCTCAACTGAGCTTTCAGCTTCCATATCTTATCTGCAAATTACAATAATTACCATAAAAATCCACATTTCAGATCTTTAAGGCCCAAATTAATAAACCCTAGTTTAAAAAGTGATGAATTTTAATAAAGGTGTAAGCTTTAACATAAATATAGATATATAGATATATATATATATATATACCTAGATTTGAGACGGTTTCTTGAACTGTTGATTCGATTGATTGGAGAGATTTGTGAGATGAAATTGCGGCGGTTTGGGTTTTATGGTTTTGAATCTCGATTTCTTTATCGGAAATCATTCTGAGTTCCGCCATTTTAGGCCTAATTTCTCCGGTTTTCCCCCTTTGTTTAGTCATCTGTGATTCTGTGAGTGTTTTGTGTGTGAGAGGGAAAGGGGTTTTGAAAATTCAAAATTGTGTGATATGTTTGTTTTTCAAAAATTGAAAATGGCTAAAAACATAATTAATATTAGAACTTTGATGACAACATTGGCATGTTGTTAAAAAAAGTTATATACTTCATTAATTTATGAAAAATGCTAAATATAATTTCTACAGTGATTTTACGGTTAATGTACAAGTTAATAAACACCTTTTAAAACTTGGTGGTAATTTTTTCTTAACGGTTTTTTATCAGAAGTTAAGATACAATAACTTTAAACATAAAATTTATTTCTTAACTATAGTCTCGGAACTATAGTTATCATATTCCTTATTTTATTGTATATTTAGGGATGAGCACGAACCGAACCAAAAACCAATAAAACGAGGAAAAAAAAAAACAAACCGAAAACTAAACCAATATAAAAAACCGGCGGTTTGATTTTAATTGAAAAACCGGATTTTACGGTTCGATTCGGGTTTTAAGTTGGAATCGAACCATTTGAACATGAACCGAACCCTATGCCTTTTTAAATTTTTTATTACTATATTATAATAACTAGCTTATTGACCCGCCTAATACGCGGAAAATTATATCAAAAAATATATAATGTTAACAAAGAACATATAACTTATATAAAAAGATTAATAGAAAGGTATTTGTCAAAATTATATCAAAAAATATATAATGTTAACAAAGAACATATAACTTATATAAAAAGATTAATAGAAAGGTATTTGTCATGTAGACAAAATGATTATGTTAGAAATTTTATTGTTAAAAAAAAATTTACTATGTAATTCGGAAAAAACCTTATTAAAAATAAAATAATTATAATATATAAAAAAACTAAAAATATTGCGTAAATAGGACGGAAAAAAAAACAGAATATTTTTTTATATGATATGTTTTCCGTTTATATGCAAAACACTCGTAATTCTTTTTATAATATATAAAAAAAACTAAAAATATTAGATAAATAGGACACAAAAAAAAACAGAATATTTTTTTATATGATATGTTTTTCGTTCATATGCAAAACACTCGTAAAACAATAAAACAATTTTAGTTTATTTTTATACTAAAAATTTGTATTTGTGTGAAGAAAAAATATGTTTTGTATTTTTTAGAAAGTAATTTAAAATACAAGAGTAATATTATTTAAAGTAGAAAGGTTAATTAGTTTTATTTAATTATTACTATTTAAAATAAGGGTTAAATTATATAAAGTAAAGTGGTTAAAATATTAATGATGACATCATCAAAGTGATCTAATGGTTTAAATTAAAGTTGAATTTCAATCTCATGGCTATAATTTTACCAAGTGTCATTTTAGACCTCTCTTTTATTATATATTAAGATATAAATATAATTATAGTTATATATTTTGAATTCCCTCCCTAAACTAATTTTTGTGATATTATGTGTTTGAATCATATTATTACTCTATTAGTATTTGCATAAAATCAAAATATTCAATATATGAATATGTGTATTTCCTGCTCAATATTTCAATATATAAGGATGTTTAAAATAATTATATATTTGCATGACAACTATGAATATTATTCATTGACATGAGCGACTGATTTCTAGTCGAAAGTTTTAGTGAACAGAGGTTATCTATAACTTTTTTATAATGTTATTGGACTAAAGTCGTACGAGACCTGACTTGATTTTCACTTTATTTTTCGTTGTGAAAAAAAAAAAATGAAAAAAACCCAAACCGAACCTAAAAAAAACATGTATCGAAAAAACCAAACCGGTTAAAGAACTGAACCGAATGAGTTCTATAGTTTTAAGAACCGGTTTTCTCGGTTTGGGTTCGAGTTTAGGTAAAAATCGGCCCACGCTCACCCCTATATAATTAGGTATATCAATCATTTTTCTTATGTACCATAATCAAAATCGGTCTCTTCAAACTCTATTCCTATTTGTTTAGAATATAACTTTTAAAGTCATTTTTTTATAACTTAACCATAATTTATAGGACTGTGGTTATCGACACTATTAAATTTAATATTATTATTGAATTATATTCGAAATTCATTTGTTTTAAAATTATCGTCTACAAACAAAAAATAGAAAAAAGGAAGAAAAGAAAAAAAAGACTTGAAGGAAGAAGAATCTAATTATTTCCCTAATTCTGTGATAAAGAAAAACCAGTTTGTTGAGAGAAATACAATAAATACAACTTTGTTTTTTGAAAAAGTTTAACAAAAATAAATATTATTTTTTACCCTTTTGACAATTGATTAATGATTTTATTTAGTAATAATAATTTTGATTTTTGGTTATTGGTATTAGTATAACCTTTAACGGTCTAATTATTATAATTAGTAGATAATTATTTTGAGATAAATTAAAATTAAATATAAAAAATAAGGTTAAATGTAGATAGTACTAATTAATATTATACATTCTATAATGTATCTAAATTGGTTTAACACAACAACATCTTATATGTTAGAGGTGTGAGGTTTAAGTGGTCATCCGATATGAGATAACATGCCCTAAGTCTCAAATTCAAATTTCACCTGAAGCTTTCTATTTCAAGGATATATTCATCATACAAATACCCAACTGATTAGATTAAACTGAACTTTGATGGGTATCAAGGCTAAACGGAATAAGGAGGTGAACTCACCTCCAACTCACCCTGCCACGTTAGCTTCCTATCTCCAGAAACCAAACTCATATTTCTCAGGAAATAAGATTCACCACGCACTCACCGCGGCCACTTTTAACCCAAACTCACCCGCAACTCATCTTACTTTTTTCATTTAAATACTATTATTTATAAACTAAAAAAATAAATATTTACGTAAACGTATGGAAAAAAAAAATGTTAACGAAATTTAAAACTTTTATTCAAACGTTAAAAACGGTACACGAATATTAAAAAGACATTACAAATAAAGCTTAAACTAAACATTAAGAGCCAAGTGTTCGATCAAATCGTGTTTATCCATTATTTATAAAATGAGAATGTTGTGTTTAAAAATGGTTGAGTTAGTGGATATTTATAGATAAAAAGTGGGGTTTAAAAAAGTTTTTAATTTTTATAAAAAATATAAAACGGTAATAAAAACACGTGGGGCCCACCAATTTTAGACACACCTTTGGTGAGTAACTCACCTTTTCACGGAAACCGAAGCAGCCAAAGTCACCTTACCAGCCAAACTCATCACGGTGACTTTCCATGTCGAAATAACATTCACACGTGAGTTGGCAACTCACTCAAGTGAGTTCTTCTTTGTTCCGTCCAGACTAAGGATAAGCATGAAGTTGAAGATAATTACTTATTTATAGATAACTTTCACCTAATGTAACTCATGGCTATTTAAATGATGTCATCGTGAGATTTAATATATAACAAAAAGTAGTTATCTTTTATGGTATCAGAGCGTTTTCCGACGAGTCTTGATCCTTATTCATATAAATATATATCTTTTTTTTGTTAAACTCGTGAAATCATGCCATCATTCAACTAAATGCTCCGACGCATTTTCCTATCAAACTCACTGCTTCCAACTTTCCCGTGTGGCGCAAACAAAGTCCATTACGCTCAATTCTAGTTATGCAACTTTCCCGTGTGGCGCATTTTCCTATCAACTCACGACTCAATTCTAGTTATGCAAGTTCTTCACGCTCACGAATTATTTCTTTGAAGTCTAAGCTAACCAAGAATCCAAAGGGCATGAAATGAACTCCATTACGCTTGCTCAAAGTCCGGTTCTTGAAGAAGATCTTATTGTTCACATTCTTTCTAAGTTAGGAGAAGAATTCAATAACATTATCAATCCAATATTAAACTTCGAAACTCCATTCCAAAGGCTTTTTAAAGTTCTTCCTAATTATTCTAAACTTAAACCATTTGGATGTCTATGTTATCCTTGGCTCCGCCCATATTCCATATCTAAGATTCATCCGAGATCAAAGCCTTGCATCTTCCTAGGTTACTCCACTTCTCAGTCTGCATATAAATGTCTTGACCCTACTACCAAGTCGTCTATATTTTCCGAGACATGTAAAGTTCATCAAGGACGTGTTTCCTTTCCAACCGCGCAATAAAAGTCATGAGTTCACTAACCTCATCCGAGACGCTTGCCTAAATTTCATCTCCAACGCCTACTTTATGATCCCAACACTCACCACCTGATAACTAGTCAACCCCTCAAACCCGCACTTCACATGGGAATCCAAACACTACCCGCCCTAATCGTGTTAGGAAACCTAATTCAAAATATTGCAATCAATAGTTCGTTAACTTGACCACCAAGCATCCGATTCCTAACACCTTAGAACCTACAAATGTAACCCAAGCTCTAAAAGACCCTGTTTGGAGGAATGCCATGAATTCTGAATTTAATGCAGTATTACGAAATGGTACTTGGAAGCTCATTCCAAAGTCCACACATGTTCCAGTTACTTGTAAGTAGATTTTTCCAATTAAGCGCAATCCAGACGGATCTATAGACAGATACAAAGCACGCCTTGTGGCAAAAGGTTACTTGCAACAACCAGGTAAATATTATTTTGAAACATTCAGTCCCGTGACTAAGCCGGCTACTATAAGCATTGTCTTATGTCTTGCATTATCTAAAAATTGGTGTTTACAACAACTTGATGTAAACAATGCGTTTCTTCATGGCACGTTAGAAGAGGATGTTTACATGGTTCAACCTCCGGGTTATGTTAATCAAGAATATCCCAATCACATTTGTAAACTCCGCAAGGCATTATATGGATTAAAACAAGCACCGCGGGCCTGGTATAACGAACTTAAAACATTTTTATTGGATTTTGGATTTCCAAAATCTGAGCAGATGCCTCGTTGTTCATCTATAATCAACATGGTATAACTACTTATTTCATGGTTTACGTGGATGATATTGTTCTCACAGGTAGCCACAACGATTTCTTGGATCGGTTTGTCTTTGATTTATCACGTAAGTTCTCTATTAAAGATCTTGGGTGTTGAGGTCATATCTAATTCTCATAGGCTTTTCTTATCTCAACTTCGACACATTGCTGACCTATTAGAACAATTTCATATGGACGGTGCTAAGGAAGTTACTACACCCTTAAACTCAGCTCATACACTCTCTTTGGTTGACGGGTCACCGTTGGTTGACCCTACACCGTATCGTCGACTTGTTGGCTCACTTCAATACCTCGCAATCACCCGTCCCGATGTATCTTTTGCTGTGAACCGGTTATCTCAATATATGCATGCTCCAACGCAATCACATTGGCAATCTCTTAAACGAGTACTTCGGTATTTAAAGGGTACAATTCACCATGGATTGTTTCTTAAACGAGGTTTACCACTCACTCTCACGACATTCTCAGATTCAGATTGGGTCGATCAACAACAGCGTATGTCCTATACCTCCGGTCTAATATTATTTCATGGAGGTCTGTTCGTCGAAAAACTGTATCTCGCTCTTCAACAGAGGCCGGATACAAAAGCTTTGGCAAACTCCGCTGCATTTTGTGGGTTCAAAACTTGTTAAGTGAACTTCATGTTAATTTAACCGAACCTCCGACCATATTTTGCGATAATTCCGGTGCAACATAATTATGTGCAAATCCCGTTTATCGTTCTCGCATGAAGCACTTGGCACTAGACTATCATTTTGTTCGTGAAAGAGTTTCAAATGGATCCTTGCGTGTCTTGTAACTAACTTATAGATAACTTTTATCTACCGTAACTCATGGATATTTAAGTGATACCATCGTGTGATTTACTGATTTAATGTATAACAAAAAGTACTTTTCAATTTCAAGCTTCTGATCTTTCAATGGGTTTGAATCCGACTCACTCCTTCGTCCGTAACATTGAGACAGAGAAACATTGTCTGAAGCCTAATTCTTGATAGAGAGTTAGGTGGGTTCAAAAAACCATGGAATGGAGGTTACTCCGTCAAAGTTAACATTTTGATTGAAAATTAGAACAATAGTATCAGAGTCGGTCCTGAGAATTTTGATGCCCTAGACGGAATGATCAACAAATGCCTTATGTAGAAGTTTGGAACCTAGAATAGCTAGGTGGTTTATCTTTATCCCAATTTTTATTAAATAGATATAATGTTACGATTTGTAGAACATAAATTATAAAATTACAAGTTCATGATATTTTAAATGATGTCTTCGTTCGTTTCATAAGGAACGCAAGCAAATATTCAATCATCAAAACGAATATAGATCGTCAAAGTATTATAACAATTTATCTTTATAAGTGTGAATGGCAAGCATTTAACTTTTTATTTCCTTTAAAGAGTTTTTTAATTATGAGAAGATATAATCATAAAAATATTAAAAAATGGTGACAAAATATTTTACAATGTATTTGAATACAACTCTTTGTGTAAAACTACATTTTAGTCTTTTATTTTGTCATAGGGTGTTTGAGATTGCGTAATCTTTATTCATATTATATATTCTTTTTAAATACAGAATGTAATTTTAAATAAAAATAAGTTTTAACTTATTTTATAAAAAAAAACCCGCTCATTTTAAATACAATTCTCGATACTTACTTTAGAACGCACTTTTAAAAACACTCTTAGTTGTTTTATTTTACATGTATTGTCTAAATAGAGTTTGAAAAACTTATTGCAAACTATTTATGTTCATTCATTTCAAGTCGCTTGTATATGAACTTTCATTACTAAATCAAACCCTTGTAAGAACCAAATCATTTCATGCTTTGCTAATCAAGACCTGCATTTCCCATGACCCGTTTTTTGCAACGAAAATCGTTAGGTTTTACGCTAACAATAATGACATTACCTCTGCCCGCAACGTGTTCGATGAAATGCCTAACAGAACTGTCTATCTTTGGAATTCCATTATCCGAGCATACGCTCAAACCCTTCGTTTTCTCGATGCGTTTAGACTGTTTAAACGAATGTTCACTTCAGAAACTAAGCCTGATAATTTCACATTTGCTTGCATCATACGCGCTTGTTCCGATAAAAACGATCTTGGAGGTGTGAAGATAGTACATTCACAACTGATTGTTTCTGATTTTGGACTGGACTCTATTTGTGGTAGTGCACTTGTCTCAGCTTACTCTAAACTAGGACTCGTTGATGATGCGAGAAAGGTATTTGATAGACTCAAGACACACGATTTGGTTTTATTCAACACGATGATTGCAGGTTATGGATGTTGTGGGTACTGGGAGAAAGGGGTAGATTTATTTATTGTAATGAGAAGAATCGGGTATCAGCCTGATGGGTATACGATTGTAGGATTATTATCGGGTTTGACATGTTCTAACTTATTAGAAATCGGTCAAGGAATTCATGGTTATTGTTTAAGAATTGGTTTTAATTCTAATCCACATATAAGTAGTATGCTCGTTAGTATGTATTCAAGATGTGGTTGTATGAATTCAGCGTATAAAGTCTTTAATTGCTTATTGCATCCCGATTTAGTAACATGGTCTGCTTTGATATCTGGTTTTTCGCAATCTAAAGAGTATCATAATGCCCTGGGTTCTTTCAAGAAAATGATCGATGACTTTAGGCAGTCAGATTCCATACTGCTTGCTACTTTACTAACTGTTATTTCACAGTTGGTAATTTTGGCACCAGGTGTTGAGATACATGGTTATGCCATCCGCCATAACCTGGATTCAGAAATCATGGTGTCTTCCGCTTTAATAGACATGTATTCAAAGTGCGGTTTCTTGGAAACAGGGCTCAAGGTATTCGATCAAATGCCTACGAGAAACATTATTTCGTACAATTCAGTAATAGCAAGTTTAGGTTTATATGGACTTGCAGCCGAGGCTTTTAAAGTGTTTAATCAGGTCCTTGAAATAGGTTTAAAACCCGATGAATCTACTTTTTGTGGTATATTATCTGCTTGTTCGCATGGTGGTTTTTTCAAAGAAGGTCGTGATATTTTCAAAAGAATGAATAACGAGTTTGGAATTAAACCAAAAACCGAGCATTATGTCCACTTTGTGAAACTTCTTGGTATGTCTGGAGAGTTGGAAGAGGCTTATAATCTTATTGATAATTTGGGAAACAATGTGGATTCTGGGATATGGGGTGCACTTCTTTCTTGTTGTGATGCACATAATGATTCAAAACTTGGAGAAATCGTAGCCCAACGATTGGTGGATATTAAATCGGATAGAAGTAGTTATAAAGTAATGTTTTCTAACTTATACGCCGGAAATGGGAGGTGGGATGATGTGAAAAACTTGAGGGATGAATTAGATGATGTTGGAAACAAGAAAGTTCGTGGAATTAGTTGGATTAAGATTTAACCTTTGATTATGACTTAAACATATTATTTTGGTCAAAAGTAAAGCTCTTGTGTATCTCTATTCTTGTATCTATGTGTATATGTGAATTCATAGTACGTCCTCGTAGCACAAGCTAAAAGAAACTAGAAGACTCGACTTATACGTGGATGCAAGACCAGTTGAATCACTCATATCCATCTCTTTCACTCTGCTGCTAAGGCGAGTTTTTTAATAGCTAAAGCAAACTGAATACATGGGACACCCTCTTCTACCTGCACCAAAAGGAAGGAATACAAAGTCGAGACCTTTGTAGTCAATATTGTTTTTAAAAACCTCTCCTGTCTAAAGTCCTCCGCTTCTTTCCATATTGCGGGATCTCTTGCTATCATCCAAGCATCGACGATCACTTGTGTGCCTGCTTCGATGTCATAGCCAAATATACAAGGGCCAGAGGATCACACTCAGATACAACAGTTAAAAATAATAATTAGAACATACATACATACATTGTAATATTACAAAAATATCATTATTTCTTCAAAAAAGAGGTTGTAAGCAATTCACTTTTGAACAACCTTTAAGGGGTGTTTTGCAGTGCATATTGAATGATGTTTTTTTTTAAAACGCAAAACACAGTTTTAAATGTTTGGATAAAACTACGTTTGTGCTTATTTTTATAGTATGCAATCGGATTCTTAATTTCTTTGAAAACAAACATTCAAATGGCTCATGGCTAACAATCGTTGAAATTTATACACTATTTTAGTTTCAAATATTAATTTTAGGCTTATAAATATGTATGATATGCTCCCGAAAATAATAAAAATAAATAATGGTCGAAATAAGAAATATTTAAAGTAATAAAATTTATTTTTTCATTACATTACCTATTATACTCATACATTAAAGATCTAAATTATTTTTAGAGTTTAAAACCTTTTAAGAGTAAATTTGAAAAGTTACTAAATTATAATTATCGAGTCGTTGGACTTAACCACCAAGGGATTCGTAATATTTTCGTGGATTGCCTAATATACAATAATTTTGGGATAAATACAAATAGAGAACTGGTTAATTTTTTGTAAGACGAATGAAATATAATTGTTGTAGATCTAGAAAAAAGAAAAAAATATATTCGACGATTTTTCTTTTCTTTTTACATTTTTTTCAAAATCCCTAAAGGTTATATGATTTATAATTTAAGTAGATATGATGAAAGAAAAAAAAAACTATGCAAAAATCACATTTGATATTCTTGTAAATTAAATTTGATTTATAATATAAAATTCGGAAACTCGTAAAAAGAATCTAAAATTAGTTTGTTTAAACTAAATTAAATGATCACTTAAGCATCAGAGTGCAATACAGTGCTCGTAACTTCTAATCATCTAATCACTTGCTCTAGGGTTTTTCGCAATCTAAAGAGTATCATAACTCATAACGCCCTGGGCGATAAAAAGCTTAACAAGAGGTCGAGTCTTGTCCAGTATGAAGACTTTCAACATAAAGTTGTCCAGTACGAAGACTTTCAACATAAAGCTAGATATATTCGGCTTCAAATGTTTTGTCCCGTCTTTTGTTAAAAGCAAAACCATCAAAAATTAACGGATCACAATATAGAAACCATATTCAAAATCATCATCGAATGACATGACAAAATCTATGTAAAAAATGGTTAATCTCAAAGACAGAGAATCATACTCAAATACAATGTATTTCAACATACAAATTTCAACTTTTTTTCGTTTGCTTGTAATCAATCATCAATAAGACTGAGAGATGAACTTTAATTCAAAATGGTGTCGTTTCCTACCTCTTGCCTCACATATCTGCCCTATTCGAAAACATTACATGAATCAAAAGAAACCGACATTTCATATTCCAAATTTTAGATGAAATTAGCCCTCTTTAGAAACCGTAACAGTTTGCAATAGTGGGGCCATATTGACTCGATGTAGTCCAAATACTTATCATGGATCCATTCTTGAACGTATTTCCATATTCCTTTATAGCCTAAGTTCCTAAATTCCACGACGGGTTGCCATAAACGGACGTCTATAGTTTCTTTCAGCTTTCCACTAACGACATAATCGTAATACACGGGCAAGTTTTTTACCACTTTGACGGACTGCTTGAAGCTATAAATGTAGAGCAAGCATATTCCTTGAACGATCTTGATGTAAAGAGCAACAAGCAGAGGTCCACATATCCATAGCGGAGTCAGTTCCCTAGCAACTTCTGGGCCGTATTTCATATTAACTGCCAGGTATAACGGTATGCTGCAAATTTATCAAAACAAATTAGACAAAAATGAAGAAAACGGAACAATTCATACAAGACAAGTAAAGAATCCAGCTGGGGATCGTGTTGCCACAATCCACTCAAGAAACCCGTTTCAAAAGTCAACCCCGAAAGCTATAACTTAAAGCCAATGAGAACCAACAAAAACAGTAATAAGTATAGAGTGACTTACAATATCATAGCAGGTATCTTTATTGCTGGATCCAGACCCAAAAACCCGCGCCCAACAGCTTTCAGCATCACATTTCTTCCACTGTTTTCAATCTTGTGGTCCGTTTCCACCGTTTCATTTGAACATGAACCCTCCTCCAATGTTTCATTTGGTAATTGACTCGGTGAAGAAGGTGTGCGTAGTAAAGTCAACCAGCTTCTAAATAAGTGTTGTATGGCTAAAGACCCTGCAGTGGTCCCGTCCAAATTCGAGGAAGGTGTCGCATGATTGTTCTTCACCTTTGCTGATTCAGCCAAGGTTTCTTTGCGATCATGTGGCACGTAAGAAAGTTTGACCGGGTTCTTTATGGACTTTGAGGCTTTTTCTCGCCCTCCGGATTCATCATTCTGAATGTTACCTTTAAAAGATGATATTTTTAATGGTTTCCTCTTTGATAGAGGCGCCTTTAGACTGTTTTTAAATATGTATATATCAGTATACAAGGTTGGGAGGAGCACAAACAAAAATATAAATATCATCATTTTGCATCTTGATTTATAAAGGTACCGCTGAAGGGAAATTCCCCGACTATCTTTATTTAGAAGAGTCGAACGGTTAAATAAAAAGGACGGCTTAAAAGAAACCAGATCACATAAGTGAAGCCAGTCGAAAGTTGGCCAGAGAGTATTTTAATGCACAAAACTCCTAAATCATTTTACTGAATTTTGTTTTAATTTGCATTGAAATAATACTATTTATGTAAGTATTTGACACACCGGTTATCTGTTAATTTTGTTCGACAATAAACTGTTTTGACCTGAACCGACAGGTACCAAATAACAACCCATTTTGATATCAGCCCGATTAACCCGTCACACAACCTGCCGAATTTGGCGAATGTTGTAAGTGAACACAAAATATTCATACGGAGGAATGTTTCCATTTGCTATTACCAGCAGTGAGAAACTGTAATACACGTTTGGGATCAACATTGAGGTAACTGAACGTCAACCACTATGTATCAGCACTCGTATTCACTATTATTATATTTCCTATACAAGGTTTTATAGGCTATGGATTCTATTGTAGATACCCTACGTTAACTACAATTCAACTTAATCAATTTAATCACATGTATGTTTTCCATAAGAAACGATATAAACCTTGTAATAGATGGACGTTTATACCATGGAAAGTGAAAAACAGACAAACAAATATAAGTACTTACCACAAACAAGATCTATGCTTCAATAAAAGAATATCTGGTCTGTTAACGATTGGAAATGTTGGTGTAAATTTCTTTGTTTCAATCCCTCTCTTTAGAGATAAAGGTCTTGGAGCAGCATATGAACCCTTCAAACGAAAATATAAAAAGATCCATTAGCACGTTAAGATAACTTATAAGTACATTATCATATACCTCATCATCACTTTCCAAACGACAAAAGAATTGAACTTTTATTAAAACAAACTTGCTAGACAGTAGAACATGCCATTAACGGTGAATATGACTATGGAACAGTCGATACCAATATATCGGTAAAAACTAATAATAACAAGTCCATGATTCAGCCTGTCCAAAATTACGGACACATTCAAAGAGTTTAATCTAGTTTTAGACTAACATAGTACTCTCTCCGTCCCAAAAAACTGTCCACCTTTCTATTTATGTTTGTCCCAAAACGATTGTCTGGTTTTTAAATATTGATATTAAGAACATAGTAACATCCCATTTTCCCTTAAATATATTGAACTATTCAAAATCTAAAAGTAACCGATGTCTCTGATGCATGGGCAAACTAGGTAATCTGATGAAAAAAATACTTCATCAATTGCACCTATCTTATTTCGACCGTTTTTATGAAAGTTTTTTGTTTCCATACTTTTTTTTTTTTTTTTTGGGACGGAGGAAGTAGTAACACAAATACATAGGTTGGGTTCATACATAAATCAATTCGATTAATATACGCGTTGAATTTACCTGAACCTGGTGGGTTACTAATGCCATTATCCCCTTGTAAACCACCCTATCATTTATACACAACCAACATCACACATAAACAAATACCTGCAAATATAACAATTATACCATGATTAAATTTACAAATTACAAAAATTAAAAAAACCCTAGAGAGAAAAAGATAGATAGATATAGATATAGATATATATATATATATATACCTGTATTGATCAAGATTGAATTTTTGGGATTAGATAACAAAAATTGAATTGGTGGGTTTGATTGAATTGATGGAAAATTGAAAGAAATTTGAAAGCTTTATGAGTTATCGGAAAGATTAGGATAAAGATATGAGGTCAAAGTTAGGGTTTTAAGACAATTTTTTTTAATTTTTTGACAGACAACTTTTTATATTTGGGGATAAAAAAAAAGGAAGGGATAGGCGGTTGTTGATTGTGAACTTGTTTATTTCTATATTTAACACATATGTTTTGATAGTGTGTAATTCTTACCTTTTAGTTTTTGTGGTATCCGAGTTACTCGTTTTTGTATTTGAGACCTTCACTATATGTATGCAGTATGTATCGTAAGATAGGGACAAGCCTTTTGTTGCGATAAAAGTTAGTTGTTGTGCCCCAAGTCTGTTTTTACTTAACTTGTTATGCGATATAGATTTTCAAAGATCAAATACCTTGATATGGATGTTGTTAGTGTATCAAGGCTCGAACTTTAAAAGTAAATAAAAGAATATATTTTAAGTAAGTTAATAGTGAGTATGGAGACGTTGGTTTGCTATGTATATATAGGGCTTGGTAATCGGACAATAATTGTTGCGTGTGATACATGAATTACTCCTAGGTCATTTTGTGGATACCAGGTAATTGGACAATAGGTTGGTAATCGTTTATTTGTTAACGCTATGTTTATGTTTTCAACAGTTATGTTTTAGATCGGATAAAAGAGTTTTCAACTTTGGACAGGTAATTAATTAATTATTTATTGTTTATTTGTTTTTTCATTATTCGACATTGTATTTCATTATAGTGGTCGATACTCTATACTTTAAATGATAATTTTACTACATCACAAGTCCTCTCATATACATTATTTCTATAATTAATTATTTTATATGAAAAAGATGAATTCTTTCGACTAATTTTGAAAGAAGAATTTTTATATAAATTATAAAAGATGTTATTGTAGTGCATCTAAGTAAAAGGTGTTTGTTTTCAAACACACCTACATAGTTCTAAAAAAGTCATGTTTGTACCATGGTCCGATCTTAACTGCTTTGCAAACATGTTTGTACTTTCCAAGCATCAAGATCACACGCGGATCGGGTCGGGTTAATGGTCAACATCTACAATTGTTATATTTATTTTCTAAAAAAGTTCACACGTGACTGTCGTTATCAAAACAATAAATATTAAAAAAGAAAATTCGCATAAAATGATTCAAAATGTTTGAACACACTTCGGTGACTATCAACCAGTTTGATTTGCTCGTTTAAGTATAGAGATTTTTACTCCTTTTACAATACGGAAATATAAAAACAGACCGATCATGTCATAAATTTCATACAAAAATCAGGAAAGATGAAAGTCAGATCGAAGTCAAAAATTGTTTGACTTTAGAAATATGCATCAATGATCATACATATGAAGGTCTTTCGCATGTCCACATCCAAAATCATTCTGATTTCTATAACGTTTTAGTACCGTCTTATATATCGTGGTTGCAGAATCACAATTTGGTTAGCTTAAGCTCCATGTACCAATCAAATATGGGAGAACAAATTTACTAAGTGTTCACAATATTTCATGGGCGGTTTTTTGTTGTAGTCGTTGAGCTTACTTCTTTTTATTCTATGCATAGTACATGAACAAGCTGTTTCCAGTTGAGCATGCAATCAGATTGGTTTTCGGGTGCCATGCTAAATGCAGCAACTTTGAACTTAAGTCGCATGAAAATTCATTAATCACCGAGTCTGAAGCATCGTTCCCTGAAGAAGAAAGGCAAGGATTAAGAAAGTTTTACACATATTAGAATATGAGAATATGAGAATATGATGAATTACGGAAAGTAATAAAAACCTTGTCGGTAAAAGCCCCGGGTCAAGTTGCTCAGAGATGCTCTCCTTGGCCTTGAAGTTGCTTGTGGTAGTCTCTTTCTGTAACCAAGGGCAATTATAATAAACCAAATTTAGAGGTGGCTTTATGGGTGGGTCAAACAAGTTTTGTAAAGGGTCAAAATGGGTAAACAAGTGACTTTTGACCAGCTTAATCCCTCCGACCCATTTGAACTGTTTTAGGGTGTTTAAAATATGCAAATTTTCCTTTTTTGTGACGATTATAAATTAAAGCTTCTTATTCTTCCAAAATCATCATCACAAATAAAATGATGTCATGGATTTGGTTCAAAGAATCCTTAAATTCTTTATTATAAACGGAATTAAGATATTTGACAAATAGCCTAACAGTTAACTTAGAGTATGTGCAAAGTCAAAGAAACTAATTATAGCTAAAGAAAGGAAGTATTAGGTACCGGTAAGAGTTTCTACTAGCTTCCACAGTCGTTCCTTCTTCACTTCCAATTCCGTTAGAGAATATTCTCATATGATTGCTAAGTCAAATAAGAGAAAATCGCAAGTGGATAGAGCTGCATAAGTTGACTGGTCAAAATGCCAGAAGCAGCTGTGGAAATTTAAGCTTTTGCTATTAGAGGTGGCAAAATGGACGGGTTGGGTAATGGGTCAAAACGGGTGAGTTTTGTGTGGGTCAGGCCAGGTTAGGTCGACTTAAACCACATTTTGCCCTATAATTTGAGACTTTTTCTTAAATAATTAGTGTATCAAGTATGATTAAAAATACACTTAGAGTGACTTTCGACCTTCACGACCCACTAGACTCGTTTTCTCTGAAGCTAATTTTTATAATACTCTTTGGAAAAGTTACAGACAAAAAATCCGAATCGACCCATATATAAGTAGATGGGTCGAAATTGCCACCTCTAGCAATTAACATAAGATGGAAGAACACTTCTAATACCTATATGATCCGGTTGCAAAGTGATTCCCATCCCCACTTATGCAGCAATCAAATTTGTCAAAAATCGCGTCGTTATTATACAAGTCACATAACTGTCCACATCATTACAAAACTTTAAAACAAGAATAAAGAAACTAAGTAATTGAGAATAAAGCTACTGTTATTTTTCTCATGCTTATATAACTTTCATGAATGATCTCCAACCTTTGGGCGAAGCTGCTCGTGAATTTTATACGTAACAACTGGTGTGGTCGCCATACGCATATCCCATAGCTGAAAAACAAATCAGTAACTTAAAGGAATGCATAATCGTCAAAGGTAAAGAAAACATATTTAAAGAACAAACCTTCAAATTCATGAAGTCTCGACTTAATATATGTCTTCCATCCATTGCAAACTTTATACTAGATATTGATGCTACAATTTCTGTAAAAAAAGTTTTCTGCCCTCGGGGCTCAACATCCTGCAACCTGAAAAAAAGTTATATGGTAGGATTAGTTACAAAACAACTTTATATATGTTTTAAATATCTGGATATTATTTGAAAAAAAATTATTCCTGAAAAAAGGTAGTCAAAACGTATATAAAATCACAATGTACTCACATTACAGCACTACGATCACATAATGCTGATTGTCGCATGTCTACTAGCCGAATAAAACCCCTTGAACTACTATAAGCGAGCAAATTACAATGCAGTAGATGGAACTCAGCTGATGTTATCACCTCTGATTGTTGATAGACAATTAAAAAAGTTATATAGTCTAAAGATCGTCAACTATATAAAGCACAGAAATTACTTATAAATAAATAAATAACTACCTGTAAGATCATCCATGTTTGACGGCTTCATGTCAATGATGTTGAAACATTGATCACTGACCTCGAGATTCCACAAGTTTATTCTAAGGTCATCCGCAGAAATAAACGTCTCTCCATCACTACAAAAAGTTTACCCAAATCAACAATAAAGTTACATCAATGTAAATTAAATTACCAAGTGATGCATCTTACCTATTATTAGAGATAGAGTTGATATTATAATCATGAGCATGTGCATACATCTTTCGACATCTTGAGCGAGCAGATTCCCCAATATTATGCCCCTAAATAACAATGTATTAGTCTCAAATTGAAAATATATATAAAAAATTATGCCAACATATTCTAGATGTACTAACATTAGAGGGCGAGATATTAGTTCCCATATTATCTATCCATTCCAGACGATGACCATTAGAAACCGATGATGATTTAGATTCCCCGCTAACATAACTTCTTTCAGACAAAAGCGAATTCTCTGAAGACAAATGTGGAGTAAGATCTATTTCCTTCACTTTCTTCACTTTTCGTTCCTTAACCTGGCTTTAGATATAATGTTCCTATATTAGTTAAATATGATTACATATATCTCTTTAAATAATTAGAAGGTTTAGGCATTTTTGAACACACTTTTGAGAGACTTTTGACACGTTCGACCTGTTTCTATTTTAACTAAGAAAAATAATTTTTAAAGAGGTTTTATATCGAAGGATTTCATATGAAAAGAAAAAGTTAAATCTCGAGAAGATTATACCTTCCAGAGTTTGATGGTTTTGTCATTTGTTGAAAGCATAAAGAGTGATCCATTCAACGTCGTGCACCATTTCATCTTGTTGATCTTCTCTTCAATTTCCACACTTTTTAAATAATCAAACTGTGAAGAATGACGTGTTATTACGAATGGATTGAAAATCAAATACTACATACTTATAAGTTATAAAGTGGTCTATTTCACGAATGCAAGAATAACACACCTCAGGCTCATGACTCTGGAATTCGGTCTTGTATCTATATTCAGGATGCTGCATGACCGCAACATCTGATCTGTCTGACTCACTTTGAGAATTTTGCTTACTTGTCATCTACAAGTGCCAAAAGACGAGAAACATGATTTAAGGAACTAAACACATAAGGGGGTGTTTTCCGTTTTGATTCACGTTTTCAGGGAGCGTGTTTGGGAATTGGTATTGCAAAACAGATAGTGCTTTCTCCTAAGAAAACGCAGATAATCACTTTATTCAGATATGCCAAACATTATTTTCTAATAATTCGCTTTTTGCAAACACAGTAACAGATATTCTTCCCTAAAACGAACAAATAAACGAGTGATTTTATTTTCATATAAACAGAATCTAACTAGATAATCAACTACAAACATTAGAAAATGTTGCTATGTCAAGCTGAAATAATCATTTCCAAAACGCAAATCCAAACACGCGTTATAAAAAAAGCAAAACACACAAAACGTTGGACCAAGTAAAGAATATTCAAGAATGTGATTCTTACATCTTTACCATCCTTTTTTTCGAAAATGACAACTCTTCCTCCTCGGTCACCAACAGCAAGATAATCACCACTTTTGTCAAATTCGATAGCGGATATCACATCAACTAAACAACAACAACCATAAAACTTAACATCAAATATTCATAAAAAAAAAGTATGTCATTAATAATAAACTTGTTTATAACTTTATTTATTTATTTATCTATATACGTACAAGGACACATGTTTATCGAGTTAATGTCTATAAACATGTGTCTTAATCCGATATTGAAAAACATTATATAAAACTAAACATAACTTTTTATTTATATATGTACACACAAGGCACATGTTTATCGTAACAACTGAACTTACACAAAGTTCAGTGAATGTCGATAAACACGTGTTTGTAATAAGACATAAAAAAAAAAAGAAGATGAAATAGTTACTGTTTTCGACATCTTCACCGGGACTACGTTCACCGAAAACCTGAGAGAATTTCCAGGTTAAAGGTGTCGCCGGTGAAGTCATGGGTTCCGGCGACGGCGGAGAATCGGAGGACAAAAGTGTTGTTTTTAATGAATCTGTTTAGAATTATTGTTATCCATTCGATTATTTCGAAAATTTAGTTTAGATTCTCGTTGGCCACGAATGTGTTTTTTTGTCGTTTTCTACTTTATTATGGAATGCGCATTGTGCTACTGATGACGTTGCACAGGCGGCCCATTCTAGGGATTTATATAATGTTTTTTGTATTTAGCATAAATAGTCATCTCTTAAAGAAAGGCATAACCAAGTCGAGAAAACTCAAAAGTTACGAGATTAGATGTCGAGCTCGAGTACTGAAATACTCTATTCTTAAAGCTCATGACCCTTATTAGTCTTGCCATTTCATATTTATGGTTTATGTATATTTTTACTTAATTATCATACAGTGACAGATCCATGACCAAAATTAAAGAATATCCAAAATAAATATTTTTATAGGATCAAATATAATAAAAGATTTTCGAAAACTTTTATACAATAAAATTACGTTGTTTGACAAGTTAAGAGATATCCATGGCTATCATAGAAGACAATTATTGTCCGCCTATGACTATATTATTAGTAACACACGTGCTTCAACAAACACATATACATATCAAGGACAAGCTAATACATCTTGATAGGTTCCACCAACAAAGTCAATCTTATTTATCTAACCAATCTCAAAGTTTGTTGTATTATGTACTATATATATACACTCATATAGCCATAATAAACTAATTCTGATTGAAGCAAATCTCTCTGCCATTGTTATTATATGGTATCAAGAGCTCCAATCGGCTTCAACGTGCCTTGATCCTCATTTTTTTTTCTCATGGCAAATCAAAATGACATTATCCAACTACAAGCACCCACTCATCTTCCAACAACACTAACCCAAACCAACTTTATTGTTTGGCGTCGACAATTTTTTTCAACCCTAATTGGGTATGATCTTCTTGGTTACGTTGACGGTACGGTACACGCTCCTTCTAAACTCATTGAAAATAAATCAAACCCAGCATACTCTAAATGGTATCGTCAAGACCAAGTCATTCTTAATGCTATGTTGGGTAGTTGCACAGCAACTATACAAACCCACATCGCGTCTGTATCCACTTCGAAAGAAGCATGGGATCGACTTGTGGTTCTTTATGCAAACAAATCTCGTACTCGAATCATTTCTCTCAAACAACGTCTCATCGAAAACCCAGCCGAAGACAAATCGGTCTCCACCTATTTACAAGAAATGCGCGGCATTGCTGATGAACTTGCTCTAGCTGATTGCCCTGTACATGAGGTGTTGGATTAAATTAGATTGATTCATGTAATCAACATACCTCCTGATGATCCTGGGATGTTGTTGAATAAGTTAGCCATTGATTCCCAAAACGAGATGATCGTATTAGGATGGAATAATAGAGAGAAAACACTATGTGTTTGTTTTAGGATAAAGATGGAGGTGTTAAGTGACCAACCCTAATAAGGGTTTATGATGGTCCTTATATACACACTCAAATTAGGAGTGTGTACTACTTAGTCCTTGGTGTTTAATAAGTGTTTATATTTAAGCTCTCATAGTTCCGATCACCTAATGGGAAATCTATAGTGTCGTTAAGGTAAATACGTCCATCGAATATTTACTAGACACAGATTTCAGTTAGTGTCAGTCATCATATCAGTAAGGATAAATGATCAATGAGGGTCACAAATAATATGGGTCCAACATTCTCCCACTTGACCAAGTAGATCATTTATCTATGAGTATTAATAAGTCCGTACGAGATAACACTCATTTTGTTTCAAACCGAAATCATAGTCAATAAGTACAGTCGTAGAGAAGAACATCTACTCAGGACCCCCACTAGTCAAACTATAACTCAAATTCAAAACTGAATAAGCAATGATAGACCAACTAAGACAAATTTTGTTATAATAATGTCCAACACAGTTATGCGCATAAGGTGTAAATAATAGACAAACAAAATCTGAATAAGGAGGAAAATTTTCATTAATAAATAATAATGACCAATAAGTACAACATGCTATTAAATTAAGTCTTTTGTAAGCCCCATATTCGACACGTGTCCTACGAATATATTAGGAGGAAGACCTTTGGTCATCGGATCCGCTAGCATGTCATGTGTACTTATGTACTCAACACAAAGAACATTTTCCTCAACCCGTTCGCGTACAAACAGATACTTTGTGTCGAGATACAGCCCAACGCCAGTCGAACTGTTACTGATAGAGAAAGTTACAGCGGCTGAGTTATCACAGTAAAGCTTCAATGGTCTAGAGATTGAGTTGACGAGTTTGAGTCCACTGATCAGGTTCCTTAACAACATCCCATGACAGGTTGCATTATAAACGGCAACATATTCAGCCATCATAGTAGACGTCGTGGTCAGTTTCTGTTTATGACTCCGCCAAGAGATTGGTCCGCCAGCTAACATGAAAATATACCCAGAAGTAGATTTATGGTCTTCTTTGCTTTTAGCAAAGTCAGAGTCAGAATAACCTACTACTTCCAAGTTGTCACTTCTTCTATAAGTTAATTAGTAGTCTTTGGTCCCTTTCAGATATCGTAGAACCTTCTTAGCCGCTTTCCAGTGTGCTAATCCGGGGTTAGATAAGTAACGCCCCAGCATACCAGCGATGTAAGCGATATCCGGTCGAGTACAGACCTGAGCGTACATAATGCTCCCAACTACAGATGAGTAAGGTATCATCCTCATTTCAGCCTTCTCAGTTTCAGTGCTCGGAGTTTGATGAGGTCCAAATACGTCCCCTTTAACTACCGGGAGCCACAGTGGGTGTGCAGTGCTGCATGTTATAGCGTTCTAGAATACGGTCAATATAAGCCCTTTGGGAAAGACCTAGAACACCATTACGTCTGTCTCGATGTATTTCGATACCTATAACATAAGAGGCATCACCGAGATCTTTCATGTCGAAATTATGCGAAAGCATTCGCTTCGACTCATGTAGCAAATCCAAGTTGTTACTTGCAAGCAGGATATCATCCACATACAAAACAAGGATAATAAAGTTACTCCCACTGATCTTGAGATAAGTGCATTGATCCACTTGATTCTTTAGGAAGCCATCAGATTTCACGACTTCATCAAATTTAAGGTACCATTGTCGTGATGCTTGTTTCAACCCATATATCGATTTTTTCAACTTGCAGACCATGTGCTCTTTACCTTCTGGAATAAATCCTTCAGGTTGCTGCATGTATACGTCTTCTTGCAAGTCACCATTTAGGAAAGCGGTCTTGACATCCATCTGATGTAACTCTAAATCATAATGAGCTACGAGTGCCATGACGATCCTTAGGGAATCTTTACGAGAGACAGGAGAAAAGGTCTCTTGATAATCAATTCCTTCCTTTTGAGTAAAGCCTTTTGCAACCAGTCTGGCCTTATAGTGTTCGACGTTTCCATTCGGGTCTAATTTGGTTTTGAAGACCCATTTACAACCAATAATTTTGGATCCTTTAGGAAGTGCAACCAATACCCAAACGCCATTATGCTTCATGGAATTGAGCTCTTCAATCATGGCTTCAATCCAATGAGCGGCCTGATCACTATTAATAGCTTCTCGGTAAGAGGTTGGATCAGTAAGTTTCCCAATATTTTCGACTTCAGCCAGATAAGTTTTGAAATCATCAAAATTAGTGTTTCTGCGAGCCCTTGATGATCTCCTGAGCTGAATTACAGGTTCTTCAGGAACAAGCGGTTCTTCGGCGTTTAGATTAGGAGGCAAAATGGGAGGTTCAACCGGTTCATTAGGAGGTTCAGGCATAACGGGAGCAGCGTTGGGTACAAGAGGAGTTATCGGAGGAATCGTAATAACCGACGAGTGGTTTCCCCCCGCTTCTTGTACTTCTTGCAAATCTAAATCAGGATTTGTCGTGCTCCCACTGATCTCTGAATTTTCGAGGAAAGTGGCATGTTGCGTATCTATGATGCGGGTAGAGTGAGAAGGACAGTAAAACCGATAACCTTTTGAGTTCTCGGGATAACCAATAAAGAAACATGTAAGGGTTTTAGAATCCAGTTTCTTTAAGTTAGGGTTATAGACTTTTGCTTCGGCAGGACAGCCCCATACTTTCATATATTTTAGACTCGGTTTCCTACCTGTCCAGATCTCATAAGGAGTTTTAGGGACATATTTTGTTGGAACCCTATTGAGTATATGAACAGCTGTTTTTAAGGCCTCAGTCCAAAGAAATTTGGGTAGGTTAGTGTTGGCGAGCATACTTCTCACCATGTCCATTAAAGTTCGGTTTCTCCTTTCAGCAACACCATTCTGTTGAGGAGAACCTGGCATGGTGTATTGGTTAATTATGCCCTGTTCCTTGCAAAAATTATAGAAGGGACCAGGAGCTTGACCAATATCGGTATGTTTACCGTAATACTCACCTCCCCTATCTGATCGGACAACTTTTATCTTATGATCAAGTTGGTTTTCAACCAAAGTTTTATAATCGACAAAAGTTTGTAAGGATTCAGATTTTTCTTTAATCAGATAAAGGTGCATATAACGTGAATAATCGTCAATGAATGTAATAAATGATGTATGTCCTGTTATTGATGCGGGATAGGGGCCACTAATATCAGTATGAATTATTTCCAACAAGTTGGAACATCTGGTGGCTCCTTTCTTATTCCCTTTAGCCATTTTGCCTTTGAGGCATTGAATACATGTTTCAAAATCACTAAAATCAAGAGAGGGTAAGATTCCTTCTTTTACGAGTCGTGTCATGCGATCTCGTGAGATGTGGCCGAGACGTTTATGCCACAATGTGGAGGAATTCTCTGCTTGTTTAGGTGATTTTGTCTTTGTTTTAGTTATGTCATCAATATTAAGAGACAACAAAGACTGTGAGAAATTATGATCTAGTTCTAATTTATACAGTAATCCATCCAAAAAACCACAACCAAATAATTCATTATTAAGAGTAAAAGTGATCCTGCCACAACCATGAGTAATTACATAACCTTCAAGATCAAGTCTAGATATAGATACAAGGTTCCGAGTAATTCTCGGTACATATAAGTTATCTATTAATCTAATACACTTTCCGGTATTCATATGTAAATTTAAAATCCCCATGGCTTCGACATCTAAGAGATCACCATTTCCAACTCTAAGTTTTCTTTGGTCCTTTGGTAGCTTCTGGATTGTAAGGAATCCCTGTAAGGAATTGGTCACATGGACCATAGAACCAGAGTCACCCCACCATGTATTAAATGGAACATCAGTAGTAAAGGAATCAAATACTACGTAAAGAATGTTACCTTTCTTAGCTAGCCATTCCTTGAATTTAGAGCAATCTTTCTGTCCGTGCCCTTTGGTGCGGCAGAATTTGCAGTTAGTATTGCTTGTTGAGGATTTTGGGCCAGAGGTAGCAGCACCATGATTTTGGACTTTATTTTCAGTCTTGTTAATGTAGTTACCTTTCCTCTTCTTGAAGTTTGAAGTGGTAGTAAGGTGAACAGCTTCAGGTTGAATGTGCTTAAGACGATCTTCCTCTTGAACGCACATAGCAATCAGTTCACTTATCGACCATTTATCTTTCATAGCATTATAATTCACTTTGAAAGTGTCGAACCGAGCAGGCAAGGAAGTCATTACGAAGTGCACAAGAAAATTATCTGAGACTTCCATTTCCAAATTCTTAAGCTTATGAGACATGTCAACCATCTTCATTATGTGTTCACGGACACCATTAGAACCTTCATATTTAAGAGTTAGCATCTGTAGCATTAAACTACTCGCAGTTGCCTTAGACGATCCCTTAAAGTGATCCTCAACAGATGTGAGGTAAATTTTCACTTTGTCATTATCAGGGATAGCTCCTCGGATGCTGGGATGAATTGAGTTCTTGACCATCATTAGTGACAGCCGATTCGCCCTTTCCCACTTCTCAAAGTCCGCTTTCTGAGCCGCAGTAGACGCTGCAGTAATAGCTGCGGGTTCATCATGGCGAATAGCATAGTCAATGTCAAGCATTCCCAGAGTTAAGTAAAGTTGATCCTTCCAAGAAGTGAAATTTGCACCAGTAAGTGCCTCAATGCCGAAGTTTGGTACTGTAGTGGAGAATAAGGAGGATTTAGATTTATGATACGAGTCTTAGAAGATTTTATAGTGACAAAGTTAGCTATATAAGGCAGACTAAGTAATGTCCCTTAAGATAATAGAACTAGAGTAATGTCTAAAATAAGTAGACCTAATAGTAATGTTCCTGAGACTAAGACCATATTAGTAATGAAGCTAATGATAGGTAAGCCTATTGAAAACACCAAAATAATAAGCTAAAGTAAGGCTCTACTTAGATGTTACATCACCTTTGGGCAGAAATAACTAATATCTAAGTAAAATTATGAGCATAAGGTTTATGCAACACAGTGTTTGTCTTTTGACCTTTGGGCAACAAAATGGAACATCGTGTTTTAAGGCATAATAAGAATCCTTTTAAGCACACAAGTATATTAAATCACCTTTGGGCAGAATTAATATCCTACGTGTTTATTATGCTAAAGGAAAAAAAATGCAATCATAGGAATCACCTTTGACCTTTGGGCAACAAAAGATGAAAACATGAATATTAGTGCATAAGTATAATAAAGTCACATATAAGTAAGGTGACTAAATCAATTTTAAAGATGGCCAAATTAAACCAAATTGATTTTAATACAGTCGGCAAGTTAGGCGACCAATTTTGGGTCAGACGACAAATAAGGCAACCAGTAAAACTCTAAAAACCGACCAAATTAGGGTCTTTAGTCACTCGTACGGATGAAATTATATTCGTACGGATGAGTATTGATTCGTACGGATGTAAGTCCAGGTTCGTGCGGATTAATCCTAGATTCGTACGGATGTAACGTTTAAGTTCGTACGGATGTAAGCCTAGGTTCGCACGCATTTAGCCTAGATTCGTACGGATCAACAGTTAGGTTCGTGCGTATGAACCAATCAGGTTCGCATGAGATGATCCTTAGTTCGTGCTAATGAACAAGTTAGGTTCGCACGAATCAAGCAACACATTCGCACGTATGAGACTTCATCCGTACGTATGAACAAATCAGGTTCGCATGAGATAATCTTTGGTTCGTGCTAATGAACGAGTTAGGTTCGCATAAATCAAGAAAACTCATTTGCACGTATGAGACTTCATCCGCACGTATGAACAAATCAGGTTCGTACGGATGAGCCTTCATCCGCACGGACGAAGTTCATCGGAAATTAGGGTTGCTGTAGCGCCGCAGGTCTCAAAAACACCATTTTTTCCATCAAAAACAAAAACCGCCGGCCAGATAATTTGCAGAACAATAATAGCAATAGCCAGGCAATAAATAAACATGAACCAATGGATAATCACGAGCCATTGGCTCTGATACCACATGTTGGATTAAATTAGATTGATTCATGTAATCAACATACCTCCTGATGATCCTGGGATGTTGTTGAATAAGTTAGCCATTGATTCCCAAAACGAGATGATCGTATTAGGATGGAATAATAGAGAGAAAACACTATGTGTTTGTTTTAGGATAAAGATGGAGGTGTTAAGTGACCAACCCTAATAAGGGTTTATGATGGTCCTTATATACACACTCAAATTAGGAGTGTGTACTACTTAGTCCTTGGTGTTTAATAAGTGTTTATATTTAAGCTCTCATAGTTCCGATCACCTAATGGGAAATCTATAGTGTCGTTAAGGTAAATACGTCCATCGAATATTTACTAGACACATATTTCAGTTAGTGTCAGTCATCATATCAGTAAGGATAAATGATCAATGAGGGTCACAAATAATATGGGTCCAACATGAGGATGATCTTGTTCTCCACATTCTACATCGTTTGGGTAATGACTTCAAAGAAATATGTGCAGCTGTTCGGGCACGAGACACTCCGATCTCCTTTGACGAGCTCCATGACAAGCTTGTTGATTACGAGACCCAACAAAAAAATGCTTCCAAACTCATTAATCCAATAATACCTACTGCAAATTATACCCAACGTGGTCAGAGGTCTACACGAGCAAACAATAACGGTTTTTCACGATCCTCGCCAAACTCAGATTATAACCGTTCCCATAATAATTTTAAAAACCCTCGTGCAACCTGGCAGTCAAAAAATTTCAGTCCCACATCTTCATACAACAAAGATGCCAAGTGCAATTATTGTTTACGAAACGGTCACTTCACAAAGGATTGTCGATCCTTAGCACGATTTTTGCGTGAAAATGAAGTTTCTCCCACTACAAATTTCACTACAACCCCATCCTCCTCATCTCCTAATTGGATTCTTGACACTGGTGCATCTCATCATGTTACTTCTGACACTAGCAATTTACAATCCTTTTCGGACTATGGTGGCCCTGAAGAGATTGTCCTTGGTGATGGCTCAGGTTTATCTATCTCACATCTTGGTCATACATCTTTTAAATCACCATCTCGTTCTTTTCATTTGGATAATATATTATGTGTTCCTTCATGTACAAGAAATCTAATATCTGTTTCCAAGTTTGCTAAAACTAATAAAGTTTCCTTGGAATTTTTTCCTTTTTATTTCTTGGTGAAGGATCTGAGCACGGGGGCGCCGCTTCTTCGCGGGGAAAACAACAATGATCTCTGCTATCTGTCAAATCTGGCCTCTCCTCAACTAAACCTTGTTTCGCTGAATAATGTAAATGAGTGGCACTATAGACTAGGCCATCCATCTTCTCGTACTTTGCATTTCATTCTTAAGTCTACAAATTTGTCAAATGGGTCCAGTTTCAAAGTTAGTTCAAGTTGTAATTCGTGTCAATGCAATAAAAGTCACAAATTACCTTTTGCTGAATCTTCTTTACGTAGCACGCAACCATTGCAACTTGTTTACTCTGATGTTTGGGGCCCAACCGATATATCACACGATAAATATCGATATTATGTAACTTTTATTGATCTTTACTCAAAATATATATGGTTGTATCCCATGCAAAGGAAATCCGATGTTGCAACCATCTTTCCTCAATTCAAACAACTTGTTGAAAAGTTCTGTCAATTTCCCTTAATTTCATTATATTCAGATAATGGTGGTGAGTATAAAGGTCTTATTCCTTATTTGAATGCTCATGGGATTTCTCACTTTACCACACCACCTCATACACCCGAACATAATGGTGTTGCAGAACGGAGACACCGAAACTTAATTTCCACTGCACTAGCCTTACTTCAACATGCTGGGCTTCCTGTTTCTTTTTGGTCTTATGCGGTTATGACGGCCCTATCTTACAACATCGAACACCACTTGAAGTATTGTTCAAAAGAAAACCCAACTATAAACGTCTTAAAGTGTTTGGGTGTTTGTGTTATCCATGGCTTCGTCCATATAATACATCCAAACTTCAACCAAAATCAGTCCCGTGTGTCTTTCTTGGATATTCTTTGTCACAATCGGCTTACAAATGCTATGACCCCGTTTCCCATAAAATATTCATATCACGTCATGTGCAATTTGTTGAGAATGAATTCCCTTTAAAGAAGGGGCACGTCGATTATTCAAATTTCCATGGCCTAAACACGCAAGACCCGGTCACAATCGTTAACGAAAATCAAAATGAAGAATCTCTTGAAACACCTTCTTTATCACCTGTTTGTACCTCATACACTCATGCTCCTGATCCATCATCTCTGCCTCCTGCACACGAAACAGAATCTCATACTCCGCTGCATACTCATAGCGTTACATCATCTTCTCAACCTTCTGAAAACACGTCTTTCTCGCAATCAAACAATAGTTCGCATACTAGTGAACGAGGCTCCTCACCTTTACCTTCTGATCATACATCTCTGTCAAGTTCTATATCGTCAAATTCTTCCTCTCCGACACATACATCCACCCCTTCTATTTCACCACGACCCACTCGTGAACGAAAAAAAAATCCTAAATATTTTGGTCCCACCTTTGTAAATCATGTCACAGCTCATCCACTTCCTGTTGACCTTGAACCAAGTTGTATCACACAAGCCTTAAAGCAAAAAGAGTGGCGTGATGCAATGTCTACTGAGTTTAACGCCCTTCTTCGGAACCATACGTGGGATCTTGTTCCAAAAACGTCTCAGAATCCTCTTGAAAATAAATGGATTTTCCGGATAAAGCGTTTTCCAGATGGATCTATACATAAATTCAAGGCTCGATTAGTTGCAAAAGGTTTCCACCAACGCCCGGGTGTCGATTACACGGATACATTCAGTCCGGTTACAAAGCCGGTCACTATTCGCGTTATCTTGTGCCTTGCATTATCTAAGGGTTGGCCAATACGCCAACTTGACATAAATAATGCTTTTCTGAATGGAACTCTTCAAGAAGACGTATACATGTTCCAGCCACGCGGGTTTATTCATCCTGAATACCCAAATCACATTTGCAAGCTTCGAAAAGCTATTTATGGGCTCAAACAGGCGCCGAGAGCTTGGTACACTGAACTCAAAAATTTTCTTTTATCAATTGGCTTTACTAATTCTGTTGCAGATTCATCGTTATTTATATACCAATCAGGTGGAGTGTGCATGTATTTTCTCGTTTATGTTGACGATATTATCATTACCGGGAACAATGCAACATTTATTGATAAGTTTGTGCAGCAACTTCATAATCGTTTTGCCTTAAAGGACCTTGGTGAACTTCATAACTTTCTTGGTGTTCAGGTTATTGCCTCTAAATATGGTCTTTTTCTATCGCAACATAAACATATCAGGGACATTCTTAAGACTCAACATATGGATGAAGCTAAAGAAGTATCCACGCCAATGAACCATTCCGCACAACTCACTCCTAATGATTCCTCCGCTACAACAGACTCTACATCTTTTCGAAAAGTAGTTGGTCAACTCCAATATTTAGCGATGACTCGGCCGGATATTTCATACGCCACAAACAAGCTTTCACAGTATATGCATAACCCATCAGATTCACATTGGCAGGCACTTAAAAGACTGTTACGCTACTTGAAGGGCACCATTCACTTTGGCTTATTTCTTCGACGTGCCCAAGATCTTTCCTTGAGTGCATTTAGCGACTCTGATTGGGGTGGGACTAAAGAAAATGGCAGATCAACTACGGGATATACTGTTTATCTAGGGGGGAATATTATTTCCTGGAAATCAGCAAGACAAAAGTCCGTCTCTCGTTCCTCAACTGAAGCGGAATATAAAGCCATAGCCAATGCTGCCTCAGAGATTATTTGGTTGCGGAATTTGCTAGCGGAATTAGGTGTTAGGATCAGCGTCCCACCTACATTATTTTGTGACAATATTGGAGCGACGTATTTGTGTGCCAATCCTGTATTTCATAGCCGGATGAAACACATTGCACTTGATTACCATTTTGTCCGCGAACAAATTCAAAATGGCACACTCAAAGTTCAACATATCAGCACCAAAGATCAACTAGCCGATACTCTCACGAAAGCACTTTCTCGACAACCTTTTCTTAAGTTTCGTTCCAAGATTGGAGTTACAGATGGTACCTCCATCTTGCGGGGGCTTATTAGTAACACACGTGCTTCAACAAACACATCCACATATCAAGGACAAGCTAATACATCTTGATAGGTTCCACCAACAAAGTCAATCTTATTTATCTAACCAATCTCAAAGTTTGTTGTATTATGTACTATATATATACACTCATATAGCCATAATAAACTAATTCTGATTGAAGCAAATCTCTCTGCCATTGTTATTATATATATAATCGAGTCTTGTTAAATTAAGTATAAAAAAATCGAAGCGAGTCGAGTTATGTGGCATTCAAAAGAATCAAGTTAATTGATAATTAATGATATGGCCTAGATTTATAATTTTGATAATCGAGTAGAGGCTCAAAGCTATCAATTGATTTATTGAATTTAGTTTGAGCTTTAAAATAAAAGCTCAATCGAATTCAAGACATGTTTTAAGTTTGATAATTAAGTCTTTCATATACAGACGAGAAAGACAAACTCGTAATTATGTTTTAACCAAACAAGACTTATATATATAAAGTTCACTGGAAAAAAATAAATTCAACCCTCTAAAGCAATGACATGATAATTCAGAACATAAACCTTTTAATGCGAGACACGATATCGATACCCATTTCTAATAATATCAACAATCAATTGCGACTGAACATAGAAACGAACCACGTACAAGAGAATGTGTGTTATAGACACAACATTCAAAACATGGTTTCGGTCGACTAAAGTTACCACAATCTACTGTATCTACATGACCTATTTAGATGATTAAAAATCTTGGTCAACAAACAGTTAGCATAAACTAACTAGTTTTAGTAGTTTCAAAAGAAGAGCATAAACATCTCGAATCCAAGAAAAACAAGGGATGTGTAGATCATGAGACGGATTCCCCATCTTCTCTGTTGGAAACATTCCCTTCAAGTAAACGGCCCTCAGTAAGATTGTTGAGCGAGCGAATGGGTGTACAGATATGTTGCTAGTAGAAGAAATATAAAATAAAGTAAGCTTTACCTGCGGTGGCAACAAATTGGAGCCCTGGAGCTCTATAATTCTATCCTTAACGTCATTAAGTAGTAGTCTTCTTTGCTCATATGCAATACTACTGATTGAGCGTTGTCTCATAGAATGTGGAATCCTAATTAGAATTTAAAAACGAATTGGTTAACAAAGAGACAAGCTAAATCATTAGTTACACTAAAAGGATATATGGCCTCTAATAACAATCTAACATGATAGTCCTCTTAGATTATAGAGGCCCAATCAAATGTAAGCCCAAACTCGTATGTGGGCTTGACCCCGATAGGTTTATATTTCCTATAAATAGTCTTCGTATGTAATCATTTCAAGTTGATGAAATACAAATATTCTTCCACAAAACCCGACTCTTAATTTCTACATGGTATCAGAGCAGGTTACGTTCAAACGTGCCTGTTCGAACTAGTCATTTCGACTAGGAAATCAAAAACCAAAACAAACTAGTCTTCGACTAGCCAAACAACATTCACGAACTCTTAAGTTCGACTAGCTTTTCAACTAGCTCGGATAGTTAACTTCGACTAGCTTTTCAACTAGCTCGGATAGTAACACACGACTAGATATTCAAGTGGCTCGGATAGTAACACACGACTACTTAGCACGACTAGCTTACTCGGATAACTTACTCGGATAACTTAACACGACTAGATTTCTAGTACTTTGATAAGTCACACGGATAGACATGTTTGCTCGGATAAGTCACACGGATAGATTTGAAACTTGCTCGGATAGAATCACTCGGATAGAATCACTCGGACTAGAAAATCTAGGAAGTTACACGACTAGATTTCTAATACTAGACCTTGCTCGGATAACTAGATTTCTAGATCTCTAGCACACGACTAGGATTGGCTACACGGATAGAGTAACACTTGACACGAACTCCTGGACTACTCGAACACACAAAAGGCACGAATAGAAGAAACTTTGACACGAACTCGGACACTATCCGGATACCACTACAACCCCGCCTAGTTATTTTCGAGACCCGATCCGGATATTACTTCGGACATATCCGTACACCACCTCGGACACTACTTGGCCACGCCTAGTTATTTTTGAGACCCGAGTTCGAATTTACTCTTGAACCAGTATGGCAGACGCAGAAAACAATAATCTTGCAATGCAACTAATGGAGTTGCTTCGTAATGGAACTCAGAATCAGTTCCAAAGTCCAAAACCAAACCCGTCTGACCAACTCAAGATTAGTTTAACGTTGACAAGCACCAACTACCCGCTATGGGCTCGTATGATTCGAGTATCTATTGGGGGGGAATCGAAATTGTACCTCAACCACTTTACCGAAAACCCTCATGCCATCACTGATGAAAAATACGATGAGTGGGAACAAGCTGATCTTGTGGTTTTCTCGTGGTTAATTCATAATATCGAGCCTAGTATCGCAAGTAATCTCACTGAGTTTCCCACTGCGAAGTCACTATGGGAAGCCCTGGCAGTTACTTACAGCAGCGGGAAGGATAAGTTACAAACTTTCGATCTCCACGTTAAAGCTAATGAGTTCAAACAACAGCAACTATCACTGGAAGAGTTTTGGATAGGGATGCAGGGAATTTGGGGAGAAATTGATCGTCGGGATCCTAACCCGATGACGTGCACAGCTGACATAGCCACATATAATCGAGTCCGATCCGAAACAAAGTTGTTCCAGTTTCTGAACGGACTTGACCGGAGGTATGACCCAATTAAACGGGAAATTCTCCGTTCTGATCCGCTCCCATCTCCCGAAACCGTGTATGCTACGGTCAGAAAAGAAAAAGCTCATCAAGCTATTATTGACGGGAACCATGAGGCAGATATGGGTGTGGAAGCTGGGCTCAATGCCACCGGCGATGGAGCAGGGCTTGTCACGAAGAATTATCGATCAGAAAAACCAGCTTTCCGACCCCAATCAAAGGTCGACAAAAGCAAGCTCAAGTGTGAAGAGTGTGGTATGTCCAAACACACCGAAGAGAAATGCTTTAAAATTGTTGGCTATCAAGACTGGTGGAATGAGAATCACAAGACCTCAAAGACTGGAAAAGTTGCGGCTGCTGTAGGAAGCAGTGAAACTAGAGGCGGAGGAGAGACGAGTACCGATGGCGCACCAGAACCAGGTATAGGGTTTGGTTGTTCTATACCAAACCCTCCGGGTAATGAATCTTTTTTAAATCCAAAAAGTTTTAATAAAAACTTACTCGATAAGTTAAATGAGTACGATTTAAAAAAGGAACAATGTGAGTCTCTTTCTGGCAAAGCTCATGTTGCAACCAAAGATTCTAAGTGTACTTCTTGGATCTTTGATTGTGGTGCCACCGATACGATGACGTTTGATAACACTGATCTCACGTCAAAATGTAGAGTTGATAAAACAAGAATTCACACAACAAATGGGGAAACTCTCCCAGTTAAAGGAGGGGGAACCATTGAAATTTCAAAATCATTACGACTCTCTAGATGTCTTTATGTACCATCACTATCACACAAGTTATTATCAGTCAGTCATGTTACGAAAGAATTAAACTGTGTGGTATTAATGCACCCCACTTTTTGCCTTTTGCGGGATATCAGAACGGGGAAGATCATTGGGCGTGGTACTGAAAGACAAGGACTCTACTACGTTGATGAAGTTACTCAACATGGTTCTGTTCTGCTCACTCATGGGTCCAACGATAGGAAAGCTTGGTTATGGCACATAAGATTTGACCATCCATCCGCTGGTTATTTGAGACAATTATTTTCGCACTTATTTCCTAATAATAAAACTTTCCATTGTGATACTTATATTTTGGCTAAGAGTCATAGACAAACGTTTAAACCTAATGATACTCGAGTTGATTCTCCTTTTTCCTTAATTCATTCTGATGTTTGGGGTCCCGCAAAAATTGAAGGGGGACAAAATTTTCGTTATTTCCTGTTATTTATTGATGATTGTACTCGTATGACATGGACTTATCTTTTAAAAACTAAGTCTGAAGTGTTTACTAAGTTCACATCGTTTGTAACATGGTAAAAACTCAATTTAAACAGGACATACAAATTCTCCGATCCGATAATGGGGGAGAATTCTGTAATACTTCCATGAAAACCTTTTGTCAAACGCGGGGAATCATTCACCAAACCTCGTGTGCTCACACCCCTGAACAAAATGGGGTTTCAGAACGAAAAAATCGTTTCTTGTTGGAAATCACCCGTGCTCTAATGATTGAATCACAAGTCCCCAAGTCTTTTTGGCCAGAAGTAGTTGTCACTGCTACGTACTTGGTTAATCGTCTTCCGACCCGAGCTCTAGCTCTCAAAACCCCTCTCCAAACACTGTCCCATTTACATAAACTACCTTCGAATCTAACCCTTGAACCTCGAGTTTTTGGATGTTCTGTTTTTGTCCATATACCAAAAATAGAGCGTTCAAAACTTGATCCTTGTGCAGAAAAATGTGTGTTTCTGGGGTATGGTGTCAATCAACACGGGTATCGGTGTTACAGCCCGAGTAGGCGTCACATGTTCACAACAATGAACTGTGACTTTCTTGAAACTGAGTTCTTTTATCAGACCCATCTTCATGGTCAGGGGGAAACAGAAAATGACGCATTAAGATGGATAAGTTGGGCACCACCCGTGCATTGTGCTTCTACTGATACACCCACGCCGGAGACAGAAAGTTCTGAAGAATCTGAAGACAGTACCACTGCCACCAATAATGATCCTCCTCAACTGATATCCGAGGTAAGTGGCTCTGAATCTCCAGATATTCCCAATAACTCTGATTTGTGTAATGATGAACAACAGGTTGAGGTGGAAACTCCGAGTGTGACTGAACCAACTCGGTATGATCTCTCTCCTAGATCAACTAGGGGAATTCCGCCTAACAGATACTCACCTGAAAGAAGTTCAAAAGGGTCAAGATATCCAGTTGCAAATATCGCAATGAGGAATTTAGTTCCAGAAGCCAGATCCTTCGCAAACGCCATCTGTTCTGAAAAAATACCAGCAAGTGTCGAAGAAGCACTTAAATATAAAGAATGAAAGGAAGCAATTGGCACTGAACTTGAAGCCCTGAAAAGAAGTGAAACATGGGAAGAATGTGAACTGCCTCCAGGAAAGAAACCCGTTAAATGTCGGTGGGTATTCACTATCAAGTATAAACCCGATGGATCAATCGAAAGGTATAAAGCTCGATTAGTTGCAAAGGGGTATACTCAGACTTATGTGATTGACTACTGTGAGACCTTCTCACCAGTAGCCAAGATTGATACTATTAGAGTCCTATTCTCCGTTGCAGCAAACAAGGATTGGCCACTGCACCAGTTTGACGTCAAGAATGCCTTCCTACATGGAGAACTGAAGAAGGAAATCTACATGGAAGCTCCACCCGGAATTCATGATAGTTCTGAGGCCAGAAAAGTTTGTAGACTAAAGAAATATCTGTACGGTTTAAAGCAGTCTCCACGAGCTTGGTTTGGTAGATTTACTACAGTGATGAAGAAATATGGTTATAATCAAAGCAATTCTGATCACACTCTATTCTTGAAACGGAGAGGAAAACTCATAACCTTTTTAATAATCTATGTTGATGACATGATTATTACAGGAGATGATTCGGAAGAAATGACAAACTTGAAAGCTAATCTCTTTAAAGAGTTCGAAATGAAGGATTTGGGAAGACTCAAGTATTTTCTTGGAATCGAAGTTCTAAGATCAAAGTCAGGGATTTTCATCTGTCAACAGAAGTATGTCCTCGATTTACTAGCAGAGACGGGAATGCTAGATTGCAAACCTGCTGATACTCCCATGATTGCTAACCAGAAATTGTTCATGGAAGATGAAGCAGAATTGGCAGATAAAGAAAGGTATCAACTTACGGTGGGAAAGCTTATTTACTTAGCTCATACTCGGCCAAATATCGCATACGCAGTAGGAGTTATAAGCCAATTCATGCACCAACCTCAAGTCCAGCACATGGAAGCAGCTTTACGGATTATCAGGTATCTCAAGGGAACTCCTGGACACGGTGTTCTATCCAGAGCAAATGGGCACCTGAAGATTGATGCTTATACCGATGCTGACTGGGCAGGCGACAAAGGTAATAGGAGGTCTACATCAGGGTACTTTACCCTAGTAGGAGGAAATCTTGTTACATGGAGGAGTAAAAAGCAAAAAGTTTTCGCCCTCTCAAGTGCTGAAGCTGAATTCCGAGGAATAGCACGAGGGTTAGCTGAAGTCCTATGGCTGCGAAAACTATTGTCAGAAGTGGGTATCCCTCAGAAGAAGCCAGCAAGATTATGTGTGACAACAAAGCTGCTATCCAGATCTCAGGAAATCCAGTTCAACATGATCGCACAAAACACGTTGAAGTTGATAGGCACTTCATCAAAGCAAAACTTGAAGATTATGATTATCGAGCTTCCATTTGTTTCATCAAAAGATCAGCTTGCAAATATCCTTACAAAGGCGGTTACCGGAAAGATCTTCGCTCACTGTCTTGACAAGTTAAGCATTGGAAACCCCACTACTTAGTTTGAGGGGAATGTTAGATTATAGAGGTCCAATCAAATGTAAGCCCAAACTCGTATGTGGGCTTGGGCCCGATAGGTTTATATTTCCTATAAATAGGCTTCGTATGTAATCATTTCAAGTTGATGAAATACAAATATTCTTCCACAAAACCCGACTCTTAATTTCTACAAGTCCAATGTTTTTCGAATCTAGCCACCTCTAAAGATACATATGCTTATAAGTTTTCCCATACACTACATGGTAGACGACAACTATGAAGAAATCCCTCCGAGACAATGGATTATCCCCGTCATCATCATCGATATGATTAAAGTAGGTGCGCAAGTGGCTATGGGATGAAAGTTGGTTCAACCATAGACATATATGAAGATCTATAGATAGTATCCAAATATCTCCCTTCTTAATTTGAGCGTTATAAGGACCCGGATACAAACATTGACTAAAACATCATGAAACCAAAAATCTAAATTTTAAAGTTTAGGAGAAAAGACTAACATACGTGTTTTACAGATTAGCTCAACCCCAATAATTATTGAGGTTAGAAATGTAAACTTTAGCCAACTAAATGAAATCTATTGGTAGTAGTCCCATGGTTTTTTACTATTAAACCAAATCATTGGCGCAGTTGGTTCAACCGGGAACCGGAGACAGGTTCAACATAAGCCGGTTAATGATCAACAAACTCCTAGCTATTCTTGAACACCATTATGAACACAATCAAACTAACACAATATATGTATTTACACAAGACTGATCAGGGAATATAAAACTGAACTTTTAATTGATTGTGAATTACATTTGGTTATGTACATAGCCACACATATATACATAATGAATCGATATCATGCAGCACTTGCAACTTTTGAGTCGATGCCTTTGTTAACTGTTTCCAAATTGTTGATTTAACTGCTTCACTGAAGAGACCCGCCATACAAATAAATCAACCACCACGTAGAGCTAATGAGTAACAAAAGAGTTATTAAACATTCCATTATTATCAAAAGAAGAGAGGTATGTAAGGAAAATCCAGGTCTAACACCTTGTCGACGTCGAAATGTAACCTTGCATGTTTACTTAATACAATGCCCCAATAAATAAATAAAACAACATGTTAATAACCAGATCACAAATTGATATATGCTATTGATTCAAAATGATAAATAATATAATACACTCGATCATTAATTTCGTTGTCATGTCCGAATCCTACATTTCGTATAATGCTAAGGATTTCTTAAAGCATATATATAGTTAGAACCACCTTAAACTTAACTCATGACAATGGGAAGTAACTAAAAGTCCTTAAACAATGTAGAAATGGACGGATTTAAGATTATTATTCATACTGATATTATACACGATATGATCTATATAATAATAGAAGATAGCCCACTTCAATTGTTGACTAAAAATGATCCACATAGGCTGTCCATCACCGCAAACTGCATATTCTCCGATGGTTTCCAATGACGTTTCCTTTGATTTATGAACCAATTGTTTATTTGTTTTTGGTCCAGTCCTGTTGTTTCTGCTAGCGAAATCTTATCTGCTTCCTGCAAAAGGTTACATTATACCATCTACATGTTACTCGGATGTGTCGACATTCAAAATAACTAGAGAAACAAGTATATCATTAAATGGGAGCTAACGTTTTAGAAGGTGAAGTCACCCTCCTTCCAATTCTAGTAAATTTAGAAGTATAAATTCTTATCAAGCTTTAATATGTGGCCCAATTTTGTAAATGTGCTCTTGTATGTGCCATTTTCAAACATTTTTTTTTATCTATTAATGAGTCGGTTTGGGTCGTATTTATCTCAAATGGAGTTGGATCAAAAACTTAACTACAATGGAACATGTGACCCAACGGGTTAAACGGGTCACAAGTTGCCCAAAATGTATTTTTAATGCATACTACTTAAATCAACTTATCGGAAAAAATAGAATGTTTAGATTTAACAAATTAATCTTAAAATGGACAAAAAAGTGTGTTTGTGGGTCAACCCACCGACTTGATCCTTTCAACCCGAGCTAAAAGGCTATCAAGTTTGACCTTTAATCCAACACAATCTTAAATTAGTAGCATGTACGATTTTAGGGGATGTTTGAAATGAAGTTGAGGTATACTTACAGTTGGATAAGGCCAACGATAGTGAATGTTCCACCAATCTAGCAGTAGCTGTCTTGCTTCTTTGGGTAATTTTCCTTTCTTTTTCTTGTTTGAAAATTCATGCTTCAGGGAGCTAATATATTTACTATATTTGCTTAAAAGTTTATCCTTGAGAGCTCGATCTTCGTTTGTCCAATTCGATTTCAGCCCCTCTGTCTCCCCCCTACTTAAATCTTCCGCTGACTTCTCTTCAGTTTCATCTGTTATCACACAAAATAGTACCCATGAATATGATCAAATTCAACTAATGTAGTAAATTTATCTAATTCATTTAGAAAGTTTAAAAAAACTATAATATACTAGTAAAATACTCGCGCGATGCCGCGGTGGTAGTAAATTGTTTAAATTTTCGGTGAAATAATTTTTTTTAGTGGTACATATGTTGTTACATATAAATGTTCGAACGATCAAGATTTTCGATTTGTAAACAGTCAATTAGTTAGAAATTCTAAACATTAACTCCACTTATTTAAAGTATCATACACTAAAATGATTTTTTTAAATTTATATAAAAAGAAAATTTAATTGTTTCAAAAGTTTCAGTATATACGACAAGTGTGTTATAGAATTATTTGAAATATATTAATAATTAATTAATTAAAAGGGTAGTTTAGTAATTTTACCATGTTTAAATCTTTAACTTTTAGAGTTAATTACATAAATGGTCCCTGTGTTTGTCGCAAAACAACGGGTCTCGTCCCTGGGTCGAAATTCCTTCGGACCCAGTCCCTGGACCCTATCTTTGGTTGCACGTTTGGTCCCTCCCACTAACAACCGTTAAAAAATCCCGTTAAATCCATCACGTGACTGGCACATGATGGGTAAAAAAGACATTTTGCCTTGATTTTCCCCCCTTCATGTGTTCTTCCCCAAATCATCTTCCATCCCCAAATCAAAAACCCTAATTTCCCAATCACTCAATTCCCCACCCTAAAATCCACCAAACCCTAGCAATTCTTTATTGCTAAACCCCTAATTCAACAAAACGGAATTTATGTAATTCTTGTATAAAAAATAAACAATCTGTCTTGATAACTCTTTAGAGAGAAACTAGACTGGTTCCATAAAAAACCTAAACTCAGAAGAAAAGAAGAAAAGACGTTAACCAAACGTTCAAATATTTAAACCATATATATATATATATATATATATATATATATATATATATATATATATATATATATATATATATATATATATATATATATATATATATATATATGTATATCATGTATATCCAAGTCGGAGTTTCTGATTCGTCACTGTCAGTTAATAACTCATAGAGGTTTAAATGGCAGTATCCCATGGATTTTGCTGGGCTCGCCTCCCATCTCAAGCTTGTTAGTTGACATCTTTATTTGAAGATACATATCAGCCCACTTATCATTAATTTGGTATGGAGATAAAGAAATGGAAATTGTTTCATTTCTTTTGTTCGGTTCCAGGAGCTCAAAAGAATCGCAGAGGTTTAATAATTGGTGTTTCAGTTGCTGTCCTTCTCGCAATCATCGCCGTTGCTGGTGTTGTTTCTTTGATCAAAAAACTAAAGAACGTGGATTGCTAGGGTTTGGTGGATTTTAGGGTGGGGAATTGAGTGATTGGGAAATTAGGGTTTTTGATTTGGGGATGGAAGATGATTTGGGGAAGAACACATGAAGGGGGGAAAATCAAGGCAAAATGTCTTTTTTACCCATCATGTGCCAGTCACGTGATGGATTTAACGGGATTTTTTAACGGTTGTTAGTGGGAGGGACCAAACGTGCAACCAAAGATAGGGTCCAGGGACTGGGTCCGAAGGAATTTCGACCCAGGGACGAGACCCGTTGTTTTGCGACAAACACAGGGACCATTTATGTAATTAACTCTAACTTTTATAACTAAATGGTTTATTATGTGTATAGATCAAGGTTCTAAATAACGCGTCATGCCAAGGCGCGCCATAGCGTCGAGGCGCGGCGAGAATTTACGAAAACATGCAAGACGTCTTTGTTAGGCGTGGCGGCAAAAAAAACGTGGTCATGACGTCCCAAGGCGCGCCTTAACACGAGTTTTTTGTAATGCGTTATGAAAATAAAAAAAAATAAAAATAAAAAGTTTAAAAATAGTTTAAAATGACTATAAAAATCATTTCATTATAAATTTGTGATTATATCTTAGAATATATATATACTTAAATGTTAAAACAGACTTTTTGATAATTTATTGATATTTATATAACTTAATAATAGTAAAAATATATATAAGTATATATAAAATTATAAAATATATTAAATTTTTTTGCCGCCTTGTCACGCTTTGAAAAACGCCATGTCTCGCCTTTTCTTGCAAAGCTTGAGGCTTACTCATGCCGACACGCCACGCCTTACGTTATCTGTAACCTTGGTATAGATTACCAAGTTCCAACTAATCAAATTACAAATTAAAGTTCAAAACTATATGCTTTGAAGTCGGAGAAAATGACCATGATATCGGAAGATTTGATTGTTGGATCGAAAAGCTTTGAGTGTGGTTAGGTCATATTTAGCTAAGAATATTGCTTACAAAATCCTTAACGAAAAGACACCCTTTCATTTTGATCAAAAAGTTGTCCAACGTACACGAGAAACTTTCTGCTTCTAATTAGACAAATTCGATTTATCAATTATATAATACAAAGAAGGAAGGTGCGTCTATTACAAATCATGTTAATGAATACTCGATACTCATAAGATACATGTTGATGCACATCATTTTTGATGATAAAGTTCAAAACTATTGTTGTTATCTTTATTATGTCATTATTTATAACAATCGTAGTTTATTTGGATGCACCAATAACTTTTGAAAGAGTTTGGGACCTGATTCTTGGTAAGGATATCCATCGGAATTCCGGTGAATATAAAAAAAAAAAATAGAATGGATAGAACCGAGGCATGAAAACCGATAAGCTACATAATCAAAATCGAGTAACATCCTAATATTAAACTGCCCTGACACCTCCTATCCTCACACTTTGTAAGCACAAAAACAGTAACTACACATGCGCAAATATATTTAGAGTTTCGCTATATGGTGTCCAGTAGACACTAGACACCGTGTTATCAACCCTTATAACGCATTTAAATTTCTTATTGATAAAATACATCTCATATACATGTATTAGATACGTTTTTTGTGAAGAATGTTAAAACCCCTTCATTATTATTATCATGATCAAACATATATATAGTAATACAATGGAAACCCTAATCAGTTCAGAAACCCTAATGGACCCAAACCCACATATCGGGTTTGGGCTTATTATCTAATACTCCCCGGCAGTTCGAGCGGCGAAATCGCGAAAGCTCGAACTGGACAAAAAACTATTATTACGAAAATAAACATAAAATAAAACATAGATAATTGCTAATAAGACTCATTGCTTGCGGTGACGCATGGCGACGGGTAGAAGCTGCGTTCGTTGCTTTTTCCGGTTTGCTTTTCTTCGGAATTTAATTACGAATTCACAGCCGCTAACGGCGTCAGCTAACTCCAAGCGGTTTGAAAATTATAAGCAAAACATTTTTTTTTCAGATCTAAACCCGATACCTTGTATCGGAGCGTGACGGTGCGTCCGGTGGTCTTCTGCTGCGATTCCGGTATGCTTTTCTTCGTAATTTAATTACAAAGCCAACGGCCCTGACCTCATCAGTTAACTCCAAACGGTTTGGGAGTTATGACCAAAACAGTGATCGACTGAACTTCAAATCCGAATTTTTTTTTTTTTTTTTTTTTTTTTTTTGGTTAGGGTTTGGAACCTAGTCAAGATAGGCGGCTCATCCCTACGCCGATTGCCGATTAGGGTTTGAAGAATGATAGAGACGGGATCAGACCCGCTCTGATACCATGAAGAATGTTAAAACCCCTTCATTATTATTATCATGATCAAACATATATATAGTAATACAATGAAAACCCTAATCATTTCAGAAACCCTAATGGACCCAAACCCACATATCAGGTTTGGGCTTATTATCTAATATTTTGTACTTCTATTCAATATATTTATCAATATATTAGCAAATTTAAACTTAATTAGTATAAATTAAATGTCACGACCAATATCATTGGACCCCATATAGCAAAACCCTTATATTATATATTCCGTAAGCTAAAACAAACACCCCTTGCTTCCTTAGTAACATCTTTGGACCGCTAGCTAACGACACTTATTCTCTGCTATATTTCACTAAAGACAAATTTCTTATAAACTGTGTTAGTTTGTACATACGTATAATACAATCTGCATGAGTGTATGTGTATGTATATATATACGTATATACAAAAGACCATAGGATGGTACAAATAGGCATGAATGATGAATTGTGAGATGTGAAAACACGAAAGTTAATTTGAGTGGGACCAGATACGAGTCAAAAAAAGCAAAAAATTGAAGTGATAATACAAGGTTCGTTGGGTCGAATCGCAAGCAGAGCCCAGAGAGAGACTATGTACGGAATTCAAATATAAAAATGAAATGAAAATATAACCCGCAAACCACGCACCTACCTAGTTGGTACAAAACCCTAATGTTTTTATTTATGTTTTAAGTAATTCTGACAAGCACTTTATTATGTTTTGGAAAAAACTTTACTTCACCTGGCTAAGCTAGAGTTCTGAGTAACAACTATTCCAATAGCTTTTTCACAGAACCAATGGTTTCCACTTACCTGAATTTAATGATAAACAAAATAGACCCTAGGCTACACTTGTCCTATTTTTAGTTTTTATTATGGCATAGGTTATGTCCACCCCTAAAGGGTTATGCAACCCCTGACCCGTTTTATGTCACATCTATGACACACATGTGTCATAGATGTGACATTTTTTTTGTTTTTTTTGTCTTTTTTTGTCTTTTTGTTATCGTTCTTTTTAATTTTTCAAATATCGTAAAATAACAAACATTATAATTCGTATTATTCACATATTCGGTATAATAAAAAACAGTATTATTCACATATTCGGTATAATAAAAAACAGTATTATTCACATATTCGGTATAATTCGTATTCTATTATTCACATATTTGGTAAAATCGAATGGACGGTAAAACATGATTTTTCTGTTTTGCAACCTTCGTTTTTACCAGAAATGATATAAATAAATTTCTGAGCTTTTCGTTATTGTTATATGTTTATTAACAAAATATTAACAAGAAAATAATAATTAAAAGCTTGTATGGGTAAATATAAAATACATGTTATGTGTGAAACGGAAAGTTATTCATATTGTTGAATAATATTAAAAACCCGCCAGTATTTGTTTATAAAACCTAATAATTTCACTTTTTTTATAAAAAACGAGAGAAATATTTGTATAAAAGTAATGTGTTTTTATAAAAAAAAATTCGTCGAATTTTATAGACTTTTGAAAGCTAGGGGTAATAGGACTTAAATGTCTCTAATGATATTAATTGTGTAATCTTTTATTTTTATTTAATTTTATTTTTTTATATCCCTTAAAATTAATTTTATTATTTAAGCATTATTAGTATATTAAGAATATAATTCTTAAATTTAATTTTTTTATTAAGAATTATATTCTTAATTTTATTAAGAATATAATTCTTAAAATTAATTTTATTATTAGTATATTAAGAATATAATTATATTAAGAATATAATTTTATTTTTTATATTCCTTAAAATTAATTTTATTATTTAAGCATTATTAGTATATTAAGAATATAATTCTTCTAACAATGTAATTTCTTTTATAATAAAGTACATAAATTGTATTTTGAGAAAAAAAAAAGTTAATATATCAAGTTTCGTTCTTTAAGTTTCAAAATTATATTGTTTTCATTTATTTTTTAAATATGTATTTCAAACAGTTATATATCTTAAAATATTGTTAGAAAATTATTCTTAACCAACTTTTTCCTTTTTGAACAGTTATATATCTTAAAACAAATTTGTTATAATTTTTTAGGGTCGTGGTAGTTATAGAGTCGGCTAATTGAAGTTATGGTCGTGGTTGTCTAAGTTGGCTTGTGTGGTGCCGAGATATTTTTTCACCAACGCGTGTCGACTCTCGACTCTACTAGCTGTTGATGGGGTGGTATTGACTTTTTAAAAGAAACAAAATACAAATATAATATGTAGAAACTGAGGGAAGATCGTATATCATTAACAATATATGACAATATAAGTTGTGATATTATATATTTGTTGTTTCGTTTATATGTATGTGTTTTAGCTTCACTTTTAAATTTGTATACGTAAAGAACTCTATCGAAAATAATACAATTATAACCTACTAAAAAATTGAGGTACGGAAACTTAAGAAAAATAAAATGGGTTAGTTATTTACTTTGTGGGCTAATTGATTTAATAAATTAATTTAATTAAATAACAAAACAATATGATAGTTTTTATGTTAGAAAATATTGTATATATATATAATTAATTTATACAATTGTCTTTAAATTATGATGTGTTTATATACACCAAAATATTAATAAATAGCATAGTTATGTATTTGTTTCAAGTTGTATTTAAATTAAAATTTGGTTGACAAATTAATTATTAGCAAATATATAAAAGAAAATATGGGTTGAAATAATGAAATGTGTTAAATATTTTGCGCTATATTTTGCATTTAACAATGTTTCTTAAATTATGTATAATGTTTGTTATTTTACGATACTTGAAAAATTAAAAAAAAAGCTAACAAAAAGACAAAAACACAAAAAAATGTCACATCTATGACACATGTGTGTCATAGATGTGACATAAAGTGGGGGGATTTTGTATAATAGGGGTATAGGGGGGTTTTCCATAACACCACCCTTTTATTATTTGTATAAATCCTTATCTTTTTTATTATATTGAAGTTTTTTACATAAATTGTATCTAACAGAGACGATATTTGTACAAAAGATTCATATAAATTATGCTTGTATTTTTCGAAACATAAGTTTGAAATTTGCAATTTAACTAAAACATAGAGACCGTAACTCTAGAAATAATGAGACTTCACCTTCTTTTATGTTAATTTGCTATCTAAGCGTTTATGTCTTATAGATTAATTAGGTTTTCATTCATTAGTGAAAAATTAAGTGGCATGGAAGTTCAAACTTCTTTAATTTTAGGGCCAACATCTTTCACATATGTAGATTAGTTGATATTGAAGAAGAAACTTTGCGAATTTGGTTTTGTTGTTCAAGATGGACAAGGATTTTTTTAAACGGTAGCAAAGTTAATATGGAGCATAGATCAACATTGTTTTTCGAGTAGTCTCCTAAGGGTGAAGAGTATGAATGTGTTGATGTTGCCGGTTATCAAGGTTTTTGTGAATAAAATTATGAAAAGATTTTTTTCGTCGGAAAAGCCTGGGATCTAATATGTAAACAAAGTTACACTGACTAGAAATTACTATGCACTAGAGAAAAGAAACCCGAGATAAGAGAAAACTTACAAACATCTAAACTACACCCAAAGTTTAAACACCCAGACGTAAAACTCTAATAAACCAGAAACATAACAATCACCAAAGACGACTCCAACAACATTTAAAACCAAACCCGGCCACCTTGCCCACATACAAAAACACTTACAACGCCTGGAAGAACACTACACAATAGAATCAAAATAAAAAAAAAGACTAATTTAGTCATTTTAAACGCATTTGACATCTAATGACGAAATTAGAGTCATAATCTGAAATTGCATCCTCGTTATAATACGACATTCACCACAAGAATACGAGAGTTAGTGACGTGGATATTACTGTATTAGTGATACACATTTTATGTGTCACTAATGACAAGTTTATTGAGACGGTTAATAGATAATGTTCTTTAAGTGAGCCTTATGATAAGCTTTCTTTGATCATGTAATTTAAACCATTATCACATTCTATAGATGCTTATAAAATAAAACTATTAACCATTTAATATATACAATATTTATCTTACATTTCGAGAAACTTTATTCTGCAAAGTGGAAAACAATGAAAACTGTTGGACAGTTCAACTCACATAAGAACAGTAGTTACATAAAGTGTATTGGATGAATCAGCCTTTTGAACAAAGCATGTGTATGTAGTTTGGGTTTTCTAGAGTTCAAATATCATATATCTATGTTGTTCATTAAATGACTAAGAACAATTGAACATATAGAAAACATAAGATTCATACCTGGTATATTGTAATTCCTAGTTTCTCGTTAGTTTTATTAATAGATATTATCTTTTGCCGTTAAAAAAAAAGAAGATAGAAAACATGAGTTCCATCATTTACTATTATTTCTAAGTTTTATAATAAAGAGTTCTATAAAAATTACCCATTTCTCGGTTTATCTAAACATGTTTTAAAATCTGGTATTAATATTTCATTTTCTTAATTAATGTAAAATACGAAATTTATACTTGCAGAACGATTAAATATACACACACCGAAACTCCCACTAAAGAGTACAGTCGAAAAACCATGACAGTACAAGATAGATCTAGAAAAAGACACCGGCCACGAAAGAGACTCCTTTAACTCGAAGAAAATACATCTATCGGTGTCAAGGTGTGTACATAAATTGTGTCTTCCTATATATTGAGGTCGAGAATTCAAGACTTATCCGAGACACGTCTACAACTTAAGAGTGTGACTTTGATGTTTTTAAAAAACAAGTTTATCTCTTGAAAAAGAAAGGATTAAAAATTTGAGGAATATAATAAGGTGCATACAAGAGATTTTAGATTCTGAAAGTTTACAGTGAAAGCTGTCAAAGGATGGCAAGATATTGACAAACCCAATAAGATTTTTTGAGAAGACAACACTTGTACTAACCATGATATGACTCTTTAAGGTAACTATAGTAATTTTCATTAACAAGAACACATAACCTAGGCATATGATTCTCAGATTTGTGTCTTATCCTTCCCATGCAAATGAAAAAAAACAAGCAAACTAATGTTGAAACACCTTTTCTATCATAAATTTAAAAAATCAAATTTCAATCATCAGTTCCCTATGGTTATTTGGGAAGAAGCTTACAAGTGGTTACAAATCATGTGTATTATAATTGTTAACAATATGATTAAATGTCCGTTTCTAAAGTGTTTATCCATTTTTTCTTGCTTCTTGCTAGTTTTAATCCAATTGCCGTTTAAAATTATTATGCAACTCAAGTTCTCTAGTAGACTTATGAAAATTCAAGTCTGGACAAGGTTAACTTAAACATCTTCATCATCTTTTAAACCCTCGAATGTAGCTTAAACGATTAGAGCTTATGGTTTCGATCAATGATGTGTAGGTTCTAATCATTTCTCACCAAAATTTCGTATCTAAGGCGATCATTATAATTGATATTAATTTGAGCTCAACTTAATATGAAATAATGCAATAAAAGAAGGCTAATAACCTCTTATTTAACTCAATGTACATTACCCGCTTATGTTCTCCTCTTATTAGAAAAATACAGGACTAGTAGTAAATGAAATAGACAAAAAAGAACCTCAATAACTTTTCACCTTTTTCCAGTTACATGTTTACAAAAGGATTTATCAATATTACTTATACCTATACAAATACATCAATAACACCCAAATAATGATCACAAAAGTTTATACATATTAGATAATTAATTAGATGTCATTTTTACAAACGAATAGTACGTTATTATTAAGCGTTTAAGATTGAGAGATCATGATAAACATAAAGTGATTTATCCTAGAACAAATTGAGATTTTGTGGCGTATGGACTTGATCAATTATGAAATAGAAACAAATCAAACTTCGAATATGAAAACGAGTGAAAGATGAGAGATGGTCCAAAATAAGAACCAAGAAATGGGTACTCGAAAAGGTGAAAGAGATTCAATTAGCTAACCTAGGGTTTTCTGGATAATTTGTCTCCGATGAATTATATTCTGCCGCGGCCCTCCATCAGACAAGACGGAAAAAAAAGACCAAAATTCCGATGGGACAAAATATCCATCATGATCAAATTATAAAAGTAAAAAACAAATAGATTCTATAAGTATAAATAGAGAGAGAATCATAAAAGAAATTAACCTGTGTTATAAGTTATACAAGCTCCTTTGCACAGATTTGTGAGTTGATTTTGCATATTGTTCAAAAACGTCGTCGCTTCATCGAACGGTCTAGCAAGATCTGATCTATATCTATCCAGCATCTCACAGTATGTTTCCTATATATCAATCACAAAATTGAGCAATCTAATCAGTATAAGCCACATATGAAGAATTAAACACACACAATAGTTAGAAACCAAAACTAACAAACCATGAATTCGTCGAGTTCTGGATCATCTCCTAAGCAAGAACACGCGCTAGATCTCTGACTGAAATCATTATCTCTGAAAATTTCATCAAACAAATTCGCTATATCCGGTGGAGCTCCAACCTGATAAGAAAATTAAATAAATAATGATTTATTCAAATTACTTAATATAAACCCTAACAAAAAGTTTAAATAACTTCATCTAAACATAAATTCAAAAAATGTAGCAAACTAAAAATTAGGTTGGTTTCAAAAGAACCATGGAGTTGGGGTTACTCAGCCGAAGTTAACCTTTTTTTTGGTTGAAAAAGAGCACGAAATCGCGGTCTATTACCTTTTGACAAGCGATATAAGCTTGAAGCAACTTAGGATAAAGCGGATGCGCCTTAATTTTCGAACGATTTTCAATCGAAATTTCATCATCTAGCTCTTCAGCAAATCTATTATTACTACTACTACTTGGATTAATATTAGAACTTGATCCAAACCCTATAGGAATTGTTCTTTTATGACGAGTATCGAAAGACTCCGTTGGTTGTTCATGATGATAATTCATTAACCGGTACATATCTTCCATTTTCTGTTAGCGTTGCCGGTTATCAACGTTTTTTTTTTATAAGGAATGGGGGCAGAGAGAGTGTGAATTTAGCGTACAAACAAGAAGATGAAAGACATGGTAGTAGCAGCAGCACCTGAATGTCTGGTCTCATCTATCATCATCATCGTCTCATATATCATCATCATCATGTGCTTCTTTCACTTCTAGCTTTCCTTTTTTAGGTTAATCCACGCGATATTTACGCGCGTTGTTTTCTGTGAGTGAATAAGTGGGGTGACTTGAGTTGTGGTCCGTTGGATGTGCTTCGTATGTGATATTGTAGGTTAGGGTTTGGATACATACATACGTACGTACTATGTTTATTTATTACAAAAGGAATTGTGAAATTATTATCAGGTTTAAGAAAATGTTATGTCAAGGAGGCTAGATATAGATTTTTCTTTTTTCTTTTTTCTTTATGAGAGTGTTGGAATATATCTACACTCACAAACTCTTTGTGGTCAATTAAAATTATATACTCAGTCCTAAAAAATGCTGGATATTAAAATTATATTCTGTTTTTAAATATAAATAGTTAAGATGTAATAACTTATTATTTTAAAAAAAAAGTTTAACACAAACTAAAAAAGTAAATGATGTCTTTAATGAAAAGACAGAATAGATAACCTAATTAAAAAATATTTAATTAATTACATATATCTTATTTCGACATTTTTGTTTGTAGACACTTTTTTAGAACATAAAGAAAGTACTATTTACCTAGAAGCTAATTGGAAGTACATGCCTTAATGGTTACCTCTATAAATATAATTAAATGAATTGTCGTTACTATAAAAATTAACGGAGACCTTTGATATCATTAGAGGCCACATTTGTATTTGTATGGCTCTATATGTAGAGGATTCCATCTCTTGTTGACATACACAACCAAAAGAAACATGTCACACTAGTGAGTTGAGAGAAACACAATTTGTAGGTTGTAAACCTCAAAAACCTTCCAATTGTGTTCACTTTCCCGATTGATGAACTAAACAACGGTCTGCTACTAGTGTTTGTGTATGTTTCGATTGCTGTATAGAACCTTCAAACAATATTAGACTTGGTTAAAAATTGAGTCATGTTATCAAAAACAATTACTTATAGTTATGGTATATGTAACTACAGATTTTAAAGAAATTAGTAAACCTACAAATTTTTGAAGCATCTCTTAACATTAAACTCCTAATCATTATGGCTATTATTATTCATATTCGTATTTATGTTTCTATTTTTATTCCTATTCCTATTCATATTTCTATTCCAATATAAATCTATTAGCAAAGATGAATAGTGATTTCTCGCACGAAAGCATTATTCATTAAAAAACCTTTATAAATCAATTAACAAAGATGAATAGTGATTTCTCACATGAAAGCGTTATTTATTAAAAAAATTCTTTAAATATCTTTTGCATTTTAATATTTTAACTATTGCTATTTTCCAGTTTTTCACGTGGTTTTTACAACCGAATATTCCCATTGTGAAGCAGAAGCAAATAAAACTTAGTATATACTCAAAAACAATTAAGAAAAAACATGGACAAAGCAAAAACCTTATAAAATTATAAGTAAAATTACAACACTAACCAACAAATGGTGCAAATAACAATAATCAGATGATGGGCTTTCAAAAACTAGAAATTTTAATGAAAATTCTATCATCTAAAAAGTAAAACTCCCGAAAACTAATACCCAAAAATTAACAGTTCCAAAACATCACCATCAGACTGTAAAATGGCTCGAGCAGACAAAACAGAGAACCGCAAATTATTCACTTTGCAATTGTTATAGTATTCAATCATCTATGTCTTCAGAGAAACTGAGGTCGTTAAAAAAGAGTTTTATATTACTATCGAGACTGACATTTGAGTTTTCTTCATCTTTATAACATACTTTGTATCCACAACATACGTTTCTGATCAAGTTTTGATTTCAATTTAAAACATACTTTGTATCCACAATCTTCATTTTTGTTCATATCTATAACTTTTATCTTATTATTTCATCAAATTTTATAAACAGTTGCATAGATATTAGTTTTAGCGTAATATGTTATGAATATAAAAAGAAATACACCATATAAAATATATAGCATGATAAATTTATATTAAATCTGGTAAATTAATTATGATAGTTTATAGCAACGGTATATTTGATTACATTTGAATATATAAATTAAAACCTTTAAAGAAAATTAAATAGTAAATAAAAAAAAAATATCCTAAATTTCTAACTTAACAAATTATAAGTTGTGTCACCGATCAAAAGATTATATTTTAAAGTCCAATTAATGACATGAGTTTAAATAATGTTGTGATGTCTCATTATTTCTCTTTCTAAAAAGGGTTTTTCTAACTTGTGTCCTAGGGGCACATGTTAACACCATTTTTAAATATTAAAAGTACAATCAAAAGTATCAAAAGTTAAGAAATCAATAAAAAAAATGGTACTTTTTGATACTTTTGATTGTACTTTTAATATTTAAAAATGGTGTTAACATGTGCCCCTAGGCACAAGTTAGAAAAACCCTTCTAAAAAAACATAGAGAAAAGATTAGTAAAACAATCACTTTCAAATTGTGTGACCGCGTAAGTACACTAACCTTTTCACTTGCATCATCGTGGTGCAACAATGGATTGCGCACCCACTCTTAGAATATGACTCGCAACCCTGTAGAATATGACTTGTTGGATAAAAACTAGATTCGTTTAAAGGTAACCATCACAAAGGAGGGCTAAGAGTAAGTCGTTTTGATGTGACTATATAGATCTTTCGTGTGAACTTTTTTAGATAAACATATTGGATGACTAGGAAAAGAGTTGGAAAATGGTTTTGGGGATATCCTGGTTAAATCGTGTACACCTAACTCAAATTCACTCTTTCGAGTAACATGAACAATGAAAAGTCTCTCTTTTTACTCATTACCCGATAATCATATGAAAACTGAATCGAGTAGTGGAGGGTATTGGATTTAATTTCTCACCGGCTAGTACCATGCATCTAGTAACTAAATCATTGTATACAATTATTTTTCCACATCAATTTTATAAAAATTATTTAAATGTGATTAAGTAATCTAAATTAGAGAACTTTGTAAAAGAAGGTTATATAATTACACTGAGAGTCCAAGATAATAAATGTGCGATATTTATACTCGAACCCTCATTTATATGTAAATCCAATGCAAGTATTCAACTTACTTTTTGCTTATAGAGAATGTCTTTTAGAATAATAATAAAAAATTTCGTTAATGATATGCATGACGTATAAAAAAAACAATACCTTGATTAGTATCTCGTTAACACAATAATTATTTATAAGAATTTTAACAAACTATAACATTATTAACCCGAGCGAATCATTTTTACATGTATAAGCAGTTGTCAGATTTGACCCGATATCCAATTCGCCTTAGTGTCTAGCACCTGGCGCCCCCAACATATAAAAATTCTGAATCCGCCACTGGTTTATACAAGATAAATGTTTTAGATCTTCCTGTGTTTCTTAGAACGTTTGCTAATGATAAATGAACTTTGATTCGGTTTTTGGTTTTAAATCGCTTCTAGTAAAAGTTAAATATGAATATCTTTTATTTGAAATCCAACCCAAACGAATCATCCCCTCAACCCAAAATATTTCTCATTAGGGTCTCCAACTCAATAATATGTTAATCTTATGGTATTAACTTTTCTCGTTACTATGTCATCTCACGTGCATAGGTGCTTTTTGTGTAACTCGTTTTATGAGAATTTGACACACAATTACATTTTAATTATCTTGCTATGAATTGTAGTGCTTTGATATATACCAAGGTTGTAAATAACGTAAGGCGTGGCGTGGCGGCGAGGCCAAGCCTCAAGCTTTGTAAGACATGGCGAGACATGACGTTTTTCAAGGCGTGACAAGGCGGCAAAATTTTACTAAATTTTAGAATTTTTATATATACATGTATATATATTTACTCTTATTAAGTTGTATCAATAAATAATAAATTAACAAAAAGTCAACTTTTTACATTTTAATATACATCTGATCTATATATAGTAACCAATTAAACAAAAATCAATGTTTACAAATTTTAATATACATTTAATCTATGATATAGTCACCAATTTATAATCAAATAATCTTTATAACCATTTTTAAATTCTTTTAACAATTTTTAAGTTTTTTTTTTTTTTAAGTTTTTTTTTTTCATAACGCGTTACAAAAAACTTAGAAAATAACACGTTAAAGCTCGCCATGGGGCGCTATTTCGCGTTTTTTGGACGCCACGCCTAACAACGACGCCTTGCATGTTTTCTTAACGTCTAGGCCACGCCTCACGCCTTGGCGCGCCTTGGCTCGCGCCATGGCGCGTTATTTAGAACCTTGATATATACTCATGTTTTACAGGTTATAGTAGAAACATGTACAAAATGAAGCTAAATAGGAAAATTACATGTTGAGAGAACGGTAAATTTATGGCTAAAAACCATAAATCCCGGTTTGTTCGTCAATTTTCACCTTTTGTTTTGAAAAATGAACAAGAAAGAGAAAAAGGAAAAGTATGTGGAAGCTACAGCCAGTAAATCTATAGGTATTTATTTAATCTGATTGTCTAACAACATGTAGCGAAAGAAAGATAGAATAAAATACATAAACGATATTAACTAAGTAAATAATTGTACATTTGTTGTTGATTTACCTCGTGTAGGATTTATAGTGAAATCCTTCTACAAGCTTGTACACGACACCTTCTTTAGCAACAGACTTGTATGATACACTTTACAATCGCCAAAACTCTTGTCTAGCTTGTTTGCTTAAACCTTAACCTTGTGCACGAACTCAACTCAAACCGAAACCCCTTTTGCGTTTGTAGTCAATCGACTAAGGGAACAAGAAAGAAATAGATTACGCTTGATATCAACAATCGATTTGTATGGTGTAGTAAAAATAAGGAACTTGGTGTTCCTTATATAGCCAAACAATGTTTTGGAGAACAAATTGTATTGTAATTAGAAAACAACCATAATTACATAATACATCCTCCTATTTATCAATTATTACAATTAACCATTAATTTATAATTAATATTTAATAAACGTATAGTCGTGTCTAAATGTCAATGTGTGCAACCCCTTAGCCTCACATATTTATAGACACACATTTTATTTGACGTATTCAAATACCAACAAAATCCGTAAATTTACGGTTCGAAATCATAATTTATGGATTTGAACGAATTTTCATAATTCTAAATAAAAGACCTGAATCGTGGAGGGTATAAAACCATGTTAGGACGTACAGGTTTACAATGTGTAATATTGCATTTTCTTTCTAGTTTTGGTGATAATCAAAATATGTAATATGAGTTATATATTCAAAGAAATTGCTCATATATCTTAAATCTTCGTTCTGAGTATTGCTTACATCTAATAACGACAAACCAAACTGCAAGATCAAACGTCAAAGCAAACGAAAAAATTAGAGACAAAAATATCTTGTAGCAAAGGCCCGACGGTAGTTGTGACCCTTTTTTGCGAGTCTGGTCAAGTCACAAGCAAATCTCCCCAAAACGACTCCAAAACGTGATGTATAGTCATGCAATATTCCATCATTCCTTCGACAACTATTATAAGGTAAATGAAAGTGCAATCAATTCTATGTTAAATTCAATAATATTTAATGAGTCTTAACACGTTTTTTAGTATAATATTTCTTTAACAAAAACATACTTGAACTAAATTCATTAGCCATGATATCATTACAAATCTTTCAAATTGATTCAAAATTTGCAATGAAACGTGATAGTCTTCCTAAGACACAAAAAGCAATTAATCTTTTCATTTGGTTGACTAACAAATATAGTTTTGTAAAAATGTAAGTTCCATTCTAATGCACTTTGGGTAGACATATGGCTTATTAAGGTTAGGGAATCCTTTCTCCTTTACGCATTTCTTGCAAGATCACAAATATCTTGGAATCATGATATATTGGGACTCCTACTTAGTCTAAGTTAAGTAATCACGATTTACTATATGTAGCAAGAAATGCCCGAACCAACTCAAACAAGATCGAGGTATCACCCCAAATGTTGACTTCATTGACCATCTCAGAATGTATACATTGTACACTCTACTTTTTTGCATACGTCGTATGGCTCTAATGCAGAAATGCATCTTTTGGTCGTTACATTTTTTGTATACGGTATACGAAGTGATGAATACTTTACGTCCATTCTATACAAAAATCATTTATAATCAATTGTGATCATCAATTGACATTGCGTTGACAATGTTTTTTTCATGTTTTTCATTAAATTAATCTTTGATTAATTCAAATCAATTCAAAACCTTAGTTTTTGTCACATAAATATTTGTTATAACTATATAAACTCCTCGTAGATACGATATTCATTTACATTATATAGTATAATCTATATAATGCATTTGGAACTTCTAGCTTCTCTTTGATCGGTACTTTGATTTTGACAGTGATTATACATAAACGAGACAAGTTGGGACATATCCTCGTTGTTTTCTGATGGAACTAAGACAAGACCGCCAACACTAGTTCCATCATTACGGGGACCCATGGAATGAAAAATTCTCAATAAATAACTTTCTCCATTGGAATATATGAAACTACAAGAATTTGTGATAAATTTCGCTTTTATGCAAATGGAGGAGTAATCTCTATTTGTTACATGGAAAATATACGATTCAAGCAATTGTTGAGTTTGTTCCTACACCACACACTTACTTGGGTCGAATTGCATACTTTTGCAATGAGGCAAATTGTTGAGTATGTTCCTACACCACACACTTACTTGGGTCGAATTGCATACTTTTGCAATGAGGCGAGTATGGAGATTAGACAAACCTTTTACATATTTGGAAGGGGTACTCTAATATATAAAACGAGTGATTTGGCATGTCTAGAAGAGGAATCCCAATGAGATTCCGCTCACAGTATACATGTGTGAATAAGTGGCAATCATTTTGATGCAGTTGTGACAACTAGAAAATCTATATATAGAATAATGATATAGCTTTTTGAACGAAACCACACCGGAGTTAAAAGCGTTTTAATGCTTTTTTTTTGTTTTACTTATAAACGGTTAGAAAGAGTTAAAGAGTTTGACCCGTTAAAGATATAAAATATAACCTGAATTTATAGATTTGTAAATGAGTCAAACTGTCGCTTATTTCATTATCAAAATATTAATATGAAAAATAAAATAGTTAAAGTTTCTGTAGATGGGTACATTGGATGAGAAATCACTATCCATTGTTCAAACATGTTTTATTCCTTAAAACTATGTTCTCATTTCAACATAAATAATATCTCCATGATATATGGACTACGTCAACTCTCTAGTCGTCTTCATTCTATTGTACTTCCATCGCTTATGCACATAACTTTAGGGGCAAAATATGTTTTTCTTAATGAGTGGAATTTTAGGGGTATCTATGTATAAATTTGAAGATAATGTAATTTGTCATATCCCGCTAAAACGAAAACACGAGGTGTTACAGTCTATGATATCAGAAGTCAATGTTACAACAAACAACCATAACAAAGTACATCGAAATAAATAAATCATGACAAAAGTTTATAATACATAACGACGTCTCAAATACATAACAAATCCCAAAATATACGGATCATAAAGGAACTACATTAAATCAAATAAGTTTCAAATAACAAAATAAACAATCCGCATAACAAGCATGCATGACATGACTCAAAAGCAATCTTCAACTTCAAATTCCTGAAAAGCGTTAAAACGACATCAACAACATGTTGGTGAATTACTCGCATTTAGGTTTAAAAGTAACCCATTTTAAATGTAAAGATTAGTGATAAATTTCCAAACAAATTTTGTTTAACAACCATAGTGTGACGTATATTGCCTAGATAACATACACCTGATCCTAACCACCAAAATAACCCCAATCCTAAGGCGATCAACCAAAGGCAACAAATAATCACAAACGACCATAACATCCACTCATAGGGACATCCTATCGAGTAATGAGGGTTTGGTCAAACCCATATATATCTATATATATATGCAACCGGGGCTCAAAGAGTTAATAGGCATAAACAAGGGGGCCTAACTAGGCCTAATGATCATACAATCTAAGGCAATTTTGATCCACTAGGTAAACAAGATTAAATAATAACAAGTTTTATCATACGTTTTCCAACCCAAAGTGAAACGGTAAAAATGGCTCGAATAACTCACCGAAAGCAACCAATCGCAGTGTCGGGACGACAACTCGGGGTAGATCACTCCAACGCCTAAGTGCCCTACATAAATCTAAGTACCTCTATAAGTCTAGTACGGTTTAGCCATAATAATTAATGTTATATTACATTATATATTCAAAGAGTCCGAAAGACCAACATCTCGAGTAGATAACGACGAGTAGTAGGTAACGGTAGAAGATTTAATATCGAAAAACTTAAGTTTAATCGAAGTTCAACAGAATCCACGAATTTGGAGAGTTGACTTTAGAAAAGTAACAATCACGATTTTGAATCACAGTCAATTAAAAGTCAACATTTGAAGAATATTTAAATATTTAAATTATATTTAAATATTTTAAGGATTTTAAGTTTAAAAACACTTTTATATAAGCTTAACGAAAATTATAATTTATTATTAGAAATTTGAGATTACGCTCGCATTTTGAGAAAAAGTACATTTGTCGAAATTATATAAGTTTGACGATTATAATAATAAATACAATGTTTGTGATGGCGACTACCTCTTTGAGTTTAAAGACGTATATTTGTTAATATATACTATTTTACATATAGTAATATACTTATATGTATTCGAAAGGTTTAAACACTACGGCACAACAACCACTCACTCCGACGCATTTAAGTTATTGCAGAAGCTGGGAAAACGTACTTAAGCTTGATTGTGGCGCAGTCCGCTTGTTCTGCAACCCGCTGCGGCGCAGTAAGCAAAAACAGATTTTAGACTTTTTCTTTTAAGTGATTTAATTATCGTAAATGTTATAATAATTTTTAGTGATAATATATAATATGTCCAGAAAGGTATACTTCATAAATATACATTTATAAGTTTATATAATTACTAAAATATATATCTTACATAATAATTAGTTAAAATACTAATTAGTGTCAAATGACATGTTATACATATCTTTATGTCCATCTTTAGTCCAAAGATCCCAAAATGTCCAAAATGTTCAATAACGATATAATTTTTCTATTATGACATCTTTTATATAAAGTTTACTTTTTTATAAACTTATTCTCATATTCTCACCACTTTATGTTTTTATTACCAATAATTTTATAATATGAAGATATTATGTGTATTATGTTAAATAATTAGGTTTTCCTTCATGTTAATACATTTTACATATTATTTAACCAATTTTAAGCCTAATTACGAAAACGTAAAGAGGTAATAAGGAGAAAATTAGGAAGTACCGAAGACCTCCGCAAATATCAACAATCACCGAGACGAAATCACGAAAACGAACCCAAAAGGTGAGCTCCAATGGTGGTGGTGGAGAGAAAAACCAACTCCAACACACAAACAAACTCACCATTAGATTAAGAGCTTAAAAATAGAAAGAAAATAGAGAAATAATGGAGGATTTTTACTTCCCAAAACTAAAGATGTGGAATCTTCGAGGTGGTAATCGAAAATCCAACACAAAGAATGAAAATGAAAGATGGAACCTTGTAATTTACATAAGAAAACCATATGTTAAAAATCTCTAACATAATATGGAAGGAAAAGAGTGAAAATGGAGTTTTCATGAAGAATACTTACCAAAAGTTGATGGAATCAAAGGAAGAAGGTGATTAATGGACCTTCTAGCTTAAACACTCACTCCAAAATGTGATTATAAGCTCTCATGTTTTCTGAAAAAATGAGAGAGAATGGAGAGAAAAGAGAGAGTGAGTGTTGAAATAAAAGGGAATTGTGAAATGAGATGTAAATTATGGATTTTAGGATGAGAGATGGATGGAAAGTGGTGTTAGATCTAAATCTAGATCAAACCCACCCATAATAGGTAATAGGGAAAATCACGTGAAAACAAGTTGTGAATCTCAAGAAAAAGTGAAAAAGACGTTTTTGCCATGGTCTGACGGATGCTCGACTGCGTTGCAGTCCTCCTTTGACCACCTCCTTGCGTTATCTTTCCGTTAAAGGACTGAATTTGTAATATTTTTAACGCTAGTTCCCGTTAAAGGACTGATTTTGTAATATTTTTTAACGTTAATTTTAACCAACATTTAAAGGCATAAACACCCTAACTTATTATACGAGAATACTAACTAATCGGCACTTAGGTAACTAAAACGCTTCCATCACGGGACGAAACAACAAACAAAATAAAACCCGACAAATCACATAAAGCGTGAATAATCACAAGGAAAAAAATCAATGGGTCAAACAAAAGCGATAAAAAAAAATAAAAAAAATAAAAAAAATAAACGGTAATCGATTTATACCTCGAAAATACAGGATGTCACACAATTATACAAAGAAATATGTACGAGAAATATATTGTGTTACTCGTTTATCTGTTTATGGACATCACTATAGCAATTTATTAGGATATTTCCCCCCAAGAATTTATAAGGTGATTGAATATATGGGTAAACATAATTTTTCGTGTTTAAATTACCCAAAAGGACAAATCTTTTATCTCATATATGTTGAATTGGAGTCTATACTCCTGTTTATCGAATCCTTTCTTTCATTACCCCTAAGATTTTAGCGTTAAAGTTTTGAAACCGAAACATTTTATGAAAACACCAAGACATCTTATCACTTAGTCTGACTCACGTTTGTGGTGGTTATGTTGAACATACCTCTTTAGACATATTGTTAACAACCATCTCAAGATTTCTAATTTTTGAAAAATGAGTTGTATCATCCAAGTAAACCAATTTATAATTATGATTATCCTTTTTATAAAAACAAAAGAACATCATAAATAACCCAAGCGTAGTTATTAACCAAAGAATTTCATTCTTCCATTTACAATTTATCACAAAGAAACCTTTCATTATTTATGTTAACAAAATTACTCCTAGCTACGTAATTAGATGAGTTTCATGACTTTAGGAACGACTTATTTTTTCGTGATTAGTTATATTTACACAAAAATAATGTATATATATATATATATATAGATTGGGGTTCAATAGGGATCTCTTTTTTGCTAGAGATCCAGGGATCACCTTCTCAGCCACAAGATCATCTAAAATTTGTGGCTGAGATTAAAAGTTGGGTTTAAATGATTTGTAAGGAAAAAACACGGAGGGGCAAAAAAGTCTTTTTACCTTTTTCCTTTTTTTTTTTTACTCACACGCGCTTTTCCTTTCACTTTTGTCTTTTTGTCTTTTGCTTTTGTGTCACATTTACCAAGTAACGCTTTTCCTTTCACTTTTGTCTTTTTGTCTTTTGCTTTTGTGTCACATTTACCAAGTAAATATTCTTTCACATAAATGTATTAAACAAATATTGAGCACATTTACCAAGTAAATATTCTTTCACATAAATGCATTTTACATCAACATACTAAGACACATTATTAATAAAATCACAAGTGATTACTAAACGTTTTGTGACATTTTACATCAAAGAACTAAGGCACTAAATTATAAAAAGTTTCTTAATGTAAAAACTACATAATCACAGGTGATTAAATAAACATTTGGTGACATTTTACATCAACATACTAAGACATTAAATAATAAACAGTTTCTTAATGTAAAAACTACATAATCACAGGTGATTAAATAAGCATTTGATGACATTTTACATCAACATACTAAAGAAAATTATTAATAAAATCACAGGTGATTACTAAACATTTTGATGACATTTTACATCAACATATAAGGCACTAAATTAATACAATCACAGGTGATTACTAGACATTTGATGAAATTCTACATCAAGGTACTAAGGCACTAAATTAAGAACCTTAAATGTATTAAGGTATTAAGGCACTAAATCACAGGTGATTTTCCTTTACAATTTGTTGACTACAAAATTACATTTAAGATACTAAAGAAAACTACATAATCACAGGTGATTAAATAAGCATTTGGTGACATTTTACATCAACATACTAAAGAAAATTATTAATAAAATCACAGGTGATTACTAAACATTTTGATGACATTTTACATCAACATATAAGGCACTAAATTAATACAATCACAGGTGATTACTAGACATTTGATGAAATTCTACATCAAGGTATTAAGGCACTAAATTAAGAACCTTAAATGTATTAAGGTATTAAGGCACTAAATCACAGGTGATTTTCCTTTACAATTTGTTGACTACAAAATTACATTTAAGATATTTAGTGACTTAATTTAATAAAATCACATGTGACATAGTTATTGTTCAAAGAAAATACACCAAACCGAAAGTATTCTCAAACAAAATATTTGTCTACTCATTTCAAATAAAATTCAACTAGTAAAGTAACATATTAAAGTAACATACTAAATCACATGTGACATAGACATTTTACATCAACATACTAAGGAACATTATTAATAAAATCACAGGTGATTACTAAACATTTTTGTGACATTTTACATCAACATACTAAGGCACTAAATTAATAAAATCACAGGTGATTACTAAACATTTTTGTGACATTTTACATCAACATACTAAGGCACATTATTAATAAAATCACAGGTGATTACTAGGTGAATACTAAACATTTTGGTGACATTTTACATCAAGGTACTAAGCCACTAAATTATAAACAGTTCTTAATGTAAAAACTTTAGAATCACAAGTGATTACTAAACATTTTTTATGACATTTAAGGCACTAAATTAATACAATCACAGGTGATGGGGATGAGGATGCATCTACATTTTTAACTGTAAGTCAGAATCTATATGTTATAATAATCAAACACACATGGAGGTAATATTACCATAAAATGCTCCATGTTTTGTTGTGCGAAATGAAAAAATGTTATAATAATCAAACACACATGGAGGTAATATTATTAAAAAATGTTTAGTAATCCATGATTTATATATTTCATAACTTACGTTTAACAGCTTTTCTTGCTTCGGATTGCTGGCTTTCTTCTACCTTGTTATATCATGGTCTGGGCCATCAGCATTTTACAGCGTCGAAGGCAAAGACAGGTTTGTTTGAACATTCGAAGGCGATATCATCTTCATCTTCGTAACTCTCCGATCAATAATATCTAACGGCAAATCAAACTCCCCCACCATACACAACGGAATAGCTCCTCCACAAGGCTTCGCATTATACATTTTCCGTTCAATCAGAATCGTCTCCACGCCGCCTTTAGCTAACGTCTCCGCCGCTGCTCCACCGGCGGGCCCACCACCGATGATAGCGACACGTAGGTTTCTGCCGGTTATCTTGGGAGAGGATTTTCCGGCGACTACACTGAGACGGCGGTAGTTGAGCTGGTTGAAAATAACAAATAAAATACAAGACGAGAAAATAAAGTGATCTGTGAATTGAACATGATGAAATGAAGAATAATAAAAGTTGAATCTAGAGTGAGAATTGAAGAAACCTGTGTGTGAATTTTTAGAGAGAGAAAGAGATGGCGGTCAAGGATGGAGGAGAGAGAAAGAGAGAACATTTTCTTGGTTAAATCCAGAATATGCGGTGGAAACAATTACACACATAGGGGCGCGTGACCTTTTTAAATATTTTTTCAATATGACTAAAATACCCCTCCGTGGGTTTGATCTATTAATGAAATTGTGTGGCTCTAAAGGTGATCCCTGGATCTCTAGAAAAAAAGGGATCCCTATTGAACCTCACCCTATATATATATATATATATATATATATATATATATATATATATATATATATATATATATATATATATATATATATATATATTTGTTATAAATCAATTATTGTGTTTTGTGAAATACATCAAAGTATAGACAATGAACAATTTGTCAAAAATTAACAACTACACCGAGAGTGCTATTTTAACATTATATAAGTGTATATGAAATTTCAGTTTAAAGAGTAGCTTAATTTCTTATATATTGTTTTTAAATTTTATTATGTTCGAATATAAGATATGAGCTTAATTATAAACTTGGTACTGTCGGCAGCTCCATCACTTTCTAAAATCATAGTTTATAGTTGGCGCCATCCGTGGGACACTTTATTTAACGATAGTTGGAGCGAGGACATAAGCATATGGATACTCCTATGTCTTCAGGGATGTCCACCCTTGTGCCTACTGTTCAGCCATCAACCAACGTTGTAGAGCCACCCCGATCTCAACCACACCAGTCAATACCACACCAGTCAATACCATACCAGTCAATACCACACCAGTCAATGCCACCTCCGTCGCCACCCTTACTGGACACCACAAGGCAAGCAATAGCCCCTCAGGGTGACAGTAACGAAATCACACCGGAGTTCGTTATCAATAATTTTGGACGCCTACGAGGGCTGATGAACACCTACGTACAAAGGGAGAGACAACGAGGGGTAGATATTGAACTCTCGTACGGAGACGTCAATGAAACCAGCGCGACTAATGGATCAACCACCCCAACTCCAAGAAGAATGGGTCAAGCGGGACGAAGGGAAGAACAGGTGAGCCCGTTGCAGGGGCGAAACCTCTTCGGAAGGACAGATCCAGCAGTTTTTGCCCAAACGCCTGGCACAGGATTGAGCCAGAGGGGAGGCATCTTACTCTCTCCGTCACAGACAGGTTATATGCCTCAACAGTCGGCGCCACCACCTCCTAGAGTGTTCTTTGATCTACCTCCGGACGTTTTGGCACCACGATACACGCAAGGAACCGCGATTCCACCTTTTCCATCAGGGCACCCAGCCTCCTCAGAATATAACCCCAGTACTTGGGCCTTGCCTCCGGAGTATGCCCGAATACTGACCGAGAAATATGAAGCCGAAGACTTGTCGAGGCCTTACCATCGGCAAAGGGAGGCCAAGTTTGTAAAGCGAATCGCGGAATTTAAGTTTCCTCCCAAGATCAAGATGCCATCAAACGTGAAGATGTACGATGGGACCCAGGATCCCGATGACCATCTTAGCATCTTTGCCGGAGCAGCCGAGGTAGAGCAGTGGTCCATGCCGGTATGGTGCCACATGTTCGTACAAACCCTGATAGGAGCAGCCAGATTATGGTTTGATAGCCTTCTGCCAGCAAGTGTCAACGACTTTGAAGACCTACAGCAGAAATTTAGAGTCAACTTCATGCAGCAGAAGAGGTACGAGCGAGATCCCGTGGAAATACACAACATAAAGCAAAGAGAAGATGAAACTCTCCGAAGGTTCATGGAGCGTTTCAATAGAGAAAGTTTGCAGATTAGGGGGGCTACCGAAGGGATGAGAGTTTCGGGTTTCATGCACGCCATTCGAAACAAACAGCTCATCGAAAGACTTAATAACCAAATCCCTAGGACGGTGGAGGAGATGATGGAGAGGGTCCAAGACTTTATTAGGGGAAAGGAAGCGGCTTCTCTTGGAGAAGAAGGAAGCTCACGGAGAGTGGTACGGGAGGATAGACGAAGCAACTGGAAGGGAGGGGGCAGGCGAGATATCCCCATCTCACGGAATGAGAGGTCCCCTCCAAAGCTTCGGGCCCTGGCTTCCAACGCACATCCTTATTCATCGGACACCAGGCCCAAGAATGTATTCCAGCTGCTATCAAAAACTCCTTGTGAAATATACTCTACCGAACCCATCTGTCAGAAATTTCCTATACCTCCTCCCATGACAGGAAACCCATAGAAGAAGAACGCAGACAGATACTGCGAGTTCCACCAAGGCAGTGGCCACAACACCAACGATTGCTACCAACTCAAGAAGCACATAGAAGAAGCTGTACGCTCCGGACAGTTACGCCACCTCTTGACAGAGATACGATCAGGGTCTAGACAAGGGGGAAAGAATCCCCGACAAGATAACCGGAGCGGACAAAAGGGGAAGAACAAGGAGATCCATATGGTCGATTACTGATGAGGTTAGTAAGGATTACATTGCCTGTCAAGATTGTACCGCCTGTATGCCATCGCCTGACAGGCTGTCATCACCTGTCAATCGCCCGACAGGCTGTCATCACCTGTCAATCGCCTGACAGGCTGTCATCACCTGTCAGTCGCCTGACAGGCTGTCATCGCCTGTCAGGTGGTCGACATATGTCATCACTTGCCAAGTATCGCCTGTCAGGTTGTCTTAGGTTGTCTGTCATCGCCTGTCAGGCTGTCATCGCCTGTCAGGTGGTCGACATATGTCATCACTTGCCAAGTACCGCCTGTCAGGTTGTCTTAGGTTGTCAACGCTTGTTGTACCATATTTGAAGGTGCTTGCCCTTGTCTTGGACCACAGTCATAATGACGCTTGACAACCACTTTACTACTGTCGTAATGGTGAGACGTCGCATATTAACAATAATAAAGATAGAAGACGATTCATATACCACTGATTGATTATTAAGGCAGTTTAAGTATTCATGATCGTCATTAATTGATGGACGTTCCCTATACTTAAACTGGTCGTATAAATACATAGTCCACACCATTGTCGACATAACCTGATTCTCACTTCAACACACACACAAAAGCTTAAACGGAGTTCATATAATCTTGCTTTCATCTTCAATCTTGATCACCCTAGGTTCGTCAAGAGCTTGTTGGGTTTGCACTGTGATCATCACAGGAGATCCAAGGTTGACATCATCTAATCCTCGTGTTTGACAATCGTTGCTCGAACATTGGCGCCATCCGTGAGACACGTTTTTAACGGCGTTTCATTTTTTCCAAATTTTTTCTTTTTCCCATACTCCGTAATCAGCCGTTTCCAACTTTCCATGGAGGCAACAAAAGCATCCCAAGTCATTTCTTCAGTACCAGAAATAACCACCGTGATTACCACCGCACCGGAAACGGTGACGACTTCACCCCCTGCTTTTCCTCCATCCCCTGGTCGCCTCCCAATGTCAGAGCCATACGTTGACTCTGAGTGGACGGTGTCGGATCTACGGTCGACGAGTGGGTACCCCTCTTTAACCAGTCCCCTTTTTTCCACAAGGTTGGCGGGAACAAGTACGTTTACTCCACCACCGCCAGTGACATCTATCCCTCATGCTCTTTTTTCCCATGGGACAAGCTCTCAGGAAGATGGCACAGATCAGGTAAGACATCATGTGTCGAATGCTCCTCCGACTGCTACTCAAGGGGTTCGGGAGGATCCACTTGCTGAGTTGCTTAGAAGATTGGCTCAAAGCACTCAGCCACCACCACCTACTTCCTCAGATTTGTTGTCTCAGCTGGTGGCAGCGTTGCGCCCAGCCCCACAGCCGACGCCTGCTCAACCAGTAGACCCATTGTCGCAGTTATTGCAGCAACTAAGGCAACCAAGCACACACACCCCGCCAACACCCCTACCACATGACACATCTAACGACATGCTCAGAGTGTTGCAAACCTTAGTGACAGCAGCAGTTCCACCCCGTGCAGCCACTATGCCTTTGTCAGTGGTTACTTCAAAGTTCTGTGACTGGGTTGCCAGATTCCCACTCCCAGATAAGCAAAAAGTCCCGTCCGTTGTTGGTACTTACGACGGTACTCGAGATCCAGACGACCACCTTGCTCTGTTTGAACAGGCTATTATGACGGAGAAATGGTTAGACCCAGTCGCTTGCCACATGTTCCCTGGAACATTACAAGGTTTCGCTCGTGATTGGTTTGCTGACTTGCCTGAGAGGAGTATTCAAGATTTCGCAGATCTAAAAGCCAAGTTTGTGACTCAATTTGTACAACAAAAGAAGCAACATAGAACTCATATAGAGGCTCATTTGATACGAAAAAAAGAAGGAGAGGGGTTGCGTGACTTTATCCAGCGATACACACAAGAATGCCAGAAGATCGCTATGTTACCAGAGAGTCAACAAATTTCTGGCTTTACTCTTTCCCTACTTCCAGGACAACTGCAAGAAAAGTTAATCAAGAGAACTCCAATTACTTTCAAAGAAGCCACGGACAGGGCATATGACTATCTAAGGTCAAAGGAAACTGTCTCCCTGACAAGAGAGGTAGGCGGCAAGTCATGGACCGACACTCGACGAGATGAAAGGAGCAACAGGAGGTTTGGCCCATACGATAAACATGCGTTTGAGCCTGCTCTTAGCAAAACACCAAAAGAAATCTTGATAACAGAGCAGGTGTGCGCTACCTTCACACCTCCACCCCAGATGGAGCATAGGTCAGGTACGAAAAACATGAATAAATACTGTGATTTCCATGAAGACCATGGACACGACACAAATGTTTGTAGAGAGCTCAAAAGGGAAATCAGGCGGGCTTTGGAAGAAGGCAAGCTAGAACACCTTGTCCCTGGCGCTAAGCTGCAAGCAAATAAAACTCCACCTAAGAAGAGTTATGCCTGGCAAAAGAAGGGGGAAGACACAGAACACCCCGGACCACCTGATGGCCATGTCTTCATGATACATGAGGGAGCCAATATGAACTGACCTATCAAGGTGCAATAGTCTTTACTGTCATTTTTTCCATTATGTTTTCAATAAATGTTTCCAAGCACATGGAATGTCATGGTCATGTATGAAATTGGCAATAATAGCATTTGGTCTGATCTTGTATCCCAATATTATTGCACAATATCATTTTTCTATGACATTTGCATAAACAAATAAATATTGAAGTAAGGATTCAATACAAAAAGCATAAGGCCACAATAGACATCTCAGTCTAAAGCCAACCATGCACTTTCATTACGTACAATGTTACAACTAAGAACATAGTTCAATACAACATGTATGAAGCCAAGAAAGGCAACCGTGTCTGGCCAAATAACATACAATCATATTCGTCTTTTAATCTACTTGATAAAAGATAAGCAGTTCTCATTGGGAAGCGACAATCCTCGCGAGTAAACAAAGTAACGGTTAACCAACAAAAGTGCCATTGGCACAGTGTCACAGGCACAGTATGAAGCATACATCAGAATCTACCTATGTCATTGGCATGCAAAGGAACCATGGGTCCTCAAGAAAGTGTCATAGGCACAACCAAATTTACACACTGTCATGCACACCCAAGACGGTGTCATGGACAACATCCATAATAAAAAGATAAAAAACAAAAATGTGTTATTGGCTTGATCATCCAATAAAACATTATTTTTAAAAGCTAGACAATGTCACACAAAGCAAGGCTAAGCCTAGACAACGCCATGCCAAATCACAACAACGGCAACTACAATATAAATAACAAGCTATATAAGCTATTACTACCTACATGGTGTAAACAAATCAAAGCAATGGCATAAAGTTGCACAGCTTTTGGATTCTAATATTGTTAATATTATGGATATCCACTAGAGTCACGCCACGCTAAACAAAAAAATAAATAAATAATCATTTTAATAATTAAAACTTTGTTTCAATAATGAAAGAAACATTTTTTACAGCCGGTACCAAGGCTTACCGCCATGGCCTCCCAACTACCGCCGGTACAGGCTGGCGCCATGTCTTCACTGGCTTACCAATCACCGCCGGTTCTGTCGGCTAGGAGCTTACTGTCGGCCTCAAAAAAAAAAAAAAAAAAAAAAAAAAAACGCCGGTAGCGAACAACAAGCAAACTCAAAAAACGATGAACTCTCATCTTCACTCCTTCAAGAACATCAAGCTTTTATACTCGATCATGGATCCGGAAGACATCTATTAATTTCACACATAGAGCAAAGGCTATATACATACCTAATAAGGAGGCACATCTAGACTAATGTCAAGAAAAGTTTTCTAAGGATATAAAGCAAATATCATAAATACGGATAAAACAGGGGAGCATGAGATTGCATCATATTTAATCAAAATCAACCTTATCATTCCTTTGCTATTGTTGTAAATGTTGATCTTTATCTCTAGTCTCTTGCAAATGGGGAGATACAAGGCTTTTTACGTGACTACATGAGGCTACTTTGTCTAAAACCATTGATCTCTAACCGATGAACAATTGACATCGCCGACCAAAGGATGGCAGCACCGCCGGCCCAAAGGATGGCAGCACCGCCGGTATGGGTATGGGACCGCCGGTGTGGTGTGGTACCGCCTGTGTGGTGACCATTAAAACCATTAAAAAAACTCAATATCTTTATTTGACAGTGGTCACCTATGTGTATAAAGTATTCAAACCATTAAAAAACTCAATATCTTTATACATGACTTGATGCCCATGCCAAAGAAGTCTGTCCATATCAATATTTTATTAAGTTAATAGCAAATTCTTTGTTATCTACAATACCTTTGAATGCATGCTTGTATTGTGGTACCGCCTGTCCATATCAATATTTTATTAAGTTAATAGCAAATTCTTGGTTATCTACAATACCTTTGAATGCATGCATGTATTATGGTACCGCCGGTGTGGTATGGTACCGCCTGTGTGGTGACCGGTGGTGACTTAATTATTTCGGTTAATCACTAATCCTATACTTGACTATGATAATAATTGTTTTTACGTGACTAAGTCTTTACGAGTATTGATAGTTACGACTTGCAAACCGTTGTATTGGCAAATCCTAACTCGGGGGCATGATGAGGTTAGTAAGGATTACATTGCCTGTCAAGATTGTACCGCCTGTATGCCATCGCCTGACAGGCTGTCATCACCTGTCAATCGCCCGACAGGCTGTCATCACCTGTCAATCGCCTGACAGGCTGTCATCACCTGTCAGTCGCCTGACAGGCTGTCATCGCCTGTCAGGTGGTCGACATATGTCATCACTTGCCAAGTATCGCCTGTCAGGTTGTCTTAGGTTGTCTGTCATCGCCTGTCAGGCTGTCATCGCCTGTCAGGTGGTCGACATATGTCATCACTTGCCAAGTACCGCCTGTCAGGTTGTCTTAGGTTGTCAACGCTTGTTGTACCATATTTGAAGGTGCTTGCCCTTGTCTTGGACCACAGTCATAATGACGCTTGACAACCACTTTACTACTGTCGTAATGGTGAGACGTCGCATATTAACAATAATAAAGATAGAAGACGATTCATATACCACTGATTGATTATTAAGGCAGTTTAAGTATTCATGATCGTCATTAATTGATGGACGTTCCCTATACTTAAACTGGTCGTATAAATACATAGTCCACACCATTGTCGACATAACCTGATTCTCACTTCAACACACACACAAAAGCTTAAACGGAGTTCATATACTCTTGCTTTCATCTTCAACCTTGATCACCATAGGTTCGTCAAGAGCTTGTTGGGTTTGAACTGTGATCATCACAGGAGATCCAAGGTTGACATCATCTAATCCTCGTGTTTGACAATCGTTGCTCGAACAATTACCAAGGCATTGAAACCCGCGGAGAATTGGATGAGCGAAGGAGAAAAAGTTCGGGAGTCTTCAATTGGATGAATCAACCGATAGCTTTTCCACCCTTAAGTGAGTACTGTCCTTCGCAAGACCCAGTCGTCATTGAAGGGAGATTCGGCAACTATCCGGTGCCAAGGGTCTACGTGGACACTGGAAGTTCAACAGAGGTGATGTATGAGCATTACTTTCGTAAACTCAAGCTGGGAGTACAGGCAGAACTCCGGAAGTCAAGGACACACCTACAGAGTTTCACGGGAGAAGTGTCATGCCCAATAGGGGAGATAGATTTGCTGTAACACCGTGCCCGAATCCGACCCGATATTTGACTTGTAACTTTAATTCGGCCTTTGTAATTGTATACATTTGATGATTTATAAAAGTTCGATTTGAGTTATGTATATTTGGGTTATCTTAATTCTATTTAAACCTTGTTTATTATATCATGTAACATTATTAATGTGTTATCTTGCATGTGTACATTAATGTACACTAAAATGTGTTTAATACACATGGACTTATATAAATGCAAGTAATTCTAGTAATGTGTTAAGACAAGTAGTTTAATTAATACATGCATGCAAGGAACTATGTATGTATGTATGTATGTTTGCATTCATGGCAAATACTTTAAACCTTCCAAACATTTTCCTTGTTCTTAGCCTTCAAGTTTGGTCAAATGTGGTAGACTAATGGTTACACATTTCTTATTTATGGCTTTAAACACCTCTTAACCATTTCTTTTTGTAACCTACAATAATTAAATTTGGAGTTGATTATTAGGGGAGTTACACTTTGACCTTTCTTTATCACATTTCAAACTCTATAAATTGGTGTCTTCTTGTCAAAAATCGAACCAACACAAACCTCCATAATCGAAACTTCAAGCCTCCCATAATCGATTGTAAAGGTTCCCAATTCTATTGTTTTTCATCATAATAATCCCTAATCATGTTTATCTTTTATGTTACTCAAGCTTACCATCATCATCTTATTAATCTTGTCTATTCAAACTCTAATCTAGAAAACTCTAATTTCATGATATATTCTTATTCATATTTATTCTTATTTCCAGATTTGTAAAGGCAAGTTTGGTGTTCCTTTCAACGTATTCCGTATTCATAATCTACTATCCGTATTTACCTCCGTATTTAATCATGTGAGTAAACTCGATGCCCTTTTTATTATATAAATCTTTGGGATGTATCATGACATTCATATTCATACTTATATTCATACTTTTATGTTTAATTCATACTTATGTTCACATTTATATTTTATGTCTATATTCATACTTATAGTAATATGGTGATTCATATTCATATTTACGTTTATATTCATACTTATATTTATGTGTATATTCATACTTATATTCATATTGAGATTCATACTTATATTCATATTAAAACTTATATTCATGTTTATATACTCACTTATAATCATGTTTATATGTATACTTTTTGTATTATATTCATCGTAATTCATTCATATTGGTATTCATTCATAAAAATTATTCTTATTATATTCATTCGTAAAGTCATTTATGTTTATATGTACTTATATTCATATTTGATACTATATTTTCGTATTATGGCAAACATTGGAATGAATCAAGTGACACAATCATTATGGGATGCACACACGATAAATCAAACATTCAAACAATCAATCATTCATTATATGTATATACTAAACGGGAAACGTGATAGATCTATTGGCCGTTATTAGACATTCCGACGTGTTACTGTGAATGTCGAGGCCCTCGACCGGACCCTATGTGACTTTGATCATATATGATATACATCAGACTTGATACAAACGCGTGTTATGCCATTATACACATATTATACTTTCTTACAATATACAATCTTTATACATTCTTTTATACTACATTTTACATATTCATTTATATTACTTTTATACTCTTTATTACGTAATCTTTTTAATACTTTATACTTGTGTCTTAAACTTGTTTATTCACCAATACTTTTGTATTGCCGTTTACTTTTTACATGATACAGGAAATGGATAGGTATGCTTGAAGAAAACATAAGAGCTTGGACCTAGTTAATGACATTAATGAATAATTTAAGTCTTTTGTCGCTTTTCGGTTACTTTTCTGTAAAACATTTATTCATCTTTAATGCATTCATTTAAACCATTAAATGTGTCTATTATAACCTAATAGAGGAACACGAGTTAAGAACAATTGTAATGCCTCAGGTGTATTCCGCTTTAGCCGGGGTGTTACATTTGCCCCTCACTTTGGGACAGTACCCCATAATGAGAACAGAAATGATGACATTTTTAGTAGTACGAGCTCCGTCAACGTATGATGTTATTTTGGGAAGGCCTGGTATATTCCTATTGGGAGCAGTTCCTTCACCGCTTCATTCATCATTAAAGTTCCCTACCCCCCATGGAGTAGCCACAGTAAGATCAGACAAAAGATACAGGAGAGAATGCCACGAAGTTCGGCCGTTGTTAGGTCCAAAGAAAGGTATAGACGATCCGGAGGAGAAGTTAGTCATTAATTCCCACTTCCCGGAACATACCGTCTCCATAGGATCCTCCCTGTCGCAAAAATGTAAGGAACAATTGTTTACCCTGCTAAGCAACAGCTTAGACATCTTCGCGTGGCAGCCAACAGATATGACAGGCGTACCGAGAAGCGTCGCGGAGCATATACTCAAGGACTACCCCAGTATAGAACCCGTTAGGCAGAAAAAGAGAGGGATGGCTCCGGCCATGACCAAAGTGGTTAGGGACGAAGTAACTAAGCTAGTCAAAGCAGGCATACTTAGGGAGGCAAGGTACCAAACATGGATCGCGAACCCAGTTCTGGTAGCCAAGAGTGATAAGTCATGGAGGATGTGTATTGATTTCAAGGACATAAACAAAGCATGTCCTAAGGATAATTATCCGTTACCGGAGATAGACTGGAAGATAGATTCGTTGATGGGGTTTAGGTACAAATGCTTCCAGGACGCGTATCAAGGGTACCACCAGATCCAGATGGCAAAAGAGGACGAAGACAAAACAACGTTTTATACGGACTTCGGAATCTTTTGTTACAGGAAGATGCCATTTGGTTTGAAGAATGTCGGAGCCACGTACCAGAGACTTATTGATCGAACATTCCGATGCCAGATAGGGAGAAACTTGGAGGCTTACGTTGATGACTTGGTAATAAAAAGTAATCAAGAAGAAGAAATGATATATGACATCGCGGAAACATTCAAGAATCTCAGGAGCATCAATATGAAGTTAAATCCAAAGAAGTGCACCTTCGGGGTGGAAGAAGGAAGGTTCTTAGGGCACGTTATAACGGAGAGAGGGATTAAAGCTTGCCCGGATCAGGTACGAGCCGTAGCTGAGATGAAGTCCCCTAAGAGCCTGAGTGAAGTGCAAAGCTTAAACGGGAAATCAGCAGCCCTTAACAGATACCTTTCGAGGTCAGCAGAGAAGTCACTCCCCTTCTTTAGGACTTTAAAGAAGTGTGTGAATGTCAAGGACTTTGAATGGACTGCGGAGGCTGAAGAAGCCTTCGACAAAATGAAGAAGTACTTACAACAGCTGCCTACGTTGGTCGCTCCGACACCAGGACAAGAAATTTTGGTTTACCTAGCTGCATCACCCGAAACGGTCAGCGCTGTCCTAGTTACCGAGTCGGAGGGAAAGCAAAAGCCCGTGTATTTCGTTAGTAGGGCCTTGCAAGGGGCGGAGCTAAATTACCCGCCGATGGAGAAACTGGCGCTTTCTTTAATACACACTGCAAGGAGACTCAGAAGGTACTTCCAAGCGTATCACATGGTGATCTTAACAGAACTGCCAATCAAAGACATCCTAGCCACCCCAGAACGTTCGGGACGTCTGTCCAAGTGGGCCATAGAGTTGGGTGCATATGCCCTTGAGTATCGGCCACGACAGGCAATGAAAGGGCAAATCCTAGCAGACTTCCTAGCAGAAATACCGTTACCACCACCCCCTATTCAGCAAAGCCAAGACCCGACAATGAAACCGGGCCAGGAAGGTCAGGGAGATCCAAGCGAGACCAAGGAGGTATGGTCCCTATTCACAGATGGATCTTGCAACTCGATTGGAGCAGGGGCGGGGGTTCTTTTGATCAACCCTGACGGTGCAGAATTCACCTTTGCACTCAAGTTCAATTTCCCTAGTACCAACAACGAGTCGGAGTACGAGGCGCTCTTGGCCGGACTCAGGATAGCTGAAGGGAAAACATCTGGGAAGTAAGGGGAGACTCATCCCGAGTAGCAAATCAGGTAAACCGGGGACTTTTGAAACGAAGGGGGAATCCCTGATTAAGTACAAAGAATTGGTGGATAAGTTGAAGGTCAACTTCCGGAGCTTTAGCATAAAACAAGTACCTAGAGAAGAAAACACGAAAGCCGACGCAGCAAGCAAGCTGGCCTCGTTGACAAACCTAACATTTCCCCACGCGTCTTAAAGCGTGCTGGTTGAAACATTAAAAGAAAGGTCGATTGACGCTAAGGAAGTACACACGATTGTGGAGGAAGAAGAACCCAGCTGGATGACACCCATTATTCGATTCCTTAAAGATGGTTCTCTACCAAATGACCAAGCCGAAAGCTAGGAAAATTAGGGCTAAAAAGCCCATGTACGTCCGAGAA
>CAJVGC010000065.1:58252911-58398839 GCA_910822075.1 Senecio squalidus | reverse complement strand
TGAGAAGGACCGGCACCCCTAGGGGAAGGAGGATTAACCTCTTGTTCCTCGAAATGATCACCACCACCACTGCCGTCGCCCTTGGGGCATTCCCTAGACATATGACCACTCTCACCACACTTGTGGCAGCTTCTGTCACCACCACCACTGCCTTCGGTGACCTCTTGGCGCTGCACCACGATCTCCGGGTCAGTAGCCCTAGGAATGGCCATCTCCTCCGGCCCAATAGGTCTTTCGCCTGCAATAAATACCACATCAACGAGTGAGTAAAATGCCGGAGCAGAAGCAGGTTAGACGACCAAAGGAAAACCCTTACCAGTAGGAGTGGCAGAAGTGGAAGTAGCATGAAGCACCCTATCCACCTCCTCCAAATTTTGAGGAGTAGGATCTGCAGGAGCAGGAGCAACAGACTCTGCGAAACACCAAAAGTCAGACTGGTGAATGGATTCAGAAGAAGAAGAGGATAACACTACGACCGAAGGGAAAGAGGAGCATGGTGAGGCAGGAACAAAAGGGTAGCAAATACGACCAGACCCTGACCATTCCTCTTCCTCTTCGGAAGTAAGGTCAATATGTGTACCTTTTCGGGCAATCTTCTTGTGCCTAACAGGCTTGCTACCAGAGGCTTCAGTCCGAACCCTTTTCCTCTTGGGAGGAACAGAGGCCCCAGCCACCTCCTCCTCGGTCGCCGCAGCCGAAGCAACTGGAAGTAAAGAACGCAGAGTAGCCGAAGGCTCTACGAACTTACCACCAACTTGTTCGACTATCCCTGCTTCGTCGACCTCCAGCACAACACGAGGGAAGTGAACACCCTCTACGCTCTCGAGCTTCAGATACTCCAGCAGCGTCAAAGCTAATCAAGCAAAGAAAAAAAAACACATGAGTAAAAAAAAAAAAAAAAAAAAAAAAAAAAGAGAGAAAAAAAAGAGGCATTCTAAAAGAAAAAGAGAAAGAGAAAACTCACATCGGCTCCCAATGGCAATGGAAGGCTTTTGATTGACGGGGATCCAGTTCCGGCACACGCCGGCCAGGATCGGCGCCTCGGTAGGGTAGGAGCGAACGTGGATGGGGTTCGCCAGGATAAGCTCTATCTGGCCCCTCTCCGAGTCAGTAAGAGCCGGAGCCTCATCCTTGAAACCCCCGGCAGTAACGGACCGCCATGGCTTGGCAATGGGAGCAAGGGAAGCGTCTACCCAGAAGAAGGACTCCTTCCACTTCTTCAGTCCAGTAGGGACGAAGGTGAAGCAATCCTTATCCACCAACTCATTCTTCGCCTGACGCTCCACCATAAACCAGTCGCCGTTGCGAGCCAGTTTGAAAAATTGACGCCACAAATTAAGAGTGGCGCCGAAGCCCAGCGCCCGACACAAAATCTCGAAGGACATAATCCTGAGCACACCCAGGGGATTCATCTGGACGGGGGTAATCCGATAGTACTCAATCACTGAAAGAAAGAATTCAGTGAAAGGTAGACGGAGGTTTGAAAACTCAAACCACTTACAATACACGGCGATGGATCCCTGAGGACAATCCAACACCGTGTCCTGGACACGGGGCTCTGTGGCGCGCCAGTTGGCGTGGAGTTCGTATTGCTCGCAGAATTTCTGGAATTCTTTGTGTTGAAGGGTGCAAAAAGAAGTGGATAGGTCGGATTTTCCCATTATACAGGGCGGAGTATAAATAAAACAGCGAGCTATGGTGAAAATGGGGGAAAAACAAGTTTGCAGGAATTAAGAATTCTTGGCAAGAAGAAAGAAAAGGAGAAGGAATTAAGGAAGTGGTAAAAGAAAGTAATGGGAGAAGAATTCGGTTTAAATAGGCAAAAAAGGGGTGAAGGATAACCGTCCGGAGCACGATAGGCACAAATCCCGAAAATCAAGGAGTAAAAAGCTGTCAGGAAAGCGCGTGAGGGTTCAGGGAATGTCTAGAGACAGGCGCGTGGGGAGAGTAAAGCGGCGGCATTTATGGGAGAAGTGACCTCGCCGTAATGACTGACACATACGCGCTTGCCCCTTGGGTTGTCAAAGCAACACGCAACGGTTGCATTAATGAGCGTGACAAGACATCACTTGACCCCTCGACAGTAAGGACCTGATGAGTCACCATGAGGTAAAGCAACGGCCAGAGAGGTAATTAGAAGAGTCTAGTATAACGGTGCTAATGCTCCGTCATACTAGACTTGGGGGGGGGGGGGGGGGGGGGGGCATGTTGGAGTATATATGGATATACTCCAAAACAACCTTCTACCTTCGGCCAACATGATCATCTACCTTCGGCCAGCTGAAGGGAGCGCTATGCCGAAGGTAATCGTCTTTAACTAAACGGACGTCATCAAACCGTCAGAAGGAGAAACACCAAACATGTCACGTGCTCAACTGACATAAAGTATCTTAAAGGCGGCTAAAAGTACTGTACCACGTAAAAGAGCAGAAAAGGTACTGAAAGCTTATCAATCGCCCGCTGGATAATAAGGAGAGGCCGAAGGTGCCGTCTATGGACCGGATTCATCAAGGAAGGGAATATAGTGCGCCGAAAGAAGGAACAATCTATTATCCTTTGGATAATAGACCGAAGCACCAGGTAATATAAATAGGGCAGACCCATTCCAGGAAAAGGGATCTAATCTGAGATAACCTAAATCAAGAACATTCTCCTTCTTAAATGTTCTTGATTATTCTTTCATCTTTTTTAATCACATTAACTCCTCATACACTTTATATCTCGAATTCTTATCATGAGTACTCATTCTCACGCCCGAGCCTTATCGGGGACACCTCCCCGATAAGCTTTAGGCGTTTGTTTCGTGAGACAGATTTCAAGTTGGAGGACGATCTCGAAGATTTCTCGCATTACAAGCTCAGGAGATTTTTTACTTTAACATATATATATATATATATATATATATATATATATATATATATATATATATATATATATATATATATATATATATATATATATTTGTTATAAATCAATTATTGTGTTTTGTGAAATACATCAAAGTATAGACAATGAACAATTTGTCAAAAATTAACAACTACACCGAGAGTGCTATTTTAACATTATATAAGTGTATATGAAATTTCAGTTTAAAGAGTAGCTTAATTTCTTATATATTGTTTTTAAATTTTATTATGTTCGAATATAAGATATGAGCTTAATTATAAACTTGGTACTGTCGGCAGCTCCATCACTTTCTAAAATCATAGTTTATAGTTTAAGAACATTTAAAGAAGGTTGATAATATCGTGGTCCGTTGAATTAAATAACAAAAAGAATTTTACTTGCTTTTATTTTCGCTATCCTTTTCTTTGTTATACAAATAATTAAATCCAGTAAGTCGACATTGACATTTGATATATACACTCTACCTTTCTTGATAAAGTTATATTTAAACGTTTCCGTACAAAAATAATCACCATTAAAGTGACTTAATGGTCAATATGTTTCAAGTTCGAAACTTTGTTATATAACATCTTAGTTTTTTTGAGCAAATTACCAAAATAATCACCTATCACCTACAATTTACAAAAATAATCATCTAATTCACGACGGATTTCTCGAGACATTTTCTTCGTCGGGAAAGTAGATATATTTTAATCAGACCAATAAAAATTCGACACGTTGTCGCGACACTATTCATTTCTCGCGTCAATATTCATTTTCGCGATGACTTGTCTGATTTTTATTGGTCTGATTTTATTTAATGTACTTCTCGCGACGATAAGGTGTCGCGAGAAATTCGTCGCGAATCAGGTGATTATTTTTGTAAAGTGTAAGTGATAGGTGATTATATTGGTGATGAATTCTAGCTTTTTAGGTAAGGCTAAAGAAAAGGTTCAGAAACAGTTACACAGATACACTCCGATTAAACGTTGTAGATCCCGGTCAAAAAACTATTTGAAGACGAAAAACCTTATTCATTAGAGTTTACCCACAAGGCCTCGATATGATATACTAAAATATTCTATGCTAATAACCAAGACTTGTCAAACATGAAACAACTAACCTTTTGTTTATGACAATATTAAACAGCATAAACATGTCCATATTATGTCTTGAAACAAGTATTACTACACTTCAAAATTTTCTCGTATGATTAAAACCCACTTTGTCGTCCATAGATACCCGACGACATGAGTCCTCGCTTTACTTTATATTTCATTTCTGTCATCATCTACACCACATGTTTGATCACATACCCAAACCAAACAAACCCTACTCTTTATGTTTTTGTGTTGATTTTATAGGAAGTGTCGATGTTGTTGAGCCATGTTTCCACCATGTCGTACATATATGATTTGACTCGGACATATCAAAAGTGTGATGGAGCAACGTTTGGCATTTTGATAATTGGGGGTCTCCTTCGGGTTTAGTAGAGTTGTTTCTACTTTGTTCCTTTAACAGTCTTACTAAATATCATGTTGAAGACGGTACAAAGTGTCAAATTTCATTTTTTGCTTATTACATGTAAGATTATGATCTATTCATGTTTGAAGACCAACAAAGAGAACCAACCCACTCAATAACTGAGTTGGAGAAAATGCAACTACTATAATGTTGCTTGTTCATGTCGGTTATGTAGGTAATTTTAGTGACATCAATTATTTTATACAGTTAAGATTTACTCGAGGTCAAATCGTTTAGTTCTATTTGGGTTTTAGTGTGTGGGGAGTGCATGTTCGTAAAAACTGATATGAACTCGTACACAGAAAAAATAAAAAAGGTCAAAGGTTGGCCTTCGTTACAGGGTCAAGGATCGCATACCATAACGGTATCTATCAATTGTACATGTTAGTACACGTTCATTCTAAGTGTCTTCTAATCGATTTAGTTTGTCATTAATATTACGGAATTCTAGCCTCATATCTTAATATATATAAAAATTTGTTTCTACCCACGGAAATTCATAGTCTCAATTTTCAATCAATAATTTACACACGATTATAAGGTTTTATCCAACCAGATTATCAATATCTCACTCTACTCTCTAACATATAACATAATAATGGTGAAGCTAAGGAAGAGCGGTAACAACTTGTGGACAGAGTATGCAATTGTCCTCTTCTTGATTTTGTCATAATATATAATACGATATTAAGGTCATTTTGGAAACTTTGCACTCACAAAAGGCAATCTAAGCATAAAACATTTAACAAAACACATAAAATCCTACTCGACAATGATCCCTCTTACTCTGTCTCCGCATGAAAAAAATGACTTCGGCTCCTTAGTACCCTCCGAAGGTAATGGCCAAAATGGGCAAAAAGGTCAAACCAAAGTATCCCAAGGAGAACATACATCTAAGCATAAATACTTCGGAACATGCTAAGTCTCGGAAGTTAGTCATCTCTGAAACAAGCCAATGTTGTGAATGGATCAAAGTAGTCCTCAATAGGAGCAAAACTGTACTAATCCCGAGGGACTACCCTTAGAATTCTAGAAAATATGTTATAACAACATGATTGATCTTCTAGAATGTGACGGCATTAGCAGGACTTGAAACCACAACCACGAATACAACTTTTTATAAGTTGTCTTGGCCCTGTTTTAATATTGTGACACGTCTAATATATTAAAATCTAACATATTTATAGTCTAAAGATTAATAAAGATTCACATGTTTGCTCTAAAAAAACGAAAAGTTAATAAGTTAAAAGCAAACAAGGTACATTCTCAAACAAAATTTCACTCAATATACTAAAATAAGAAAATACCACTCATTTAGGTAGGCTATATTTTTCTATATTTGGCTTACAAATAGGCCTCACTTTAAACATTGAATATTGATGGAAACATTTGGTATTTCTTCAAAGCTTGGTGTGCATTTTGCTTCTTTTTCAAAAGCTAGATTTGCACTTGATAAGACATTTCACATGTGAATTGACATAAACCAGAAGGCCATTGTGATGATCAATAATCCTACAAAACATACAAATAGACAAAATCATTATGTATGGATTGAAATAGTCTATTTTAACTTTATTGTCTTGGTGTTATTCGATATAACTGACGTTTTATTTACCTGATAATTTGTTTGCCGATGGCAATGAGGTTCCTCCTACTGATAATTTCATAACTACGCGAGATAAATAAGTTTTGTTATGGTTTGGAAACTTTTAAAATCATGAAAATTATAGATTGACTTACTTGTATCACAATTTGAGGTAGAATTCCAACTATCACACATACATAATTGTCCATAACGATCTACATCATGCCCACACGATCCGCCTGTAGCTTCACAAGCTTTACAATATGAATCGTTACTCACTTCCACATCATACTTGACCCGTATCCCATAAGTCCACTCGGATGGGCCAGTCACTCGAAGAGGGGCAAGGGTATATGCACTGCTATACCCTTGGCACTCTAGTTTACTTAGATTGACACTCTTGATTGCATCATAAGGTAATGCACAACAAATAGGTGGGCCTGTTCCATAAGCTAAGCCCATACGAGCTAGCCCAAGATTCGTCCAGCCTTGACAACCATAATAATCTTGGCAGCCCATGCCCGAAACATTTCTACATGGTACATATTTCCCAGTTGGAAAGCCTTGAAAAAGCGGTGATTGAGTCGAACAACCTAGTAACATAAACACATTATCTGCAGCTGGGTTCAAGTATGGGGTTCGCCAATGCTCTAAAACGAACCCATTTCCCCTACCTCCTAGCACAATGGAGTCACAATTGGACAAATGAGGGTCATGTAATGTGATTGACCGATAAGCATAATCTATGTTTAGCACCTTATACGAGCCTGAACTAATATGGAACATAAGAACATCGTTGATGCAAAACAAGAGGTCTCTAAAGCCCGAATGACCACATCCAGATTGAAGAGCAAAAGGGTAATCGATAGTTATGTTGCCACAATAGGACCGACATAGATGTGATGCACCCGAACCATACACTAGTGGAACAAACGAGACTTGTAATGATATAAAAAGAACAATGAACCCGAGTTTAGCCATGGTGAGAGTGGTAACCTGATAAATTGGACTCAAAGTACGATTTTGGATTTGGGAATTGAATTAGTAATTGAGTGGAGATGCTTTGCTTGTGATAGTCGAAAAGTGTTACACTTTAGTTAAGAATCTTTGTTAATTGTTTATGATTTTAGCTAGCCCAACTTTGGTTATTTTTGCTTTAATGTGCTTTTTAAACATAAATTGATTAAATTACTTATAATTTTATAAGATGAAGACCGACTTGTTTTTCGCTTCAACGGAGACAATTATTTTACCTTTGAGGATAAATTTTTCCTCGTCTAAATGTTTGAGCATAAATTGTTCAAATTACGTACAATCATAAGTCTAACCATTACAACTAGTATGGTGTTTGGTGATTTGGTCTATGTTATGAAGATCAAAAATTAATACTCGACGATGATGTGAAAAGATATATTTTCAAGTGGATATATATATATATATATATATATATATATTTAAGTTTCGTTAGAGTACCGTTTCCACTTTAAAAAAAATATATATATTGTCAATATAATTAAACATTATTGGGCTGGACTATGCAGTCTCAGCTGAGTAAAAAAAAACTAATCGGCCCAATATAGATAGTGCTGTAATGTTGGAACTTTAGAACGACGTCGTTTTGAGTCGTGTTGCTGCAAAACCTTGTGACCGGAAAACCTATACACTCAGTCACTCACTCTTGTCGAAAATCCTAATTCTCTCCGGCGATCACCGGCATAATACAAAACCAAAATTCTCAGGTACACTTACCAATTATTTTTCTTATATTTTTATTATTTTTTGTTTTAATTTTTATAAAGTATTTGAGATTTTGCTTTGAATTTCATAAAAATTATATTAATTACTAAGCCTTTTTGTTAATATTCTAGATTAATTTGGGGCATAGTTTCATAGTTAGGGAGTGTTTGGATGTGTTTATAATCAGCTGATTAAATTAGGGAATCATTTCACACACACTCAAAACTAATTATAGCAACTTCGAGTCACAATCCAAACTCGTTATTTCGCCATCCGTCCTAAATTAAATGTCCACTTTAAAAATGCACACAGTTTAAGAAACCGCAATCGTTATGGAAATTTTCTGATTGGTTGTAATTTCAAAGTTCCAGTTGACATTTATTTTGGGATTATCAAGTAAATTGGTAGATATATTTCAAGCATGAGGTGAATTGTTTTGTTGTATTTTATGCGAATTCATTTTCGTCTTACTTAACTTATTGTGTTTTGTGCGATAAAGCTTCTGTCTTTTGCTCCAGGGTTTTGTTTTGAAGACTGTGGTTACTTATATTTGACAATGGAAGTTCACGATCAACCAGAAGAACATGTTCCTCATGTAAGAAGTAATTTTTTTCCGTATCTTTTTTGGTTTCAAGTGTTTTACCTGGAAGACATACCATTGAATCATTAGCCCTACCATACAAACTAGCTTTAAATCTAGTTTCTGTTATTTTTAAGTGATTGAAGTTGTAATTATTAATGTTACAAACCGTTTTACGTGGAAAAAAGAAGAAAAGTTTGAGCACCTTTTAAGCCTTGAGTTGCAGCAAACTAATAACTTCCTCCAACGGTTATAAGTTGACATCTGGAGCTATTAGAAAAGCCTATAGTTTGGAACTTAGGGTGTTACTGCTCGTAGATTTTGCTTTTTTGAACAATTAAGATTCTAATGTTTTGTGTCCGTTTGAGATGAGGGAAACCATGATTATTTGGTGTATCTCATGGGATCAAAATAAAAATAAATAACGGGCATTGAACCTCCATGGGTTTTATTTGCTTGCCTCAACAAAACAAGTTTTTTCAGTCGTATATGATTATATAGTTTATGTCTCAGTTCTGTTCACCTGTCATCTAAATTAACAAACTAAAGTCACGATTTAGGGAAGTCAGAAAGTCGTCACTTGTGAGATAAGGCATAAACCAGCTATCATCTACTCAGATTTGTAGGATCGTCCTCAGTTGAACAAAATGTTGAAATTGATTGGATCGTGAACATTTGTAATTGGTAAACCTCTCGGTTGAGGTATGAGAGTGAAAGATAAATCATAAAACTTTTTTTGAAAAGTTTATAAATTGCTGTATGTCTTTATAGATGCCAACACTTGTTATATTAGACGGTGTTTTAGGCTCCTTGCATTAATCCCCAACACTTAGATTTTTCCTATTATTATAAGTTTCGCATAGCATAATACAGCGTTCAAATGTTAAGATATTCCAAGTTTTATAAATAACAGTTAAATCTTTAACCCCAACTTATTAATTATGTTTTCTGTAAACGCAGAGAACTTCAAAGTTGGCTGGAACTGTCAACTGGGGTACAGCATCTGTCGTTGGAGTATTTGCTGGCATGTTATATGGAGGAATGAAGGAAGCATCTGCTTCTGTTGTAAGTATGCCTGTTACATAATATAATCTTTTATCGAAACGCATGATTTATTTTAGAAAATAATCGTAACAGTGACCTGCGATCTGATAAAATAGCGATGATGAGCGTTTATAAAAAAAACTAGGATGCAAAACTTCAAGAAGTTTACATTGATAGATACATTTCTATTATGAAGACTCCCCAAAATCTAGAATCAGAAATCGTAAATTAGAAAACATAAAATCACAACATTGTGTATTATTGAACGGAAAATTCAATAAGTCTGGTGGTTTGGACTTTTTCATAACAGCAGCAACTTAATTCCCTTATATACAAAGATTCAAGTCACTTACGACTTACTTAACAATTTTGAATACGTTTGTCTGCCTCTTCACCAATTTATTTTTGTTCAAAATATTAAATAATGAAGGTAAAAGAATACGTGCCTATCTTTTATGTTGTGATTTTCTGATGATATGATCTGAACAGAGCAAGGATGCAGAAGTAACATTGAAACTAGGGAGCACGTCTGACAAACGTGAACAGTATCGATTAATGAGAGATGCAATGGAGAAAAGGTTTATTAAAATTACACGTGGTTCAATAGTAGGTGGTGTTCGCCTCGGAATATTCACCGCTACATTTTATGGCTTGCAAAATTTTCTTGCTGAGAAAAGAGGAGTTCACGATGTCTATAATGTTGCTGCAGCTGGCTCTGCCACTGCTGCTACATTCGGTCTGATCAGTAAGAAATTTCAAGAAAGGAATACACTTCTTATAAGCTATGAAATATCATTACGAATTTCTTAAATGATCTAACTACTTTTTTTCTTTGACTTTTCAGTGCCTGGATCGCTTGCATGGCGGGGAAGGAATGTCATGTTGGGTTCAGTTTTGGGTGCTGCAGTTTGCTTCCCGTTAGGTAATTTTTCTGAACCCTTAACTTTATATGAAAAAATAAATTATGTAAGAACGTTAAACTAAATGGTTCCATATGAATTAGGTTGGCTTCATTTGAAACTGGTGGAAAAAGCAAATGAAGAAAACTCGGTTGTTCCTGTAAGCAACAACGCAAAGTCTGGTGTAGGTGCTGCAATCGAAAGGCTTGGAGGCAACACAAGTGAATAATAATAATGTCACCAATAACTCTGAAACGGTAACAAAATATGAGTAGGACGTTTTTTTCTTTTTATCATTATACAAGTATGTTGTATACGGGGTCAAGTTGAAAATGATTCGTATGACTTTGTTGATCCGAATTTTGTAAGGACCGAGGAGTCGGGTCACATTGGTTAACATAGTTAAGGAACATAGTTTTGTTGTCTTATTTGTTTGTTTTTCATTACAAAAGGAGTGTGTTTTGTCATGTATCTTTACTACAGCAGAATTTATGAATCATGTAATAAGTTCCTAGCAAGGAATGTAGGAATGATTTTCGGGTAATTGAAAACCTGTCAGTTGTTCACTCTGATCATTATAATATTGATTTTTTCTAACAGATTTCTGGACAAAAATAGTTCTTATGAGGTTTTGATTTATAAATATTAACGATTAAGGACTGTTATGGTTACAAAGACTTTATAAAATAGTCTTACAAGATGAATGATTTTGGATAATCGAAAAACCGTCATTTGTTCACTATCATTATAGTATGATTTAATTTGTCATATTGTAAGATGTTTTTTTGTTAAAAAAGTATAGTAACCATGGCATTTCTTTTGTAACAATGTGTTTATAGAAAAAAACGACTTTCTACATAAATCACACAACAATAACAACGATTCCTGTCAAAGATGGGGTATAAGGAGGTGAGATATAGATAATCATATATATACGTAAAGGTAGAGAGACTGTTTTTAAAAAGACCTCCGATAATGAAACACGTAAGAAGTAAAAGCAAAACGCAAAAAAGAAAACAAGCAAAGGGCAAAAGAAAGCATTTTATATTTTATCTGATAACTCCAAGACCGAACTCAAATAAATTCAGTCTCAATTCTCAGTTTTCAGTTTTCAGTTTTCTGATTCACAAACAAGGTCAGTTTTCTATCAATTCCTAAATTCAATCTATTCTATCAATTTCAAACCCTAATTTCAAATCAAATCAGTCAATTACGGATCGTTAAAAATCTAGATCCAGCTTGCAATCGATTAATTTTATGATATTAACTTCAAATTGTGTATATATGTGTTTTTTTAACAATTTGTGAATATAATAGGATTATGAATGGCAAGGGGACTACTGAAACTGTCTCCTTGGATGATGAGTTGTTAACTTGGAAAGTTTCGGACTCGAAATTAGTGGATAATACAAGTAATGAGGTGGTGGACTCACCGGTTTCCTCCAGGTATTCGTCTTGTGGTGAATCGGAGTTTGATAGGTACTGTAGTGCTAATTCGGTAATGGGAACACCTAGTTTATGTGGTTCTGTTGGTACATTTCAGGATTTTAATGATTCTGATATCGGGTCGGTGAAAAGTAGTAGTAGGTTTGGGGGGGATGTAAACGGTGGTTTAGAGAGTTTTAGTTTGGGAGGGACTGGGAAGTTTGATAGGAAATTCGAGAGTAAAAGTTTGTTACGGAAAATGAACTCGGGTGATGTTATGGAAATGGAAACGTCTTTTTCGGATATGTCAGATGGAGGGGGTGTCGTTATGTGGAGACACGGAAATAATTCCAATTTACTGCCAAGTACTTCCGTGGAAACGAAAAAGGAGAAAATGGTAAATGTAGAGGTGGAAGAAAGTGGGGAGTCTCGTGTGGATTTGGATCAGAATGGAAGAAATTTGGATGAAGGTTCTGAAGGGGAAACTTCATCTCGGTTAGAACATTCAGAATCTGAAGGTTCTATGTTTGGGTACGGTACAGATAATGAGGAACCGAATGGTTTGCCTTTTAGAGGTTACACTGATTATTTGAATGATAAGAAAAACGATAGGGAAAAGACGTTGTTTATGACTTCATCAGTAGCGTATGGTTCAGATGATTTGAGTGATTTCATGCAAGAAAGTATGGGAAACCCTAGAGATTTATTTGTTATAGATGATATCCAAAAACACGACCAAAATGAAATTGGAAATGAAGGAGTAGGACAAACCTCTTTTCTGAGTGAAAGTATAGACATGTCACAACAAGAAAATGTGAAATTACCGACATATTCTAAGACTCATTCTTTAGAGAATATGTTTGTTGTTGCCAAACAAGCAGAAGACTTTAATGGAATCAAGATCAAGGAGGTTTCTCGAGTGGAGGTGGGCCCGTTGACGGATGTGTTGCCTAAAAAACCGGAACATACAGATTCTAACACAACGATTGAGAATCTTAAACATAGTCATGTTCAGTCAACTTTAGCACAAGATGTTGAAGAACATATGGTTGAAATGCCTAATGACTATAACCCATATTTTCAGCGATCATTCCCAAATATTAATGTCGAAAAAAGGGAAAATGCTAGTCCAGTTTCGTCAAATATTCCCGAAGACCTTGAAATGTCTAATAAGGTCAGTTTCTGCCTCATTTTTCAGTTTATTTTATATTTATCAGGAAGGATTCCTATAAGAACTCAAATATAAATAAGACCAAAAAAACTTTTAGATGTAGATGTGGAATTTGGATGCACAAACATCATTTGTGCATCCAAATTCCACCGCTGCATTTAAAACCAGCGGCCAGTTTCTTACACGATTTATCAAATAATTAGTTCTTATTTTAATCTTGATTCCTTCCATATGGATGTATTTTTCTTTTAGCGATAAACTTAATTCAATAGTAGATGATAGTAACTTTGTTGAATACATTTTCAGGCAGAAAATTACGAACTGAGTGAGTTTTATGATGAAGTTGTTTTTGATATGGAAGAGATACTACTTGATTCTGGCGAATCACCTGCAGCTAGGTTCACCCGTGGTAGGAAACACCTTAATTCCCATGTTTCTCTTCCTTCAAGAGACGGTAGCTCTACTGCTTCTACTTCAAGTTTAGGCGAATTTCACACGGCGGTTCAAAATCCTTACAAAATTGATGGCGTTGAAGTAATTGGTGCAAAGCAGAAAAAGGGAGATGTTTCATTAGGTGAAAGATTAGTGGGGGTTAAAGAATACACCGTTTACATGTTAAAGATATGGAGTGGGACCCATCAGTGGGTGGTGGAACGAAGATACCGCGATTTCTTCACTCTGTATCGTCGTTTAAAAACATCATTTGCCACCAAAGGTTTGGATCTTCCTTCTCCGTGGTCAATGGTTGACCGCGAATCCAGAAAATATTTCGGAAATGCCTCTCCAGATGTCGTTTCAGAAAGAAGTGTTTTAATACAAGAATGCTTACAATCTATTTTACACCCCAAGTTTTCATCATGTCTTCCTAATTCTCTAATATGGTTCCTATCCCCACCAAAAACCGAGCCGAATCCCCCTGTTTTTAACTCACCTGTTTCTAATTTACAAAATGGAAGCAAGCCGGTATACACGTTGGGCCAGTCGATATCACTTATTGTGGACGTTAGGGCTCATAAATCAATGAGACAGATGTTAGAAGGACAACATTATTCGTGTGCTGGCTGTCATAAAAGTTTTGATGAAGGGCAAACTTGGCTGTGGGAATTTGTACAGACACTTGGGTGGGGAAAACCTCGTCTTTGTGAATATAGTGGTCAGGTTTTTTGTTCGTCTTGTCACATAAACGAAACCGCAATCTTGCCAGCTAGAGTTTTGCATTGGTGGGATTTTACAGAGTATCCGGTGTCGCAGCTGGCTAAATCATATCTGGATTCTATCTATGACAAGGTAATTTGAGTATTCTCTTCCTTATCTTTAAACAAACTGTTTAAAATATCGCAATTTGAAATTATAATTTTAGTTATTTAATTGCCTTTCATTTCATTCACTTATGCATCTTCTTAACATAGACATCTCTTTTGGAAATAAAATTGAAGTATGAAACTAGTTGTTGATGTACTTGAACTCTGTAGATAGAGAATTGGGGCAAAGTATAGTACACGACCTTCAGTTTTTCAACAACCACCATACTTTTTAAAATACAAAAAAAGAACACTACTATGGCTTGCATGAAGGCATTTGATTGGACGAAACTTACTTACATGGAAAAGATTCGACAAATTGAAAACACACTAAAGCTGAGAAAAAGATTCGGTAAATTGCAAAACGGAACAATTATTTTAACATGCATAATGTCATTAACGGATTTCACATGATACATTTGAATTTGATTGTTTGGACTATTGTTCTTATCTAATTAATAATCATATCATAAGCATGCCAAAATACTTCAAGTTTGATAACAAATGAATCTCATCACTAGGCCATTTCACTCACATTTCTTGTGATTTATAATCTTTCTTATTTGGCCCCAAGCATTCTTCAATATATGAGTTTTATCAAAGTTGTTACTGTTGGGCATAAAATGAGATGAAAATAATAATCTTATAGACTTATTAAATAGAAAGACGGATGAAGAAGGTAAAGACAATTAAGTTTCCTGTTCTCCGTACCCACAAATGTTAGTGTGCCTACATTCTTTTTTGTCCTGTCCGTTCTGGTGACTTGTTTATTTTTGCTATTTTTGATCTTTTGTCAACTATAGTGTGTTTTTGCTACTTAACTAGTATTATGGTTAGTTTTGCAAGTCTATTATATCAAATGTAATTTTTTGTCCTGAATTTTTTGCGTTTTAGAACCAAAAATTATTTGTATTTCTATCTTCTTGTATCTCTTTAGTAATACCACTTTTAATATGAGCAATTCTATTTTGTGATTTTTCTTGTTCCAGCCGATGCTTTGTGTAAGCGCTGTAAACCCTTTCCTGTTCTCCAAAGTTCCACCTTTGCAACACGTTATAAATGTCAGAAAAAGGATTGGGAGAATGCTTCCATATGTTCGTTGCCCGTTTCGTAGGTCCATTTACAAAGGTGTTGGATCCAGGAGATATATCCTTGAAAGCAGCGATTTTTTTGCTCTAAAAGATCTCGTCGATCTTTCCAAAGGAGTATTTGCAGGTTAGCTACTTTTACTGATCTTTGTTAGGCGATTGTCATTGGGTTTATATAATTTTCTGATATATCATAGCATATCATTTGAGGCATATATACTAATGAATAGTTCCATTTGGGTTGTATTTTATCTCAAACGGGTCAAATTAAAAGTTTAGATAAAAGAGGAACTGGTCAAACGTGTTGAAAGTCACCCATAGTCTATTTTTAAGGTATATGATGTCCTAATCGTCTATTAATTTGGATTGTTATTGTAATCGTAACCAACTCATTAACTATTAACGTAAAAAAAGACAAAAGTGGATTTGACCCGTTTTGACCCGTACTAATATATGACCCATTTCAACCTGAACCTGTTTATACCAGATTACCTGACCCACCCATCTTGCCACCTCTAATAACTTTTATTTCCGGTTGCAGCGCTGCCGGTGATGGTAGAAACTATTTCCAAGAAAATTGTGAATCATATAACCGACGAATGTTTAATATGTTACGATGTGGGTGTTCCTTGTGGTGCTAGACAAGCCTGTGACGATCCATCTTCTCTCATTTTCCCTTTTCAGGTAAATTCATCTATCCATATCTGTTTTTAACTAACTAGTAAAATGACAAAATCACCAATAAAGAGCTAAATACCATTATTAGAACGAGAATTTCATGTTGACTAATGGAATGTATCATATATCTACAGGAAGGTGAAGTTCAAAGATGTAAATCTTGTGAATTAGTTTACCACAAAACGTGCTTCAAGAAAATGGCTTCTTGCCCGTGTGGTGTAGATCTTCGGCCAAGATCGATGAGAAACCCGAATGTTAGAACAAATGAGGTAAACAATTTGGTGCAAGATACGGAGTCAAAATATTCAATGAGGTTCCTCTCGGGTCTGTTATCGAAGGCCAGTCCTTCTAAATTCTGGAGACCCAAAGATAATGATACGGTAATCCCAATGGGGTCTTTACCAAACTCTTCACTCTAGTTTGTTTGTAATTTTGTAAAAATCTATAAAGTTTTTCCTTAAAATTCATTATAGGTTTTGATGCCCAGATAAAAATTTATTTGGGAAACTTTTATACCATTATTCATTGTAAGCATTGTGTGTAAAAGGAGGGAAATGAGTGAAAAGTCTGTTAAATTATAATTGTCGAAGTGGAAATGTCCTGAAAATATGTACATTCAGTTGCGTTAAATGATTATTGTACTATATGATTAGTTGTAAAATGATTCGGGTGGGGCAACACCCATTCCGGCTATTTCCTCTAAATGATTAGTGGTTAAATGAATCGGCTTGAGTTAGTTTTTATCTGAAAGAGAGTTCTCCACGCTAATAAAGCTTTGACCCAAGGAGTATAAAAGATTCTATTTGATCTAAGTTTGGCTTAAATGATGAAAAACACCGTGCTATAAAGTTACAAATTCTATTATCTGAACTGAATCTAGCTATAAGTCGTTAACCAGAACCAAATCTGATCAAATTATTGCTACTGTACTTAGTTTGCTTCTAAAAGTTATATACTACTAAAGGGTCGATACTTTTAGCTTTAGCTTCCACATGTGCATTTTTGATAAACGTTATGGAAAACGAGGGATTTTTTCTCTCGTGTAGTTGGTCTCTGTGTGTGAATAAGTAAAAGTTGAAATTAGTTATTATCAGAAGCGCACAGGTCATAAGTTTTCATTCAAAAAAATATATTATAACCAACAAATTGTGGGTTAAGTCCGACGAGGAGCGAAAGTATATGCATATATGCAGTCCAAAAACAAATTATATACCTACATATGTGTGTAACTGTGTACACAATTTTCCAAACTTCAAAATTCAGAATCATTTTCGAATTCAAAATCTATACACTTAAACTCTACGGTTGAGTTCTTTCACAAAAATATAACAAAATTCTTACATCTGACATTTACCAATTATCCAAGCGAATATATACTACCTTCAATTGATCAACTTCTGCAAAAATTGAAGTAAAGTAGAACACCATAAAGCATCTTGGAGATACCTTAAATGTTATCAGTAGCATCCCCAATCGTTGAAAGAGCGAACGGAGCAATGGACACGTTGAATGTCTTTGACCCTACTATATCGATATGTTTCATTTCATAGTCACCCTCCTGCAAGTCACCTCGTCATAAACAATAACCAAAGATAGCTAAGTAGCTAACATAATTGAATATCAGGTTCTGCATTCAAGTTTGACATTATCGTATCTCCTTTATCGGTTTTTAATTTATAGATGAACAGATTTCATTTCTCATCATTACCAGCTGCAACAAAACTGATTATCTTAGGGCAGTATTAAAATTACTCTTTACCCCTACTTGAAATGAATTTATTCCCATTTAGCACTATACCTCTCATTTTTGCAATATTGTAGAAGACGCAAAGCGAACGTAGTCGGTGAAACAGGGACTAAGGTTTAATCGGGATTAATCGAATTAATCGTTTTCCCATTTTCTATGTGAAAATTTTCAAATATATATGCATCAAATGAACAAAATACTTCAAATAAATAAATTCCATAAAATAGGTCATAGTTCCCGACCGCAATCAGCCTAAATTTAGGGTTTTTACCTACAAATGGTGCTTGTTTTGTTAAAATAAACCTAAATTTAATTGAAAAATAAAATTAATATTTTAGTCGACTAATAATCTTATTAATGCTCATACCATTAATAGGCGATTTGGATAAAATTCCTCCCAAAAATTCCGCCAAGGGATTAATCGGCGATTAATCCTAAGATTAATTCGATTTTTGCAACCTTGCATTTTTGCCCTTTATATCTCTTAATAGGTGATTATATGATTATTGATTATTGGAAGTTAAATAGTCACTTTCAAAGTGTAAACATAAATAAGATTTTGATCTCAATTTCTGAAGTAGAAACCTTTCGGTTGAAGGAATGAACGCATATAAAACAGGAAAAGAAAACTTGAATAGTTCATAACTGAAATGAAGAATGCAAAATATTTACTAACCATTCTACCACTAGGAGTGGTTAACGGGCATGCTGATGAATATTCAAAACTGTTATTAGGAAGTATAACTGGTTGTTCACCGATAACTCCAATACCCCTATCAAAATAAGAGAAGATACATTAAGAAAACAGCTTTACAACATAACAACCTAGTCAACCAAATTTATGTGAGGGGGGAGAGAGAAAGTACCAAACATCCTCGGATTTCTCCTTAGCGTTGGTAATTATCCAGTGCCTCTTGAGAAGTTGAACAGGGCGGGTTGAGTTATTAGTAATTCTTATTCGGTAAGCAAAGAAGTATTGGCCTCTCAAAGGTTGGCTACGCCCTTCAATGTACACACTCCTAACTTGAACCCTGATCCCCTAAAATATTTAATTAACTACCATCAATTTAATGTTTTCACCACTAACCTCAACCAGCAATATGAGAGGAAACCACCATAAAAAAGCAACATGAATACAAAATCTATTATATGAAGCTTCGTATATGATCAAATAGTAAAAAAAAAATTAATACAACATTGGTATTAGAATAATGTTTTTCGATAGAGATGAAACCCTAATAGCCAAATAGAGTAGGAATGGATAAATCAACCAAAAGGAGATCATGAAGCACACAAATGAGTGCAAATCTCACCACGAAAACAAAGATTTAGCCTCACGAATAGCTATCATGGTCATTTGCTTTAACTAGATTTCACTCCCATAGGCTACAGGGTAGAGACGAAAAAAGTATGGGGTTCTGTTACGCTAATACCGAAGATTCATACAGAATGCTAAAGCGAGGTTTCTAATGATATATCACTCCTAATCAAACAACTCACTAGATAGCAGTAGCCAGACATAACTTGAGTCGGAACTATAAAAGTTTAATACCCACAGTAGATTATTTAATACATAAATTGGCACTCTGAGAGACTAAAAAAGTATACTCAATAGAACAGAAAGAAACCTGTTGTCGGTAGCATATATACGACTATACACATATCATGGCATATCATGCACACATAACATGGCTCAAACCATAGACTTATGAAACCCAAAACTTCAGTATCCGTTAACAGTATTCCACTGAGGGGAAAAAGACTAACCCATACCAAAAAACTATACCAAGTATAAGGAACAAGCATGTTCCATCCCAGTAGTCTCCACATTTTAATCCATTTTCAAAATGATGGCAATTTGTTCGATTTAAAAGGTATGGTAAAAAAAGACATATACTAACCCCCACCACTACTTAAAGGAATGGAAAGAGGAGGGAGAGAAAAAACATGCGAAAAGGCTTAAACAAAGAAAACAGACAGAAAGATTGTTATTGTACCAAGGTTGTGGCATCACTTGAACATTTCAATAGATAGTGAGGAGCAATTTCGTTTATCTGATCACGATATCTTGCTGCATCCTGAAAGAGCATAAAGGGAAAAAAAGAACAAAATATAAGCATATAAATCATAATATCAACGGGTATGAAGTTACAGAATAAATAACTAATATAGCGCAGGTAAATCTCGAGCATATGACATAAAAGAAAGTGATGAATCAGACTATCAAAATACGGACATAAAAGAAAGTGTGTAAGTAGATAATACAGCATCTTTTAGGGCTTCCTATGGAAAGCAAAAAAAGGATTCAGGCATTGGTCAAGTTCGAAGAGGCATTCTCTTGATTAGGAAAGGGCTAGGAATATACTTGGAGTCTATACTTGTCCCGATATGCAATATACACGAACAGTAAAACAAATATATAATTCAAAACATCGATGTATAAAATCAAGGAAATGGAAACAACAAACTAAAACTTGTATTAAAGCACTTCTTAAGAACTTTTCGGTATACCAAAACTTCTGAATTTGCAATTAGACGGTTAAACTTGAGCAATGATACTTCAGATTCCGTAACACTAGACATGTTTGCTTTAGTGAGTAAACGAAACAGAAAATTAGCCAAAAGATAATACCTCAAACTTCTCATTTGCAATAGCTTCCCTCATCAAACCACGTAGACGTAAAACAGGCTCCTCCTCTTCAAATGATTTCAACGAATCACGAAGCCTAGCAGCCTCTTCATAATTCTACACAAATCATAATTCTACAGTCACTAACCATAATTTCACATTCACCTAACTATCTAACTACTAATTAACTAACCTCAGATTTGGCGGCAATTTCCATCTGCTGTTTCATCAACGCATAACTTTGACTCCGAGCGTAAAACGACGTCGTATTCTGTTGACTTTGACTTTCCGCTCCACCAGCTTCAGCTCCTGCACCAGCACCGGCATCTCTCTCCGACGCACGCGCGATAATTCCACAACTCCTCATCCGCCGGTGATAATTCAACCTAACCGGAACCTCTCCGGCGCCGAAACTGCTCCGATTTGGTACCGTGTGTCGCGATTCCACGTCGTTGAAATCGACGAATAGCTTTAAGGCTACTGAATGCATGATGATTTATTGATTTGTGGTGAAATTGGGGAGTGATTTGAGATTGAATTTTGAAATTAGGGTTAGGAATTGTGAAGAAATATGGAAATCGGAGGGAATTTGAAATGGGAAAGATGTGGTGGACGATGATACTATTGTTGAGTGGATCACTGGATGGTATTTGGATAATGAGCGGTGTTTTGGGATTTCATTTTTTTTTTCGTTTGGGAAATGATAAACCTATTTGGTTATGAATAAAAACGGTCGAATACTTAATGTATAAATTGTAAGGGTATAATCGTCTGTATTTTGAGTAGTTTTTTTACGGTTTTGTTATGTTAGTTACTATATAATATTTTTAGGCTTAAAAGTTATTTTTTAACAATCGTCACAAGGGCTATTATTATTATGTTCCTTATTATAAAACGTTTTTATTTCAAAATACATTTTTAAGTTGCAATTCCACATCCTTGATGTTTAGAATAGAACGTATTTAACTTTAAATAAAAATTTAATCTTTCAAGTAATAGTTTCAGTGTCAAGTCTAACTATTGGAGTGTATAGTGTATTCTAAAGTGTATTAGGCCATCTTAGTGTTATTTGGGTTAAAGCCCATGTATTGTATCTTATATTTATATATTGCCACTAACTTAATGAGAGAAACGACAATTCGTTTGCAAACATCTGGAGTATGCATTTTTAGATGGTAATTCTAGTCTCCCAATTATTATCTCGTCTTCACTTTTGAAAGACGAGAAGGTTAAATTACTAACGGTCCTTAAAAGCCATAAAAAGGCTTTCGCTTGGCGCATTTCGGATATTCCGGGTATAAGTTCAGATTTTTGCAAACATAAAATCAACTTTTTGGATGATGTAAAACCCGTTGTCCAACGACAACGGAGACTTAACCCGAATATGCAAGATGTGGTCAAGAAGGAAATTGTTAAACTTTTGGACGCAGGGATCATATACCCAATAGCGGATAGCCCATGGATTAGTCCGGTACATTGCGTACCCAAGAAAGGTGGGATGACCGTGGTTATGAATGAGAAGAATGAATTGGTTCCCATGAGAACGGTGACGGGGTGGAGAGTTTGTATTGATTATAGGAGGTTGAATGAAGCAACGAGGAAAGATCATTTTCCATTGCTCTTCATGGATCAAATGATTGAGAGGTTGGCCGAGAACGAGTTCTATTGTTTTCTCGATGGTTTTTCGGGGTATTTTCAAATTCCAATTGATCCCGAGGACCAAGAGAAAACAACTTTTACTTGTCCATTCGGTACTTTTGCGTATAGGAGAATGCCATTCGGGTTGTGTAATGCACCGGGTACGTTTCAAAGGCGCATGATGGCGATTTTTCAGAATATGGTCGAGAATTCCGTGGAAGTTGTTATGGACGATTTCTCGGTTTATGGTAGTTCATTTGATGGATGCTTAGAGAGTTTGGATCGTATGTTGGCACGTTGTGAGGAAACTAATTTGGTGTTAAATTGGGAAAAATGCCATTTTATGGTAAAGGAAGGAATCGTGTTGGGGCACAAGATTTCTAAAGCGGGAATTGAGGTAGATAGAGCTAAGATAGAAGTGATAGCAAAGTTACCACCTCCAACGAATGAAAAAGCGGTGAGAAGTTTCCTAGGACACGCGGGGTTCTATAGGCGATTCAGTAAGGATTTTTCAAAGATAACTAGGCCTATGACTCGATTGTTAGAGAAGGATACAAAGTTTGAATTTTCGGAGGATTGCTTGAAGGCATTTGAGTTATTGAAGGAACGGTTGACAAATACCCCAATTTTGGTGTCACCGAATTGGGATTTGCCGTTTGAACTTATGTGTGACGCGAGTAACTTTGCGGTAGGGGCTGTTTTAGGACAAAGAATTGACAAGCACTTTCGGCCCATTTATTTTGCGAGCAAAACTCTCAATGAAGCTCAGCAAAACTACACTACTACCCAGAAGGAGTTATTAGCGGTAGTGTTTGCCTTTGATAAGTTTCGGTCGTATTTGGTGCTTAGCAAAACGGTGGTATTCACGGATCATTCGGCACTGAAATTTTTGTTTTCCAAGCTAGATGCTAAGCCGAGATTGATAAGGTGGATTTTACTATTGCAAGAGTTTGATGTGGAGATCCAAGATAAGAGGGGTCGAGAGAATGTGGCGGCGGATCATTTGAGCCGTTTGGAAAATCCTTGTATTGGGGCTTTAAATGAAGAGGATATTCGAGACACCTTTCCGGATGAAAGATTGGCATTTGTTGGAAGGGTATTTGGTGAACGGAGCCCTTGGTATGCCGACATAGCTAACTACTTAGCGGGTGGAGTTGTTAGTAGAGAGCTCACTTATCAACAAAGGAAGAAGCTGTTTTCGGACGCCAAGTATTACTTTTGGGAGGAACCGTTCTTGTTTAGGATGTGTGCCGATGGCATGGTGAGGAGATGTGTTTATGGAGCCGACACTAGGAGAATACTTGATGAATGTCACCATGGCCCAACAGGGGGGCATTATGGTCCATCAGTGACGGGGAAGAAGGTATTTGATGCGGGCTTCTATTGGCCTACTATTTTTAAGGAGGCGCATACCTTGGTTAGGACTTGTGACTCGTGCCAAAGGCAAGGTACGGTTACAAGACGAGACGAGATGCCACAGCAAAGCATCCAAGTATGCGAGGTTTTCGACATTTGGGGTATCGATTTCATGGGGCCGTTTAAACCATCGAATAGGAATGTTTACATCTTGGTGGCGGTGGATTACGTGTCTAAATGGGTCGAGGCAAAGGCTCTACCCACTAATAATGCTAACGTGGTTATTGATTTTTTGCGAAGTTTGTTTTGTAGGTTTGGCATGCCAAAGGCTTTGATTAGTGATCGGGGAACTCATTTTGCCAATTCCCAAATGGAGAAAGTGCTGAAAAGATACGGGGTACAACACCGGTTTTCGACTTCCTACCACCCCCAAACAAGTGGGCAAGTCGAAAACACTAATCGGGCGATTAAGCGTATTTTGGAGAAAACGGTTCACAACAACCCGTCATTGTGGTCAAAGAAGTTAGACGAAGCATTGTGGGCATTTAGGACCGCTTACAAGACACCGATTGGCACCACTCCGTTCAAGATGCTATATGGGAAAACATGTCACTTGCCCATGGAGATAGAACACAAAGCGTATTGGGCGCTTAAGGAATGTAGCACGGATTTGATCGCAAGTGGTGAAACCCGATTTTTGCAACTCCATGAGTTAGACGAATTGAGATGGAACGCTTATGAGAACTCCGCTCTTTACAAGGCGAGAACGAAGATGGTTCATGACTTGAAAATCCGGCGAAAAGAGTTTAAGGAGGGGGACAAAGTGCTTTTGTTCCAATCAAAGTACAAGTTCAAAGCACCAAAGTTGAAGTCTAAGTGGACGGGTCCTTATTTGGTGAAACGGGTCTTCTCGGGTGGCTATGTGGAATTGGAAACGGATGATGGCGGGTCATTTATCTTGAACGGTCAAAGAGTTAAAATCTATCGTGAGGAGGACGAGGAAAACGGGATGACGATGGAGGATGGGTTTCACCCATTCTAAGTGGAAAAGAATACCGAGGAGTCAAGCTAGTGACTCGAGCCAAAAACGAGCATTTGCGGGAGAAACCCCGGTTTGTTGTATCTTTCACTTTCATTTTCATTTTTCTTTCCGTTATTTGCTATTTGTGTCGGTTTTATTTTAGTAGTTTTAGTTTTAGTATGGTTTAGTCTAACTAAAAAAAAAAAAAAAAAAAAAAAAGTTTAGAATTCGGTACTGGAGTCGGAATGCGCCGCCTGTCATGGGAATGCGGCGCATTCCGATGGATTTCAGGTCTTATGTAGCGCCACTTAAAAAAAAAAAAAAACACAACGCATTCTCACATATTATCTCAACCGGCGATTAAAGAGAAAAACACACACACTACCGAAAATTTCAATTTCTCCACTAATCTTCACACAAATCGCTCAAATCATCTCATGGGGAAATCGGTATATCTTTTTAAACATCTTTTAATCTTTCATTTTGTTTCAAATTTCAATTAGGGTTCTTAGGTTTAAACAATTTGGGGAAAACTTTAGATTAGGTTAAATTAGGTTCCCATTTGTTAATTAGTTGTTTATTTAGGATAACTTAGGTCGATTACATGTATTTTGTTTGTTTGATTTCGTGATTTGGGTCTGTTAGATAGTTGTTCAAAATCGTTGCTGTCGCCACCCCGAATGTGTCGCCTGTCACCCTACAGGCGGCGCATTCCAGCTTCAGTTTCTAAAAAAAAAAAAAAAAAAAATTTGTTTTTTTTATTTCGTTTGTTACTAACATGTTTGCTTCTTGTTTTTCTTAATGTTTTGTGTGTATAGGGTAAGCGTAGAGCAGTTATAGCCGATGAAGAGGAGGTCGTGTACGAAACACGACAGGTTTACAAAGTAAGTACCGCAGCTCGAATGATGAAGAATGAAACATACTCTTGGTTGAAGTGGCCCGGGGCCGATGCGAATAGAAAGATTCAGTTGAACAATCAGTTGGCAGTCCTACAGAATAAAAAGGTTATACCGCCCCGGTTCTTGGATTGGGATCTCATGACTACTTTGGGGATTGTGGATGATTTGGAATCTTATTTTATCACAAGAGTCGAGTATGATGGGAATACGTTTGAAATACCCATTTGGAAGAATGCATTTGAAGTCCGGGAGCCTGTTTACCGAGAGTGGTGCTTAGAGTTCTATGCTAGCATCGAGATTGATCAGTTTCCGGCAGATGTGAGTGAAATTTTTCGTGCTGAGGTTGTTAAATTCAGACTTGGGGGTCAAGAGCACCGGGTTACGGTGGCAAAATTTGGACAGTTGGTCGGATTATATACTGAGGAAGAGTTGGAGCAACCGGGAATGTCTCGTTATGCCAGTAGGGGAAGCTGGACATACGAGAATGTTTATGCTGACAAAGAGAACATATGGATGGGATTGTCGGGGCGATCCAACTATAAAACCACAAGCAAAGCCGTTGATTTAAACTCTCCCATGATTCGTTTATTGCAGAAAGCTCTCAGTTATTCGGTTAACCATCGCGCAACCCATCATGACAAGATTTATAAGGAAGATTTGTGGATGCTACATTACTTTGACAGGAGGAGTCCCACATACTTTGTTTATTTACCGTGGGCGTTGGTTAAATACATGAGTGAGCAAGGAAGGGGTAGGAAGAATAGTAGCGGTATGTTATGTGGACACTACATTACACGGATAGCAAAGAATTTGGGATTGGCTAATAATGCAAACATGAGGGGGTTGTCAAAAGCAGTGGATTGGAAATGGATAACGAAGGGGGATTTGAAGTTGGGACATGCAATTAATAAAGCGGGGGCATTTGCACGATCGGGAGACTGGGGTAGCGATGAGGATCAAGGTAGTGATGATGAGGATGAGACGGATGAGGAGGAGGCTACGGAGCCACAGGCACATGGGGAATTCATTGAGGGTACCACATCTCAGGCACCGCCACCACCACTTGGCCCATTCGACTTTAACCCGATGATGCACAAGATGTATCGCATTGGGCGACAGGTGAACGCGACACAGGTTGACGTGTCGCATATTAGGCGGGAGGTCGATAGGACCCGCCGAGAGGTAAACCGGGTCGGGGAATACGCTCACTATCACATGGAACGCTACCAGCCCACGTGGGAGTACCTGACGACGACCCAATACCACGAGTATAATCCTGGGGCGTCTAGTGGGTGGACCGAGTACAACCCGCCTCCATTGTTCAACCCGTTACCTCCTGATGCAGAAGAATGAATGAAGAGATGAAGCCGCTTGTGGGGCTTGTTGGTTATGTGATGTTGTTTGTTTGTTGAACTATTTATTTTCCGTTTGTGTTTGGTCATGTTTGGAACTATTTTGATTTTTCGTTGTTTAGGATGCTTAATTTTATGCTAATTAACTTGTGTGTTTATGTGTTTTGTACCTTACCAAGTCTTGCATTAAGTTCAGCACGTGCGGAGTAGATTCGGAAATCATGCCACATCCAACGGAACTCGCACGGTTTTGTTTTTCTTTCTTTCTTTTATTTTTGTATTTTTTAGTTTATTTTAATTTCCCTTAAGTTAGTTAGTTTTTTTTCTTTTGATGGAACACATTAGGGACAATGTGTTGTTCAAGTATGGGGGGTTAGTCGGGAAATTAGTTAGTTTTGTCCCCTATATCCATTACGTTTATTTTAGTCCCATTTGAGTCATTTAGAGTCTATAAAAAAAAAAAAACGCTTAAATGTAGTTAGGGAAAATGATAGGGGCTTGTATATTTAACTTTATTCCGGTACTTTAACGTGAAATTGTTTAGGAACATCTTTAGTTAATAAAATACTTGTAAATAAGAATTTAGGTTTTCTAATTTTAGTTCCTTAAGTTTCCCTGAAAAATCAAAAAGATAGATAATCACTAGATATCCTTAGTACCGAGCCCTTGTAGTCCTTGCACCCTTTCGGGGGTAGTTGGGGAATCCAAGTATTACTTAAGCCATTGGAGAATTAGAGGCGAAGAAAAAGGCCATAGGTCTTTCCCGTCAACAAAATAGAAATTGATCCTCACTATAACGAAGACTCAAATCCCGTTATACCCGTTCACTTCAAAGAAAATATATAAACACAAATCTATAATATTTGAAGTGAACAAAAGTGAGAGGAAAAGAAAAAGATGTAGACTAACCAAACAATTCTCAAAAGAAAGAAGTACTCAAATGAAGAAAATGCTTAGTGATATTTTAAGGGTTCCCCCGAAAGTAAGGCGGTATAGGGGTCGGCTGTAATGGCTGATCGCTCTAACTTCGGTTAGAGAGTGAGGGAAAAGGGGTGATTATTTTGACATATCTAAACTAGGGGAAGAATTAGGAGTTGACATTAGTAAATTGCGGTTTTTGTTTACTTAAGTAATTTAGTAGCTTTAGATGTTTGTAGTCGGTTTTACGATCTAGCAATTTCACGCATATCTTTATTTCTAACACCGGAATTTAGTTAAATGTTTGAGCCCGTGATTCCCTATCTTTTCTTAAGTTGTATTTTTGTAAAATTGTTAGTAGGTTTGAGTCGGATTTGCTTAGGGACAAGCAAATGCTTAAGTATGGGAGGTTTGATATCGCTCATTTATATGAGTATTTTATCGCGATATTCATTGTGTTTTGTGTCCCAAACGTAATGGAAAGGCCCCTTTTATGCTTATGTTTTGTAAAGTTATGTTTTAGGTTGAGTTAGGCGCTTTTGGAACAAAAGGAACTAGTTTTTGGAGTTTAAAATGAAAATGGACAAAGCAACAGGATGGGCGACGCATTCATGGAGACTGCTCAACGCATTCAGCTCGGGAGTGGGAATGCGCCGCATTCCCATGACTGGCGGCGCATTCCCAGGCGTGGCAGTTACTTGGCAGTTTATTAATTACTAATCATGGAACAATGAAGAGTCACTTAACACTTATAACACCAGACGTTGCAACACGGAATCATCATCATTTTTCATCATAGTTTTTGAGTATTTTCATATCATTGGAAGCATCAAACAATCTTGACTTTTCGTATTTTCATCAAGAATTGTTAATTTCGATTTCGTTTAGTACTTGGAGACTATTTGGGAACTTATTGCTTACGCTTGGTATTGAACTTTTATCATTTTTATTTGCAATTGAATCATGTCTTTTACATATTTGATTGTGTTTGTTACAATTATGAGTAGCTAATTTCTTTAAACGTTTGCTTGGATTATGTGATCGTTTATGTGTTAGATTTTGGGTGTGAGATTAGAATGATATGTAGAGGTTAATCGGGGATCCGTTTGGGTTAATATCTTAATTATCTTGGTAAAATTGTTTATACTCTTGTTTGGTAATCTAAAAACGGGTATTCGAAAGGAATCCGTAATTTTTACTAAAATAGGAACGAATTAATCGGCCGGTCTTTAGTTGATTATAAGTTTATGATATTCGAAAGGAATCATTAACAACGATTTGAACAAGTAGATATTAACACGAACGCTAACTACTAAATTAAGAGAAATCGGTTTAGGAGCTAGTAAGCTATTCGAAAGGAAGTTATAGGTTAATTCTCACATATCGGCTCGAAACTTTATGCACAATTACTTGAGGTGTTAACGGTATTCGAAAGGAATCGTTGCATGGTTAGGTAATTGGAGAAATCCGGTATTCGAAAGGAACTTAGGATTTTACATTAGAAGTTTATTGACATTTTCACACCTAAGAAATAACACATATTCGTAAACGGTCCAAGCAAGCGTATTTTTATCCATATTTGAATTCTAGAATATTTTTACCGTTATTATAAGCAAGTCTTCTTAAGACCAAACCCACTTGTTACTTGTTACTTAAAACTAATATCTTCAACTATAAATAGTCCCTGTGTTCGAACCCGATATTTACCGATACTATTTTGCAACCGACAAGGGTACACTGCCCGTGTAGCAATCTAGTAAAAGTTAATTTTCGGAAAACTAGATTTTTCACATCACATCCTAAGGACCGGAAGGCCGAAGGATGATTTCTCGACAAAGAGTACAACACTTCGAAATATCTTCAGGATAAACGAGATGTGATATTAAGAACACGCTATTATCCGAATCTCAAGGCCTATAAATACCAAGCTCACACTTCATTTTGAGGGTAACGTTTACATACACTATTCACTTTAATTTACTCTTTATCCCTTACTCTTCGATATCTTACTCTCTCGCCCGAGGTAAACCAGGGGATCATCCCCGCCCCGTTTACTCGTGTGTTGTTTGTCTGTGCAGCTAATCTCAAGAGATCAGGCTGAAGGTCTTCATCGGATCAGCTCTTCCGGATTCGAACCTTCTACCCCCTTGTGTTAGTGGCATTCCGGTGTCGCAACATTTGGCGCCATCCGTGGGACCATACATGGCTTCTACAGGAAATACTTCAGGAAGTAATAAGGACGTAATCATTGAAGATGAGACTCCGAGAAACGACCAGCGTGATAAGGAAAGAGCCACTGGGGTCTCGGAGGAATTCCTGGAAAAGAATTACGACGCGCTCAAGGCCATGTTAAAGGAACATGACCGAAAGAAGAAAAAGGATCGTTCCCGAAAGAGTCCTCCACTGGTTCGGAAAATTGTCTATTCGAGCGACTCGGAGCAGGACTATAGCGACGAAGAAGGTGATTTGAACCTTCCTTATCAATCAGAGTTTGCCTCCAAGTTTACCAGACGAATTTCAACGTTTGCCATACCTCGAAAAGTGAAGATGCCTAGCATCGTACGTACCTACGACGGAAGTGGTGACCCAGACGACCACTTAGCCATTTTTTCCGGTGCAGCTGACACCGAGGGTTGGCCTATGCCGATCTGGTTCCGAATGTTTGCCCAAACTTTTGTCGGACCGGCGAGAGTGTGGTTCGGGGAATTGCCGGAAGAAAGCATAGACAGCTTCAAAGACATGAAAAGGAAGTTCGAAACTTATTTCATGCAACAGCGTAGGTATACTCGAGGTCCAACGGACATTGCTAAGATCAAGCAGAGGGAGAACGAAAGTCTTCAGGACTTTGTGGAAAGGTGGAAGCGGGAGCTCCTGCAGATTAAGGGAGGGGATGATACACTTAAGGTCTCGGGGTTCATGGAAGGGATCCGGGTACCGCCCCTCATTGTGAAGCTCAACGCTCGAGTGCCAGTTACAGTGGACGAAATGATGGACCGTGTTAAGAGATTCCTTAATGGGAAAGAGGCCTCGAGACAATACATCGAGTCAAACACGGGTGCATCCCGAAAGGGGTTGAAAATGGTGTCCCCTACTGCAAGTCCTCCTTGGAGATCTTCCCCAAGCCGAAAAAGCTTTTCCCCCGGTAGTCATGAAAGAAGGTTCGGACGGGGACTTGTCCGTGCCTCTCCTTTCCCCGTACCCGGAGAATCTCGGCGACACGTAAACTTCACAGAACTCAACAAAACACCCAGTGAGATCTATGCTACCGAAAAAGGAAGAATTCACTTCACTGCTCCGGCCCCCTTGGTAGGTACCCCGGATAAAAGATTCTTAGACCGATGGTGTGAATTTCCATCGGGATAAGGGGCACTATACAAACGATTGTTTTCAGTTAAAGAAGCAAATTGAGGAGGCTGTGAGAACCGGACAGCTAGATCACTTACTAGAGGGAATCAAACAGGGTGGCCAAAAGAAGCAAGGCATGATGCACCCCGGGAAAGGAAAAGGGAAAGAGATACAGATGGTTTTCTTCGAAGGAGAAAGCAGTAAGCTCTGTGACGAAGAAACGAAGTCCTGGATGATGCAGGGCATGTATTTTCCCCCGGTCAATACCCTTGAAGGAGTCACGGATCCAATGATTGTGGTAGGAGACATCGGAAACCAAACGGTCCATAGAATATACGTTGATAATGGGAGTGCTTCGGAAATACTCTTTGAACATTGTTTTCTAGAGTTGGATGCCGTGGTACAGCGTAGGATGGAGAGATGCTCCCAATATTTAGTTGGGTTTTCCGGAGAGTCAGTAAAGCCAATAGGTCAGATCCGACTGCCTTTCACCATCGGGAATAAAGACAAGTTTCGGACCGTGGAAATCAACTTCCTGGTAGTCCGGGCCCACTCCCCATATAACGTTATTATCGGGAGACCCAGAATAGCCAAGCTCCGAGCCATCGTGTCAACAGCCCATTCTCTCATGAAATTTCCTACTCCCCTAGGAATTGCAGAAATACGTCCGGAGGCACACAAAGTGTTGGAATGTCAAAGGATTGAGAGAATATTACAGAAGGATGAAGGAGAAACAAAACCAGGAAAGGTCATCATTCATCCGGATTACCCAGAACAGACTGTTACTATCGGAGATGCACTCACCGAAGAAGGCAAAGAGAAACTCATCATACTTCTTCGACAAAGCAGGGAAGTCTTTGCCTGGAAACCTTCGGATATGACCGGAGTACCAAGGGGTCTGGCTGAACATAAACTTGCTATCCAAAAAGGAAAAAATCCGATAGTGCAAAAGAAGCGAGGCCTAGCACCTGACCGAAGTAGAGCCGCCTGTGAAGAAGTTAAGCAGTTGACCGAAGCTGGGATCCTTCGTGAAGTTCGGTATCGTACCTAGGTGGCAAATCCGGTCATGATTTTGAAAGGTGATAACACCTGGAGAATGTGCGTTGACTTCAAGGATCTCAATGATGCTTGTCCGAAGGACGCATATCCATTACCGGAAGTGGACCTAAAAGTGGAAGCACTCGTTGGTTTCAGGTTCAAATGTTTCCTGGATGCATACAAAGGATATCATCAGATACAAATGGCAAGGGAAGATGAAGACAAGACGGCCTTCCACACTGACATGGGAATTTACTGCTACAAAAAAAATGCCTTTTGGTCTGAAGAACGCCGGAGCTACCTATCAAAGGTTGATAGATAAGGCTTTTTCGGAACAGATAGGGAGAAATTTGGAGGCCTACGTCGATGATTTAGTAATAAAATCCATATCAGAAGAAGAGATGATCCAAGATATCCGAGAAACATTCGCTAACCTCCGGAGAATAAACATGAAACTCAATCCAAAGAAATGTTCTTTTGGGATGGAAGAGGGAAAGTTCCTGGGTCATATCGTTACTCCAGACGGTATAAAAGCAAATCCAGAGAAGGTTCGGGATATTGAAGGAATATCGTCTCCTAGGACTATGAAGGAAGTTCAAAGCCTAAATGGCAAGGTCATAGCCTTGGGACGTTATCTCTCGAAGTCCGCCGAAAGATCACTGCCGATCTTTCGAACGTTAAAGAATTGTGTGAAAAAGGTCGATTTTCGATGGACACCCGAAGCCGAGGAAGCTTTGCAAGAAATAAAGAGATACGTGATGGCACTTCCCACTTTAACCGCGCCGAAGGAAGGAGAAATTTTGATCTTATATCTATCAGCAACGGCCGAAGTCATTAGTTCGGCACTTCTGGCTGAAAGAAAGGGAGAGCAAATGCCTATCTACTTTGTTAGTAAGGTGCTACAAGGCCCTGAAAATAACTATACTCAGATAGAGAAGATAGCGTTAGCTTTGGTTTACACCTCTCGAAGGTTGAAGAGATACTTTCAAGCCCATAGTATCCGAGTAATCACTAACCAACCACTGAAACAAATCTTAAAGAATGTTGAAACAGCCGGAAGACTCACTAAGTGGGCCATCGAGTTAGGAAGCTATGATCTAGAATATGTCCCCAGGACATCCATCAAAGGGCAAGTTCTGGCAGATTTCATAGCCGAAGTCCCTGATGAGATTGTTCCTAGAGAGACTAGTCTGGAAGAAACGGGTACGGAACAACCCACAAAGAATAGAAAGAGAAAAAGACCGGCAGATTCATGTCTTGAAGGAAAAAGCAAGAAGCAAGATCACACTTGGCATCTCTTCACTGATGGATCTTCCAGCTCAGAAGGTTCGGGAGCTGGAATTCTCCTCGTTAGCCCAGAAGGAAGAGAGTTTTCATTCTCCATTCGTTTTGGCTTTGATAACACAAACAACGAGTCCGAATATGAGGCTCTGTTGGCAGGGTTACAAAAAGCTAAAGAAAAGGGAGTGGAACATTTGAAGATCAAAGTGGACTCCAAGTTGGTTGCCAACCAGATCAATGAAACATATGAAGCTAAGGAAGACCGAATGAACCGATACAAAGACAAGGCAAAGAGTCTGATGGCCACTTTTCAATCATGTACAATCGAACAAGTTTCGAGAACGAAGAACAAGGTTGCTGACACCCTGAGCAAACTAGCATCAATAGCATTCGGACACACCACGATGGAAGTGATGGTGGAAACGCAAGACCAACGGTCGATAACAAACCCGAAAGAAACGTTGATGGTTGTAGAAGACGAAGGAACAACTTGGATGACACCGATCATAAAGTTTCTGCAAGAAGGAAGCTTACCACAGGATCCGAATGAGGCACGAAAGATCAGGATGAAAGCACCGAACTACGTGATGAAAGGTACCACGCTCTATCGAAAAAACCCACTTTCACCACTACTTCGTTGTTTGGGACCGTTGCAGGCCAACTATGTTATTCGAGAGATGCACGAAGGAGCATGTGGTATGCACGCCGGGCCACGCAGCATCGTCTCAAAGATCACTGGATTGGGGTATTTCTGGCCTACAATGCATTTCGATATCATCGAGGTGATTCGCAAATGTGATTCTTGCCAAATCCATGCACCCATACCGAGACTTCCCAAGCACAACTTGGTGTCAGTACTATCGGCATGGCCTTTCCAGAAGTGGGGCATCGATATTGTTGGCAAATTTCCAATTGGAACAGGTGGAATGAAATTCCTGATTGTGGCGGTAGACTATTTCACGAAGTGGGTTGAAGCAAAACCTGTTGTCCGAATCACCGGAAAACAAGTACAAAAGTTTGTATGGGAAAACATCGTATGCATGTTCGGTTTGCCGAACGAATTAGTCTCGGACAACGGCAAACAATTTTCGGACAATTCGCTACGACATTGGTGCAGTGAAATGAAGATCAAGCAGACCTTTACTTCGGTAGCACATCCACAAAGCAATGGGCAAGTCGAAAGAATCAACCGGAGCATAGGTGACGGGATAAAAGCAAGATTGGGAAGAGAAGGAACAGACTGGGTGGATCAGATATCTCATGTGTTATGGGCACACCGAACCACCAAGAAAACAAGTACTGGAGAAACACCTTTTAGTCTGACTTACGGATCCGAAGCCGTCATCCCAGCCGAAGTAGGAATGCCAAGCCATCGTATGACGTCCGAAAATGAACAAACCAATCAGGAAGAGATTCGGATTAATCTGATACTATTGGAGGAACGGAGAAACGCAGCAGCAGTCCGAGAAGCTAAGTACAAGGAAAAGCTTGAGGGGACTTATAACAAGAAAGTAAGGAAGCTGGCGTTGGAAAAAGGTGATTTGGTTATCCGAAAGAATGAAGCAAGCCGACAGGAGAATGAAGGAAAAATGGGACCAAAGTGGGAGGGTCCTTACAAGGTCACCAAGGATAAGGGTAACGGGGCCTATGAGCTGGAAGACATGGCCGGCACTCCAATTCCGAGAACATGGAACGCAATGAACCTCCGAAAATACCATCGTTAGTTGATAGGATGTAATGTAATGATTAAGTTTCTTATTATGAATGAAAGGCCTTCAAGGCCAGTTTTCCCTTCATTTTACTACTAGTACTATTCGAATGAATGTTCATGGCATTTGACGAAATGTGTGAACATATAAACAATTCAGATAGTCTAAGAAAAAATAAGGATGAGATTTTGCAACCATTGAGCCTAACCTCAATAAGTATCGGACCTAACTCCGAATGATAAATTGAGCCTAACCTCAATAAGTATCGGACTTAACTCCGAATGATAAATTGATCCTAACCTCAATAAGTATCGGACCTAACTCCGAATGATAAATTGAGCCTAACCTCAATAAATATCGGACCTAACTCCGAATGATAAATTGAGCCTGATATCGCATATTTATATAGATATTTCTATGCGATATTGTGTCGTTTTTCATAGTAAACATGATGGATAGGATAGGTTTTTACATTTAATCGTGTGGAAAAGTATTTTTATCTATTTTACAGGTTTATATGATCGGGAAGCGGAAAGGAGTGAAGAAATGAGCTTAAATGACGAACTGACGGAGAAAGCAGACAGGTGCCGCGCACCAACAACATGGGTGCCGCGCACCGAGGTATTCGAGTTGGTTTTGGACACGGAAATCACCCGGTGCTGCGCACCTAGGGACCAAGTGCCGCGCACCTAACTGGATAATCACAAGAAATTGTAATTCGAGTCGAATACGTTTTTCACTTTGCTTTTGCCTATAAATACAACACCAAATCCGTCCAGAAATTCATTCCATTATTATTCTAAGTCTCTGGAGCTGGTTATTACGTTTAGAAGCAAGATTCAAGCTAGGAAGATCATATTTTCGGCTAACGGCGATCACGACACGTTTTGTCGAATTCTTCGTTTGTTCTTTTCCTTTTTAGACTTTTATTCCAGTATTATTTCAATGACTTTAATTGCTATTTCAGACCTAATTATGAGTAGCTAAATTCTTATTATGCTTGTTTGAACAACGGATCCTATTTGAAGTTTAATTAACGTTTTCGATTGTTTATGTTTTTGTGTTTAACCGGTGATCCTTATTTGCTTAAATTTTATTATATTATCAGAGTTGTTTATATATAATTTGACTAATCAATATTCTAGGTATTCGGGAGGAATCTAGATAGATTTAACAAGTTATATGAAGTAATCGGTCGGTCTATAACTGATTTGAAATTATTAAGATTCGGGAGGACTTAGTAATAACAACTAGGTAATTAAATTTAAGTGAGTAGGTCTAAGTATCGGAAGGACTTGATAATTAGAGGAGTTATTCGGGAGGAAACTCTATAAGGTTAAATCACTAAAAACGGACTTGTTGCTTATTGCTTGATTATTGATGATTATTACTGTATTCGGGAGGAACGGGGTAATTAGAGATAATTAAAGTTAGTAAAAGATTCGGGAGGACTTTTATTATATTTTAGAAGTTTGAAAACAATCGAGTTCGTAAACTTAAACGGAAAATAGGTGAAGTGTCAAACAAGTATATTCTCTCATTATTTGATTTAATCAATTACTTTTCGCTCGATTTTAATTAATCACTTGTTACTAATTACTTGCAATAAATCTTTTGGTTACGATAAAAACCCCCACAAATACTCAAGTATTATTAATTCGGAATATAAAACAAATTAGTCCCTGCGAACGAACCTTACTTACCTTTAAACTATATTATATACGGATAGGTCCACTGCCTAGAAGTGTGTAATTGCGTGAAAGAGTAGGTTTAAAATTAAGACTAGATTTTACACATCAAGTTTTTGGCGCCGCTGCCGGGGACTGATTTTTCGTTTTTTGTTTCGAATTTGTGATACGATCCTTTTGAGTATTTATTTACTTAGAAGTTACTTTTTATTGTTATAACACCGGTACGTTTTACGCTTTTCTTGTTTTTGTCTTTTCAGGTATTTCAGGTAGTTGATGAACACAAGGGCTTCGGGATTACCACTCGCGAGTCCAAAGTCAAATCCAGGAGTATCAAAGAGGCGAGGCAAGAGGAGAGGCAACTTATCACTTCAGACACCACCAAGTTTTGATCAAGTTTCACCCGTCAAGTTCGAAGACATTGCGTCGTCAGAAAGCGGAGGAAGCGATTCAGAACCAGAGGTCGAAGAAGTATTTTGTGAAGACAAACCGGAACCGCAACCAGCTATGGACCCTTTGGACACACCAATGAACCGACGGGCCGCAGCTGTAGCAGTGCCACCCACCCGAGGGTCGGCAATCACCACCCCGGAATTGGGTGATGATTTCGTTGTCAAGGGTCACCATCTCAAGATGATCCAAGACAACACGTTCGATGGGCGATACAATTCAGATCCGCATAAACACATAGCCAAATTTAACGAGCTGTGTGAGATGTTCAAATACGGTCAAGGCAAGGGCGATCCTGTCAAGCTGAGGTTATTCCCTTCGTCTCTCACCGGAGATGCGAAGGTTTGGTTCGAGGAGCTTAATGAAAACTCAATAACCACATGGACGCAAATGCGCGAGACTTTTATCAAAAGATTTTTCCCACCCGCCTTGGGTAGGAAATTACTCCGAGACATCAGAGGATTCCGACAGGAAGATGGAGAGACTTCCACTGAAGCATGGGCTAGACTTAAGGAGTTGCTGAGAAGTTGCTATGGTCACGGATTGGGCAAGGAAAACATCATTGAAATTTTCTTTTACGGATTAACTAAGGAGTCTCAAAACGAGTTGGATCTAGCCGGAGGAGGGGATTTCATGTACAAAACCACCAACGAGGCATACAACTTAATGGAAGACAAGCTGGTCATAAGCCTATCCAGGGATTATCGAGATGATGGTCGAGGCCGAAAACACAGAGGACAAGTTGCTCAAGCTGAGAGTAGCCATGAAACATACTCGGTAGTTCAAGAGGTCAAGACCTTAGCGGACAGAATTGATAAGCGCATGGGACGAATGGAGAAGGACATACACTTGGTGAAGAATGGATGTGAAGGATGTGGGGGACCTCACTATGCTAGTGAGTGTAATCAAGTGGAGGATGCCAACTACGTACAGTATGGTTATCCTAATCGGGGATCGAATTGGCAAAACCGCGGAGGTAATTACAACCGGGGTGACAATCGAGACAACGGATGGAAAAGAAACAACACACGTTCCCCACCACGACAAAGATACGATCCACCGAAAAACGAAGATGAAGATCCAAGCATTAAAGATCTTTTGAAATCGTTCATCAACACCCAAAAATCAACCAATGACGATGTCCGTAACCAATTTAACGATGTCCGTAACCAATTTAAAGTTTTAACTGAGCAAATCGAGCAAGGACAGAGAAATCAACAGGCAGCACATCAAGATTTAGAGAGACGGTTCGATAGGATGAACGAGCGGAACTCAAATCGGCAACCGGGCCAAATACCAAGCAATACTCAACCAAATCCACGACAACAGAATCTGGGAAATAACTCCACCAATCAAATACCAAAATATCAACATCCCGGAACACGAGACGGAATGCCACCCTGTCCAAAACACAGAGACGAGCACGTGAATGCAATCAATACACGCTCGGGACATGCTTATGGAGGAAATCAAGCCGAAAATGGAGCAAAACAGAGCCTAGGTGCGCAGCACCTACCCTATGGTGCGCAGCACCTCGGTTCTGGTGAGCAGCACCGCGCCTCTGAACACCTCGGTGCGCAGCACCTACCTCATGGTGCGCAACACCGAGCTGCTGAGCCAATTATTGACGATTTCGAGATCGAGGACGATGAGGATGAGGCACCACAAGTTCAACCCAAGGCCAAAACACCTGAACCAGTGGAGGAAGTTCCCATTAAAGCTTATAAACCTCATGTTCCATATCCTCAAAGATTACGAAAAGCAAGAATGCGGGAGCAGTACGGTAAATTTTATGACATGATTAAATCGGTTAATATTAATGTTCCTCTTGTTGATTTGATTGCAGGGATGCCAAACTACTCTAAATTCATCAAGGAGCTGGTCACGAACAAAGGAAAGCCATCGGAGGAGCAAGCCGCATTCTTAAACACGGAATGTTCAGCCTTGGTGAAAAACACGATACCACCCAAGTTGGATGACCCAGGGAGTTTTCTGATCCAGTGCAACTTCAGTAACACATACAGTTGCAGTGCTTTAGCAGACTTAGGAGCTAGCATAAACCTGATGCCGTATTCACTATATGCTAAACTTGCCCTTGGAGTGTTAAAACCCACCAGGATGAGTATCCGCCTAGCAGACAGATCATTTCAGTACCCGTTAGGAATTGCTGAGAACATGCTAGTAAACGTAGGAAAATTCACCTTTCCGGTTGACTTCGTGATTCTAGAGATGGATGAGGATGTCTCTGTTCCACTAATCCTTGGAAGACCATTCCTAAACACTGCTGACGCAATTATTCGGGTGAAGAATGGGCAAATTTCATTAGGGGTTGGGAATGAACGAATTGTTTTTAATTTAGATAGAGCTATGACTCATTCATATTCTACTGATGAAACCTGTTTTCGAATTGATGTGTTTGATGATTTAGATTGGCAGGAAATTCTCGAGATAGAAACTAGCTTGGAGGAGGAGCTGAAAGACGAGAAGATCGAGGAAGTGGAGGTTGAAGTTAAGGAAGAGCTGAAGTTGGACCAAAGCATGAGGATCAAATCTTCAATCGAATCACCACCTACCGACTTGGAGCTAAAACAACTACCGGTACATTTAGAATATGCTTTCCTTGAAGGTACAAATTTATTACCGGTTGTTATTTCGTCATCACTTTCGGGTGACGAAAAAGCTCAATTATTGACAGTCCTTAAAGGTCATAAAAAGGCCTTTCCTTGGCGTATATCTGACATACCCGGAATTAGCCCCGATTTTTGCAAACATAAAATAAATTTTAATGATAATGTAAAACCCGTTGTCCAAAGACAACGGCGGCTAAATCCGAATATGACAGATGTCGTTAAAAAGGAAGTTGTGAAGTTGTTGGATGCAGGAATTATCTACCCCATTTCAGACAGCCCATGGGTGAGTCCCATTCACTGTGTGCCGAAAAAGGGAGGTATGACCGTGGTGATGAACGATAAGAACGAGCTCGTGCTGAAACACCCGGAACCAAACACACTCTATTTTTTTTTTTTAAAAACATGTAATTAATCTTCTAAGGTGTTACTCATCTCATCTCTTTAGTAAACAACAAATCCGTTAAGGTCTCATTTTACAATTTGGAGCGGAAGCTCTTACAAAAACATTTTTTTAAACATTTAATCTCTATAACGGTCCCCTTCCCTTCTTCTTTAGCTTGCCTTGCCATAAAACTCGATTACCTACAAAACATACAATTAACATAATATATTAGCGTTAAGCTAGTGAGTATACCTTACGATTATGTTAATCTCATCTAACATGACTACTTTAAAAATCTATTATTTCTTTCTATAAGATTACTTCTTTTCTCTTTACGACAATCATATTGTCGTATCTAACACTTGTTCTCTTTCCCGACAACTAAATGTCGTATCTATCATTTCTTCTCTTTCCCGACAACTAAATGTCGTATCTATCATTTCTTCTCTTTCCCGACAACTAAATGTCATATCTATCATTTCTTCTCTTTCTCGACAACTAAATGTCATATCTATCATTTCTTCTCTTTCTCGACAACTAAATGTCGTATCTAACACTTATACATACCCTCGCGGTATGTAAAGTTAATGCTACTTCTTCTCGACTACTGAAAGTCAACTTCTTTTCTTTCACGACAATCAAATTGTCGTGTCTAACCATTCTTTTCATTATAACAATATATAACATACTTCACACACATAATAAATAACATAACATAAACAACCACCATAATATGACTACCAATCATAACAAAGCTTCTATGGTTAATTCTCATATACATTAGCATTAAGCTAGTGAGTATACTTAATAACATAGTGATATATCTCCAAGACTATTCAAAGTCTTACTACATACCCTCGCGGTATAGAATTATAGCTAACTCTACTCTTTCCCGACTAATGAAAGTCGATTCTACTTCTCCTTGACACATAAATGTCTTCTCCATTCTTCTCTACCATAATGATAAGTTAATATATCTTTTCTCTACTTAAACTACCTTAAAATACACTAAAAACTGGTCTAGGGGTCGAATGCCTCGCATTCGGACCCATAGGCGACGCATTCAAGCCACTGAGCTCCGAATGCCTCGCCATTCAACCCACAGGAGCCGCATTCGGGGCTCAATCTGGCTGATTTTCGTTTTTGATATTTTTCTGCACTTGCACGTTAGTTTACGGCACTTCTAGTTCTTATTTCTTCTAACAACTCAACAATATATATAACTAGTATATAAATAAACTCTCAAATATATTTACATACAAATATAAACATTCAACATATATTAAATAAGCTTCGTATACTCACCTCGATGTCGAATTAAACTACAACATACACGACTCTTTCTCCTTGCACTTCTATTCTCCAAATCTGCGTTTTTATACCAAAACACAAATTTTCTTTTAAATATATCTTACATACATATAAATACATGTATTAACTTCATTACAACTCTTTCTAATCCTTTCTAACTCTTTCTAGACATGTTTGGCAACTTCTACCCAAGTTGCCACTATTTCGGGTCTTTTGACCCATTACCCATTCTAATGTCTAATTATGCATTAGAACCCTTTATACACATTAAACATATATATTTACTTCATTCTATCTCTTTTACTTCTAACCAAATCAAGTTTGATAGCTTCTACCCATCTTGCCACTCTTTGGGGTTTGGCATCAAATGCACAAACTTACATTATAAACATCTTACACGCATTACATAACTCACAAGTAACACATTGCAAGTAATAAATTCTTCCTTCTACCCATCTCCTACCCATTTGCCATTTTCAACGGTCTAAACGACCCGTTTGGCAACTAGGATAACACTATCCCTAATTTATCCAAACTTCAAATTAAGTAACTTTCTTCAATTCTTTCCTTTCATATACTTCAAACTAATCATTTTAACATAATTCTTACAATGATTAGTTCATCTAACCAATTCTTCACTTCTTCACTAAAACTTACAACATATGAATTTTTGTAAAAAATTCATATAACAAATCTTTAAATCTTCTAAGCTTTTTCTATAAATTACTAACATCAAATTAACATATAAACAAGCTTGATTCTATCAATTCTTCCAACTTCATGATTATCCCCAAAATAATCAAATACCTAATTTAACCAAATTAAGCATTTCTATCTTTCAAATAAACATCTAAAATAACACCAAATATACACTCAATTTCATCAAATTAAATTGAATATAAAATCATACCTTTTAGAACCAAAAACTAAGGTTCTTAATCTTCTTATCTTTGTTCTAATTGATGAATTCTATGAAATTTAAGCTTCAATTCGGGTTAATCAAGCTTTTCCCTCTTTTCTCCTCACACTCGTTCTAATCGATCTTCTTCAACATTCTGGAAGTTGAATTCTAATTCCAGACTCATCCAAGTATACTTTCCAGAATTTTCACTTATAGTCCCTCATCTTTCAACAATTAACTAACTTAATATCTAACCAAAATAATTATCATTCTTCATCCTTTTTAACTTAAATTAACTATATTTCTTACCAAGTTAGTCCTTTTCTTAAACTTACATTCTAACAAATACTTATTTAAAATAAATAAATACTTACAAACATTATTTTTTTCGTAACTAGGATGTTACAACTTTTCCCTCCTTCTAAAGATTTCGTCCCCGAAATCCATTCTTGCAAACCATTGAGGATAAAACTTCCTACTTTCTATCTCCGGCTTCCAAATAAGATTGTATCTTCTTATATGCTTCCAATGTATCTTAATCATATCAATCTACTTATTCCAAAGCTACCTCACTTTTCGGTCATGAATAGCTATCGGTTCTCCTACATAACACAACTTCTAATCCATTTCTTCCTCATTTAACTTCTCGGAAATTCTAACCGGTAAATAGCTTTTCCCCATTACTCTTTTTCATGGTAGAACTTTCAACATTAACAAATCGTCAACATTAAAAACTCTACCGATTTTCTTTTTCTTCTATCCGATGCTATCGATACTAAAACTCTATATCCTCCCAAAATTTTCTTTACAAACATTTCCGCCATTTTCTCTAAAATTTAGCTTCTTTATCTTGCAAAAATGAACATTCTTTGTCAATCTTATCCACGATCACCCAATAGTATCATTCTTTCTTCTATACTTTGGTAACTTCGTCACCAAATGCACCACATTCTCTTCTAACTTTCCTAACGGTTACATCTTACCATAAGGCTTTTGATGCTTTGCTTTGATCTTCAAACATGTTAAACATCTTTCTACTTACTTCACAATATCTCTTTTCATACTTAGCCGTCAATAATCTTCTTCCAAATCCTTATATATCTTCTTCTACCGTAGTAAATACAATATTTAGACTTATAAACTTCGTCTATCCAAATCTTCTTACACCTCGATGAATTCAAAATCTAAATTCTGCCAAATCGAGTCTTTAAACTTCAATTATCTTCTACAAAATTCTACACTTGACCCGACATTCTTTCACTTTTTCAATTCTTCTTCTTTAATTGCTTCTAACTGAACCGCTTTAACACACGAAGCCAAAAATTTAAGTTTCATTTTTCAGTTATAAATTCTTTCTACTCATTACCTCTACAATAACATTCACCTTCAAATCTTTCTCTACAAGGGTAATGCCTTCAAACCTTCAAGACAAACACAATAACTTCCAATTTTAAATCTTGTATCGAAATACTTCTTTTCGTATTCTTTCATTTGCTTCTACACATAAGCAAGTAATTCTTCCATATTATATTAAAACACGATCTAATCCAAAATAAAAGGCCTCATATAATCTTCCAAATCTTTCATTCTATCCGGCAAAAGCAACACCAAAGCTTCGATCAATTTCTTCTTCAAAATCTAAAATACTTCTTTGAAAAATCTTAAATAAATCTTTATCGGATCTACTTTTATACCTTTAGCATTAACTTCCTAACCCAAAAGTTGGACTCATTCTAGCCAAAATTCACATTTAAAGAATTTTGTACACAATCTTTCTCATCTAAGAATCTCCAAAATCTGCTTCAAGTACTCATCATACTCTTTCTTACTCTTCGTACGAAAACTTCTTTCGGTACATCTTCTTCTTTCACTTTTAACTTGTTAAGTTATCATAAATTTATACACATACCACCATCTTTTCTTCTTCTCAAACAAAATTGATGCACCCCAAGAAAATAACTGTGGCGAACAAAACCTTTATCTAACAATTCTTGCAACTGATTCATCAACTCTACTCTGAACTCTACTTATCTCTTTTGAATAACAACGGAGTTTCTCAGTCCGGTCAAAATCTTTCAAATTCTGTGACAACTTCGAATAATTTCATTGAATATACTCTATCTCCTTTCACTAATAACACGTTCTTGATCGAATTAGAACATTCTATGTTAACATGAACGAGCTTTCCACATAAGTAATAACCGTTTACAACACGTCTTCATTCACTATAAACATTTCTTTGCCACACTTTCTACAAATGACCGATGACTCATTCTTCTCAAACTCTCTTTCAAAATTCTTAATCTTTCTATCAAAGTTTCTTCTCATACTCTTACCTTTCTTCGATGATTCTTGCATATACCCTACCTTTCGTTTCTTTTTCTCCTCTTTAGAGCAATTTAAAATTTCTAACTCTCTTTTTCTTGCCACCTCAATCTTATCCTCAAAAGTTAGAGGATTAAAAGTTGAAACATGATCGCAAATGTCTTGATTAAAGCACGACATATAACGATCCATCTTCATCTTCTCACTTACCATATATTCTAAACAAAACCCTGCTCTTTCAGCAAATGATTTATTATCTCTTCCACAATCTTATTTTTCTGTTCAATTTCCAAAATTCTCAAGTAACTTTGTTCACTATAAAAGGTGGACAAAATATTACACAGATTTCTTCTTAAAATCTTCATTTCTTATACCTCTCTACCAATTCTTCCTGCTGATCGGGGTGATTATCTTCATTCTGTGAATCTTCGTTTTCTTTCTACTCTAATTCTTTCTCTACCAATATTCTATCAATCTTCTCATCTTCAATTTTCTGCCACTTCTTCATTAACCCAATAATAACAAATAGTATTTCTTTCTCAAAATTTGGCTAATCTCTTTAGCTTATATCATCTGAACATCCCTATTTTTTCTTTACGTCATCCACCCGATGACTATCTTCTTCTCTTTCCATTTCTACTAACTAAATCACAACACAAAATACTATAACATATAAATTATAGTCATATACTTCTTACACTTTCTTTCTCACCCATTTGCCCTTCGTCCTTAACATACATTGACCATATCGGATATAATATCGTATAATATGCTCGAAATTACCGTTGGCCAGACGTTAATTTCAAACAATATTAACTCTTGTATACCCAATAAAAATCAATGCACATCTCAGACTAATGCGTTGTACCAATTCTTACAAAATTTCTTTCTTACTCTTTCTGTTCCTGCAAGGCAAGCTTTTCTTCCCATTGATCTTTCTTTTTCAAAGCCTCAACTTGAGTTCAGGTATCCTCGCGATACCCAAATCACACAAGTCAAGGCTCTGATACCAACTTGAAACACCCGGAACCAAACACACTCTATTTTTTTTTTTAAAAACATGTAATTAATCTTCTAAGGTGTTACTCATCTCATCTCTTTAGTAAACAACAAATCCGTTAAGGTCTCATTTTACAATTTGGAGCGGAAGCTCTTACAAAAACATTTTTTTAAACATTTAATCTCTATAACGGTCCCCTTCCCTTCTTCTTTAGCTTGCCTTGCCATAAAACTCGATTACCTACAAAACATACAATTAACATAATATATTAGCGTTAAGCTAGTGAGTATACCTTACGATTATGTTAATCTCATCTAACATGACTACTTTAAAAATCTATTCTTTCTTTCTATAAGATTACTTCTTTTCTCTTTACGACAATCATATTGTCGTATCTAACACTTGTTCTCTTTCCCGACAACTAAATGTCGTATCTATCATTTCTTCTCTTTCCCGACAACTAAATGTCGTATCTATCATTTCTTCTCTTTCCCGACAACTAAATGTCATATCTATCATTTCTTCTCTTTCTCGACAACTAAATGTCATATCTATCATTTCTTCTCTTTCTCGACAACTAAATGTCGTATCTAACACTTATACATACCCTCGGGGTATGTAAAGTTAATGCTACTTCTTCTCGACTACTGAAAGTCAACTTCTTTTCTTTCACGACAATCAAATTGTCGTGTCTAACCATTCTTTTCATTATAACAATATATAACATACTTCACACACATAATAAATAACATAACATAAACAACCACCATAATATGACTACCAATCATAACAAAGCTTCTATGGTTAATTCTCATATACATTAGCATTAAGCTAGTGAGTATACTTAATAACATAGTGATATATCTCCAAGACTATTCAAAGTCTTACTACATACCCTCGCGGTATAGAATTATAGCTAACTCTACTCTTTCCCGACTAATGAAAGTCGATTCTACTTCTCCTTGACACATAAATGTCTTCTCCATTCTTCTCTACCATAATGATAAGTTAATATATCTTTTCTCTACTTAAACTACCTTAAAATACACTAAAAACTGGTCTAGGGGTCGAATGCCTCGCATTCGGACCCATAGGCGACGCATTCAAGCCACTGAGCTCCGAATGCCTCGCCATTCAACCCACAGGAGCCGCATTCGGGGCTCAATCTGGCTGATTTTCGTTTTTGATATTTTTCTGCACTTGCACGTTAGTTTACGGCACTTCTAGTTCTTATTTCTTCTAACAACTCAACAATATATATAACTAGTATATAAATAAACTCTCAAATATATTTACATACAAATATAAACATTCAACATATATTAAATAAGCTTCGTATACTCACCTCGATGTCGAATTAAACTACAACATACACGACTCTTTCTCCTTGCACTTCTATTCTCCAAATCTGCGTTTTTATACCAAAACACAAATTTTCTTTTAAATATATCTTACATACATATAAATACATGTATTAACTTCATTACAACTCTTTCTAATCCTTTCTAACTCTTTCTAGACATGTTTGGCAACTTCTACCCAAGTTGCCACTATTTCGGGTCTTTTGACCCATTACCCATTCTAATGTCTAATTATGCATTAGAACCCTTTATACACATTAAACATATATATTTACTTCATTCTATCTCTTTTACTTCTAACCAAATCAAGTTTGATAGCTTCTACCCATCTTGCCACTCTTTGGGTCTTTTGACCCGTTTGGCATCAAATGCACAAACTTACATTATAAACATCTTACACGCATTACATAACTCACAAGTAACACATTGCAAGTAATAAATTCTTCCTTCTACCCATCTCCTACCCATTTGCCATTTTCAACGGTCTAAACGACCCGTTTGGCAACTAGGATAACACTATCCCTAATTTATCCAAACTTCAAATTAAGTAACTTTCTTCAATTCTTTCCTTTCATATACTTCAAACTAATCATTTTAACATAATTCTTACAATGATTAGTTCATCTAACCAATTCTTCACTTCTTCACTAAAACTTACAACATATGAATTTTTTTACAAAATTCATATAACAAATCTTTAAATCTTCTAAGCTTTTTCTATAAATTACTAACATCAAATTAACATATAAACAAGCTTGATTCTATCAATTCTTCCAACTTCATGATTATCCCCAAAATAATCAAATACCTAATTTAACCAAATTAAGCATTTCTATCTTTCAAATAAACATCTAAATGATGTTATAACACCAAATATACACTCAATTTCATCAAATTAAATTGAATATAAAATCATACCTTTTAGAACCAAAAACTAAGGTTCTTAATCTTCTTATCTTTGTTCTAATTGATGAATTCTATGAAATTTAAGCTTCAATTCGGGTTAATCAAGCTTTTCCCTCTTTTCTCCTCACACTCGTTCTAATCGATCTTCTTCAACATTCTGGAAGTTGAATTCTAATTCCAGACTCATCCAAGTATACTTTCCAGAATTTTCACTTATAGTCCCTCATCTTTCAACAATTAACTAACTTAATATCTAACCAAAATAATTATCATTCTTCATCCTTTTTAACTTAAATTAACTATATTTCTTACCAAGTTAATCCTTTTCTTAAACTTACATTCTAACAAATACTTATTTAAAATAAATAAATACTTACAAACATTATTTTTTCGTAACTAGGATGTTACACGTGCCAACAAGGACTGTCACAGGATGGAGAGTTTGCATCGACTACCGCAAACTGAATGAAGCCACCAGGAAGGACCATTTTCCACTACCGTTCGTGGACCAGATGATCGAGCGACTAGCAGGAAATGAGTTCTACTGCTTCTTGGATGGATTCTCGGGGTACTTTCAGATCCCCATCGATCCCGAAGATCAGGAAAAGACCACATTCACATGCCCGTTCGGAACCTACGCATATCGGAGGATGCCATTTGGTCTATGCAACGCACCCGCCACTTTTCAGCGGTGTATGCTAGCCATTTTTCAGGATATGGTGGAGAAGACAATGGAAGTGTTTATGGATGACTTTTCAGTTTTCGGAGATTCATTCGATGCTTGCTTGAAGAATCTAGATCAGATGTTGGGAAGATGCGAGGAAGCACACTTGGTCCTCAACTGGGAGAAATGCCACTTCATGGTTCGAGAGGGAATCGTACTGGGACACAAGATCTCAAAAGCTGGGATAGAGGTAGACAAAGCAAAGATCGAGGTCATTGCCAAACTACCACCACCGACGAACGAGAAGGCAATTCGGAGTTTTTTGGGACATGCAGGATTCTACCGAAGATTTATCAAGGATTTCTCGAAGATTACTCGTCCTATGACGAAACTCTTAGAGAAGGAGGTAGCTTTCAATTTTTCGGAGGACTGTTTACAAGCTTTCGAGCTACTCAAGGAACGGATCACCAATACACCTATTTTGGTAGCACCGGACTGGTCTCAACCTTTCGAGCTAATGTGTGACGCAAGCAATTTCGCAGTAGGTGCTGTTTGGGGCAAAGGATCGAGAAACATTTTCGACCTATCTACTTCGCCAGCAAAACACTGAACGAAGCCCAACAGAATTATACCACTACGGAAAAAGAACTTTTGGCCGTCGTATTTGCTTTTGATAAATTCCGCTCGTATTTAGTGATGAGCAAAACAATTGTTTTTACGGATCATTCTGCTTTAAAATTCTTATTTGCTAAATTAGATGCTAAACCTAGATTAATTCGTTGGATTTTATTGTTGCAGGAATTTGACATCGAGATCAAGGACAAGAAAGGAGCTGAAAATGTAGCTGCAGACCATTTGAGCCGATTGGAGAACCCAAGTTTGGGGGAGTTGAAGGAAGAGGACATCAATGACACTTTTCCGGGGGAGATGCTAGCCAGTATCAGTAACACAGACGGCGATACCCCATGGTTCGCGGACATTGCGAACTATCTAGCCGGAAAATTCGTAAACAAAGACCTAACCTATCAACGGAGGCAGAAAGTGATCTCGGATGCAAAGTACTACTACTGGGACTCGCCATACTTGTTCCGTAGATGTGCTGATGGAATGGTGCGCAGATGTGTATACGGAGAAGACACTCGAAAGATTTTGGACGAATGCCATCATGGACCCACCGGAGGACATTACGGACCAACGGTCACTGGGAAAAAGGTTTATGATGCAGGTTTCTATTGGCCAACAATTTTCAGGGAGGCTTATACACTCGTGAACACCTGTGATGCATGCCAACGCCAAGGGAATATTACAAAGCGGGACGAAATGCCACAGCAAGGGATCCAAGTTTGTGAAGTTTTCGATATCTGGGGAATCGACTTTATGGGCCCTTTCAAACCCTCAAACAGAAATATTTATATTCTAGTTGTTGTAGATTATGTTTCTAAATGGGTTGAAGCTAAAGCATTACCGACTAACAACGCTAACGTGGTTGTTGATTTTCTTAAAAGTTTGTTTTGCAGGTTTGGAGTGCCAAAGGCATTAATCAGTGATCGAGGAAGCCACTTCGCCAACGCTCAGCTTGCAAAAGTTTTGAAAAGATATGGAGTAAATCACCGGTTTGCGACTTCGTATCATCCTCAAACGAGCGGGCAAGTGGAAAATACGAACCGCGCACTCAAAAGAATTTTGGAAAATACGGTCAACAACAATCCCAATATATGGTCAAAGAAACTGGAGGACGCACTGTGGGCTTTCAGGACGGCATACAAAACGCCAATTGGAACCACCCCGTATCGACTACTCTACGGGAAAACATGTCACCTTCCGGTTGAAATAGAGCATAAGGCATACTGGGCCTTGAGGACATGCAACATTGATATGGATTTAGCCAGAGATTTGCGGATCCTACAACTCCACGAAATGGACGAGTTACGGTTACAGGCCTACAAAAGTTCCCGCCTTTACAAGGAGAGAACTAAAGAGTTCCATGACCGAAAAATTCGTAGGAAAGAGTTCAAGGCGGGCGATAAAGTACTTTTATTTCAATCTAAGTACAAATTCAAGGCCCCTAAATTACGCTCGAAGTGGACAGGACCGTATACCGTCAAACAGGCTTATGCGTCCGGCTATGTCGAGTTGTGGAAAGAAGGCGGAGAACCATCCATAGTCTATGGGCAACGAGTCAAACTATACCATGAAGAAGATGATGAAAACGGAATGATGATTGAGGATGGATTCTATCCCATCAACACCTAATCAAGAGGCATATCGAGTCAAGCTAACGACTCGGTCGAAAAATTAGCGCTTCTCGGGAGGCAACCCGGGTTTGTTTCTTTTCTTTTCTTAGTTTTTATTTTTATTTTATTTTATTTTATTTTTTTTCTTTTTTAGGACTTTTTAACATTTTTTGTTTTGCAGATTTGTTTAGTTAGGTACCGAGAAAACACCAGAAAATACAAAAAAAAAAATCGAAAAACGAAAATATTTGAAAAAAAAATATATGCTCGGTGCGCAGCACCGAGGGAGGGGTGTTGCGCACCTCGTCACTGTCCAGGTTCTATATACTTGTTTATTTCACTTTTCACAGCACACACATTCACATATCATAACAGCCGCCGCGAGACAACACACCCACACACACTAAATCCTTCGTTTTTACTTACTTTTCGTTCATTTAATCCACTAACAATGTCGAGAAGGGTATGTTTCTTCATCCTAACATCTTTAATTACTTTCAATTTTCGATTTCAATTAGGTTAAATTGAATTGGGGAAAATTTTAGGTTTTCCTTAATCCGTCCTATAAACTCCAATTGATTGTATAATAGGGTTGGGAATGATAAATTAAGCAGGTTTGAAGTGTTTATTGTGGATTCCGACCAGTTTCAGGCGGGTTTTGGCCGGAAAAAGCCGTCGGTGCGCAGCACCGGCCTATTTTCCGGCTGCTGGTCGTATTTTTCTCGTGTGATTAACGTGTTCTTTGCTGTTTGTGTTGATTTTTGTGTGTGCAGGGAAAGCGGGCAGCCATGGCAAGCGAAGAGGGTGAAGGAAGTCGGGCTCGGGCACAACCTCGAGCTACACTCAATGCGGCGATTATGGCGCCCGAAAGTCACCCTTGGTTACACTGGTCGGGTTGCTCAGCAGACAGAAAAATCAAGTTCAATAATAAACTTGCTTCACTACGGGGACGACCAGTTGCTGCTCCCCGTACTATGGACTGGGAGTTCTTGACCAGTATTCATGTAAATTTGAGCGGGTTCATGACTACCCGTAGCGAGACTGCCCAGCGTAGCATACAAGTCTGGGGCAGAGCCTGGAAGACCGATGAGCCGTCATTCAGGGAATGGATGCTAGAGTTTTACTGCTCCCTGGAGGTCTCGAGGGAGTTCACTGACCAGACTTTCTTGACCGCTCCGCTGATATCCTTCCGCTTAGGCGGCCAGGACCACCAGGTATCTGTTATTGAGTTTGGTAGACTGACGGGTTTGTTTACCAATGCTGAGGCAGGTAATGAGGATTTGATGAGGGCATATCTCTCGGATGCTGAGAGAGATACTGTGGGATTTGGGGCCAATGAGGCCTGGTATGAGTTGTCAGGACGGATGGAGCATCACTCCAACTCCAGCCGAGCCAAGGATATTCAGGACCCCACTCTTCGGATCATACACAAGCTGCTCTCGTATTCCTTTCTCCATCGTGATACCCACCATGACAAGTGTTACGGGGAGGACTTATGGTTGTTGCAGCTGTTCAGTCTTCGTGATCCCTCTCGGTATGCTAACGTCCCGTGGACGTTGGCTAGGTACATGGCGGATAAGGGGGAGGGGCAAACCGACTCGAGCAAGATGCTTTGCGGGCACTTCATCACCCGCATTGCCCGGTCTTTAGGGGTGGCTACTCATGCCAACATCCAGTTGTGTTCCCCACCGGTTCGTTGCAAGGTTTATGGGCAGGCTGATTTGCTCCGAGTTGGGATTCTTCACCCAGCCGGAGGGCGTTTGGCACCATTCGTTCCAGTTGAGGAGGGTCCAGCTCCAGCTCCGGTACCGAGGCGACGGGCTTTACCACAGTTGGAGTTTCAGGATCAGGTGCTAGCCGGGTTGCACAGGCTTCAGTTCGATAGCGTTCAGGCGGAACGCCAGAGGACACATGCCCAGCACCGTGATCAGTATTTTCAGGATAGATACCAGTCATCCTGGGAATACGTATATCAGCAGCAGCATCCCGCTCCATACCCTCCTTTTGCTGCACCAGCCTACTACTACCCTGAGCCATAACCCGGGTACCACCCAGCACCCCCGCAGGAGGGTCACCATGACAGTGATGACGAGTAGCTTGTATTTTTTTTATGTATTGTGATGTATTTTATGAACTTATTGTTTCCAGTTACTATTTCTTATTACAAGAAATAGTGAGACTATTTTTATATTCGTCGTAATTTGTACTATTATTTTTCTTTTTATTTTTCTAACATGTGTGGTTGTTTATATTTTAGTTTCTAAGACTGGCAGTAAGTTCAGCACCCGCTCATAAGCCTGGCATTCAGTTCAGCAAACCGCATTCCACCGACATATTTACACATTACACAACCGGGTTATACACTTTCTACCTTTCTTTTTATTTTTGTATTCTTTTTATTTTTTAGGATAGTTTTTGTATAATTTCCCTTAGTTTTGAGTCGTAAACACATTAGGGACAATGTGTTACTTAAGTTTGGGGGGGTCATCGGGAAATTTTACCTTTTATTTTTCGACCCTTAGCTTAGTTTCCATCGTGTTGAATTGTGTTATTGTTGTACATTTTTGAGTCAGAAAAAACCAGAAAATCCAAAAAAATTGAAAAAATTGAAAAAAAGAAAAAAAATATAACGTGTCTAGTCGGTAAATACCTTAAACTGTAAGCATAACCAGACGCATTTTTACACCCACTCGAGAAAATAGTGAGATTTTTGAGCCTATGGAAAGCATTTAATTTTAATGCTACTTTTTCGTTTCTTTGAGTGTGCCGATGGGGATGACTTTAGAACTTGACATTGTTATACATTTCGAGACCACATATGAGCAATTGCATTTGGGTAACTTAGTGTGATTTGGTACAACTTAGGGGCATTTAGGATTAACCATTTGTTTAGCCTTTTTCGTTTCTTTTTATATTTTTATATATTTTTCGCCTAACCTTTGTAACACTTATTTTTAGTGTTTGAAACTCTAGTTAAACCACTTTGCGCCTAAACCGTTTCGTTTCTAAACACTATTATATTATTTTGTACACTCGCCTTATCTTCGTTTCTTTTTAGATTAAGTCCGAACTTAGATTTTTGATTGCTATTATTATATTACGTGAAGTTAGAATTGTTAAGGCATGGAAGAAAAGTACCAATTATTATTGCCTTGTATTATTATTGTATTTGGAGAAATAGTTGAGAAAAAAAAAATATATACAGTGTTTATTAGCCTTTTGAGCATGTGTACTTACCACGACAAAAAATTATTTTGTAAGGCATGTACTAGGCTGAAAGAGAAAAAAAAAAGTGAAAAAGAAAAAAATCAGAAAAGCGAAAAAAAAAAATTAGTTGTATATTTTAAGAGAAATAGTGTATTATGAGTCGTGTATTATTTACGATACATGTATATTTCGAGGAGAAAAACAAAAATATAAGTTGGAGAAATTAAGCAATCCAGTACGTTGGAGATTATATTTAGTTCGTATTTTAATCTAAGTTGTATTATTTTTATTTAACCCATTTACACTCCATATTATATATTTTCACATGTCTTTACCTGTACATTATAACCCGAATAAAAGTCCCCGTTTAGTTGTACCTAGACTCTAGTGGTGGAGAAGTGATACATATCAAGCCTATGATAGAATATTCACCATGACTGAGCAATTGAACGATTCTACAGATATACTTTACACACCCTTTTAGATTAGTTTGAGAGATTGTGTGATTTTACTTCCAATAAAAATTGTGAGGAGTTTGGTTATGTTTAATTTTGGCTTTGATAATTAATTTTAAAACAGTTTTTGCTTGAGGGCAAGCAAAAGGGCAAGTTTGGGGGGATTTGATATCGCATATTTATATAGATATTTCTATGCGATATTGTGTCGTTTTTCATAGTAAACATGATGGATAGGATAGGTTTTTACATTTAATCGTGTGGAAAAGTACTTTTATCTATTTTACAGGTTTATATGATCGGGAAGCGGAAAGGAGTGAAGAAATGAGCTTAAATGACGAACTGACGGAGAAAGCAGACAGGTGCCGCGCACCAACAACATGGGTGCCGCGCACCGAGGTATTCGAGTTGGTTTTGGACACGGAAATCACCCGGTGCTGCGCACCTAGGGACCAAGTGCCGCGCACCTAACTGGATAATCACAAGAAATTGTAATTCGAGTCGAATACGTTTTCCACTTTGCTTTTGCCTATAAATACAACACCAAATCCGTCCAGAAATTCATTCCATTATTATTCTAAGTCTCTGGAGCTGGTTATTACGTTTAGAAGCAAGATTCAAGCTAGGAAGATCATATTTTCGGCTAACGGCGATCACGACACGTTTTGTCGAATTCTTCGTTTGTTCTTTTCCTTTTTAGACTTTTATTCCAGTATTATTTCAATGACTTTAATTGCTATTTCAGACCTAATTATGAGTAGCTAAATTCTTATTATGCTTGTTTGAACAACGGATCCTATTTGAAGTTTAATTAACGTTTTCGATTGTTTATGTTTTTGTGTTTAACCGGTGATCCTTATTTGCTTAAATTTTATTATATTATCAGAGTTGTTTATATATAATTTGACTAATCAATATTCTAGGTATTCGGGAGGAATCTAGATAGATTTAACAAGTTATATGAAGTAATCGGTCGGTCTATAACTGATTTGAAATTATTAAGATTCGGGAGGACTTAGTAATAACAACTAGGTAATTAAATTTAAGTGAGTAGGTCTAAGTATTAAGATTCGGAAGGACTTGATAATTAGAGGAGTTATTCGGGAGGAAACTCTATAAGGTTAAATCACTAAAAACGGACTTGTTGCTTATTGCTTGATTATTGATGATTATTACTGTATTCGGGAGGACCGGGGTAATTAGAGATAATTAAAGTTAGTAAAAGATTCGGGAAGACTTTTATTATATTTTAGAAGTTTGAAAACAATCGAGTTCGTAAACTTAAACGGAAAATAGGTGAAGTGTCAAACAAGTATATTCTCTCATTATTTGATTTAATCAATTACTTTTCGCTCGATTTTAATTAATCACTTGTTACTAATTACTTGCAATAAATCTTTTGGTTACGATAAAAACCCCCACAAATACTCAAGTATTATTAATTCGGAATATAAAACAAATTAGTCCCTGCGAACGAACCTTACTTACCTTTAAACTATATTATATACGGATAGGTCCACTGCCTAGAAGTGTGTAATTGCGTGAAAGAGTAGGTTTAAAATTAAGACTAGATTTTACACATCAGAGCCTAACCTCAATAAGCATCAGATCTAACCCCGAACGACAAGTTGAATAAGATTCATACAAAGCATTTAACCGACAAACCAAATCACGAGCAAATAAATAAGACAATATAAATATATCCGAAAATCAAACAAAAACTGTGCATGGCATTAATTATAAAAATGTCTTTGAAACATGTCCTCACAGGTCAAGGACACGTTTAGTCATTAAAATGCAAAAGATAGAGGAGTACTGATGTAAGAAATCGAGTATATTTTAAAAACAAGAAATACTTACGACTCGACTACACAATCTTAGGCAGTGGACCTAATCAAGTATAGTATAGTTTTAGGTAAATCAGGTTCGTTCGCAGGGACTGATGTCTGAAATATAACTAATAATTAATAAAACAAAAAATGGGTTTGTTGTGACCGAATTGTCACGGTGCTTAAACTACTTAAATTTAAGAAACTTGTTGATTCAGATGAATCGCTGAAAAGATTTTTGTTTGTAAACAATTGATGGAAAATACATTCACTTGGACTTGATCACAATTACTACGGTTATCACTTAATTACTAACAATGTTGAACTACTTAAAAGGTATTTAACTTGAACTCTCGTTTCCCATTAAAACTTTAATCGTCTCATGTATAGTTACCACTCTCGTGTATAATTTCTACGTTTGACAACTAAGCAATAAGTACCTAAGCCGATTTTATGATTTAATCTTATAAAGCTTCCTCTCGAATAGCTTCTTAATTAACTAAACCGATCTCTCTTAATCTAGTTAACTAACAACCACAATCACGTTTTTATTGTTTAAATCTTTAATACTAGTTCCTCTCGAATACTAATATCTTTAAACTAATTATTGACCGATTAGTTATTTCATAAACTATTTTGTAATGTCACAAGTTCCTCTCGAATACCTATGATGAATTACTAACAGTTTATATAAAAGATTAAACAAGATTCAAAAACTGATTACAATTGGTTTTTCGATTAAACATAAAATCCAGTTCAACATATACGTAATTAAATAATAACCTACATAATTGATCACATCATCCAAGTGAACGTTAAGAAATTTAGCTACTCATAATAATAAAAACGCAACACAATAGAATTGAATGAAACATCTTTATAATAAAAGAACTAATGAAAAGTATTAAAGTACCAATGATCCGAATGCTTAAACAACGAAATTGCTGAGTCTAAAAACACCAAATAACTCCAAAAATTCGTGGTCCAAACTAGGGTTTCAATACTCCAAAACTTGCTTACAATAATGATGATTATAATACAAACCCTAAAAACTCTTTTTTTAAACGTCACAAACAGCAGCAGCATGAAAACCCCGTGTGACGGGCGTCCCAGGAAGGGGACGGGCGTCCCTCGCGCTTTCTTCAGTTTTCTTGTTTTGCTGCTCGTTTTTGCTTCATCTCTCGTAACCAATTTCTTCTAGTCTCAAAATATAACGGGAATACAACATCGACCCGTTTTCTTCATTTTCAGCTCCAATTATGTCACTTCCGCTCCAGAACTTCGGCTAATACCTGTATAACATTTTAATACCAAAATTGCCCGAAATTCCCAAAATCCGTTATGAATTAAACTTTAAAAAGACAAATATCGCATATAATAATATGACTAAAATATGCGATATCAAGTACAAGGTTTCACTCTTCATCCGAAGGAGGACCAGGGGCGGGCTCAACAGCCTGGAAATCCTCAAGGGGGGAACCATCGGTGGCAGATAATGCCTCAAGGTAAGGGTAACTTAGGTCGGAAGCATCAGCCAGGGCTTTCTCTAATTCTGAAGTAGCTGCGGCATTATAGAACGGAGAAGATGAAGGTTTCTGCTTCAAACGACCAAGGTTGACACCAGCAATCAGACCATCGTGACACCCAAGCCTATAGTTAAGCATCCGAATGTTGTCTTGAGGGCGGGAGTATTCGTGACTGGAATGTAGCTTCTTAACAACGTGTTTTGGACCCATTGTTACCAACCAACTTCTGTCCGAACGAAGCACAACCATCTCCGAGTCTTGATTTCTCAACCTCTTCTCCAAAGACTTGAGCACACTGCCTTGGGCATCATGACGAGCCTGAGATTCGGCCATAGCAGCCTCATGCTCCATCTTCATATTGGCTATGGCGGTCTCATGGCCGGCCTTCAATTTCTCCGCAGCTTCGGCCTGCTCAACCTTCAACTTCTCCAGCTCAGACCGATGATCACTCTTCAGTTTTTCAGTAAGCTCCCTGGCGGCAGCTTCGTTAAACTGAGAAGAAGACGCTTTCATTGTCCCAATCTCCTTTGAAAAACGGCGACTCTTTTCACGATAATGCTTCTTCTCGTCAAGAGCCTCAGAAAGATCTTTCTTCGCTGAAGAAAGTTGACCTTGAAGTTCCAGGGCTCGGAATCTTTGCTCTTCCGTTTCCCGCGCCGATGATTCCATTCGGCGACGGAGGTCAGGACCAATAGCACATAATGAGGCAAGATCAAAGTCAAATTCTCGGCCCGCTTGGACATTACCAAGCTTTCGCAGACGAAGGGTTTCAGCCGGAGTAGCAAAATTTTCAACAAGATCCCGATTCACCTCGTAAGATTCGGCTTCGATCAAATCCCCACATTTTACCTTGCTGACTCCCGGCACAAACATTGTCTCGGCCACAACGGCATCCAAACCCTCGGATTCGGATTCTGACTGGTTACCTTCGGAGTAAATGCTAACATCCTCCAAAGGTTCAATTTTCTTTCGCATATCTGGAAGAAGATAAATGAAAAATTAGTAAATGAAGGAAGGAAAATTAACAAAGAACACAGGGAGACATCACGTTTTTACCTTTCACCCAAATCCGAGTACGGGCAGAAGATCTCGCCAACTCCGAAGCAGGAGAAGGTTGAACAATGGCCAGGAAAGAAGAAGTACCTCCTACATTGTCTCCCAAGGTTTGACTGGGAGTTTCATCTATAAGGTTTTTGGACCCTTCAGGTTGAGATTCAGTCAGGGGTATAGTCTGAAGGATCAAATCCTCCGGCAATGAAGATCCCGTAACTACAACCTCCTCTTCCATAGTCACAACCTCCTCCTCCATAGCTACAACCTCCTCTTCCACTACATTTTCCGAACTGACTAGTAGAAGAGGTTCATCAACCAACTTAGGAGCTATAGGCTCCTCATTCTCTTTTTCCATTGGCCCGGTCGAAGAAGTACCTTCCGAAGGTTTCTTGCCTGCATCACTAGCTTCGGTACTTGGCCTCTCGACAACCTTCTCCGGATCAACAGAAGGACCTGTCGACAAAACGTCATCAACTATCAATCCAAGAGCAATAGACGTTTCGGAAGAAGTCTCACAAGAGGAGGGATCACAATAGAGTTCCGTACCATCTAGAGAAAAACCTTCCTCCTCTGAACTATCAAGAACGATAAACTTACTTTTAGGACGAGAGACTTGGGGGACAACCTCTTTATTCTTCTCCCCGGGTTGAGAAGTATCAGCCCTCTCTGCCTGAGAAGCCCCGGACCCCTGGTCCCCTCGCTTTTCCCTGATAACAACACCCTTAGCAGGCCCGGAAGTCTTCTTCTTCTTCTTCGGTACTTCAACCCTCGGTTCGACCTCTTCTTCGGAAGCCTCACCTTCAACATTAACAGCACCCTCATCAAGGGAGAACCAGTCACTGGCCTTCCTCTTCTTAACAACTGCATTCCCCACAGAAGTTGACGACTTTGCAAACAAAGCATTGAAAAGCAAAGGGATAGTATTATTACCACTCTTCATCGGCTGGCTACCGCTACCCAGAATTGTCCCAGGGGCTGGCTGGACAAAATCTTCATCCGAAGGGTCCCTCAAAGTATAGCCCGCCGGGAAAACTGCATCAGCATCGGTGTAGGGGGGAGGAAGATCGTCTTTTGACATGTGCACCACCCTGGAATTCATCCGAACCAGCCAGGTTGATTCACCATCCTGAATTGGGCGAGAGATGTACTGAACTCCATCCCAATGAGTCAGTTCCAGAAAATCGATCAGAGCCAAGTCTACAAAAACAGGAAAAAAGTCAAAATAATGATCGGAAAGGAGTTATCGGTAACAGAAACAAAAATACTTGACTCACCCCGATCATTCATCTGCAAACAAGGCCTAGTAGCGTTGGATGTCCACACCCGACTCACACCAGCCATAACCAAGACATGTTCCGGTAGCGTCCGGCAGTCTATCTTATGGGTCGTGAAAGCCTCGATAGCAGAGTCCGGAACAACTCCTCTCGCAACTGGCTCATCAGAAACGGACTCGTCTTTGTGCTTCAGCCTCATCCGGATGGGAGCCACACCAGCATCAATAAAGAAAAATTTCGTCTTCCAATTCTTTCGGCCGGAAGGAGCCCCGGAAGAACACGCGGGGTTTGGTTTTCTCCTCTTGTCAACGGTGAACCAGTCACCGGCCTTCCCAAGCTTGTAGAATGTCCGGAAAAGATCTAATGAAGGTTCATAGCCAAGAGCCCAGCTTTGAACTTCAAAACAAGTAAGTCTCAAAGCCCCGAGAGGATTCATCTGAGAAGGCATGAACTTAAAGTACTCACAAACCTCCAGAAAAAGTCTAGAAAACGGAAGTCTGAGATTAGAAAACTCGAACCACTCGGCATACACACCTATTTTGTCGGGGGGAGCATCCAGGATGGTGTCGTTCGGACCCGGAAGAATGGCGCCATACCCGACACCGATGGCATACTTCAAGCAAAGGGCATCGAGGTCCCCCTGGGTTAAAGTATTGAAACTTCTCCGGAGGTTCTCCTTATCTTTCTTCGACATAATGACAGAACAAGAAACAAGGAAAAACGAAAGAAAAGTTGAAGAAAGAAAAACACACAGTTAAAGGTGAAAATCAAGAAGCGGTGGAAAAAACTTACAAATGAGGTAAAAGGGGGTACTTATAGGGAAGTGAAGGGCAGACGATGGGACGCTCGTCTAATCCCACCGCCTCTCTCAGCTAATCGCGCGGCGACAAGTGGCACGAGCATTAATTACCACGGTTCAAAAACTTCCCGCCCAAATTAAAATATAATTATCCCGCCTAAACAACTAAACACTTGGCATTTTTCCGAAAAAACACAAGAAACCTCATTCTTGTAGCCGAAAAAACACAAGAAACCTTATTCTTGTAGCCGAAAGAATACAGGAAAGAACCAAATACTCTATTTTTTCTTCTAGTCAAGCATTACATAGTCTTAACTACGTAATACTAGACTAGGGGGCTGATGACGTACCATCGGTTATGCCGATAGAAGTCTATCGGCTAAACCGATGGTACGCCGAATGATGTAACAAACCTGGCACAATCTTCGAGAAAAGGAATCTAAGTAACACCTAATATCCGAAGAACATCCTAAGGACCGGAAGGCCGAAGGATGATTTCTCGACAAAGAGTACAACACTTCGAAATATCTTCAGGATAAACGAGATGTGATATTAAGAACACGCTATTATCCGAATCTCAAGGCCTATAAATACCAAGCTCACACTTCATTTTGAGGGTAACGTTTACATACACTATTCACTTTAATTTACTCTTTATCCCTTACTCTTCGATATCTTACTCTCACGCCCGAGGTAAACCAGGGGATCATCCCCGCCCCGTTTACTCGTGTGTTGTTTGTCTGTGCAGCTAATCTCAAGATCGAAGATAAGGATCAGGCTGAAGGTCTTCATCGGATCAGCTCTTCCGGATTCGAACCTTCTACCCCTTGTGTTAGTGGCATTCCGGTGTCGCAACACCGTCCATCCCACGCACCTATTATGATTGGTCGTGTTTAACCATTGACGTCTCATTTCTATTACTGCCTCAACGTATATATTAATAATTATAATTATAATTTATAAATTTGTATCATAATTTCAACACTATTAATGAAGAAAAATCAAATATCTCATGATTATGGAAGAGAATATTCTAGGAATAGAGTTTGGTGAAGGTTTGGTAAAGGAGGATGTTTTTGGGATATTTTATTTTTCAGTTTTTATTCTGTTATATAAAATATTTAAGTCCAGATTAAATCTTTGATACTCTACCTTTCATACAGTAAAAGAGTAAACTATATAAATTACATGTATCATAAAATTCTAACTCATCTAATTTCATAATCATATAGAAAAAATTCACAGGTTTCCAACATTTATGCAAAATAAATAATTATTTAAGTTAAAATGTGTTAACAAAAAAAATTTGCGAAATGAAAATCCAAGAAGGGATGATTACATTCTGTGAAAAGGTTATTAAACATTTATACGGTTTTATATTTACTTGGTATGACGATACATGTAAATGTAAGGGCCTGTACGGATTCGGACTCGGTCCGTGCTCCGAGTGTTTGATTCGTCATGAAAAGCTCGGACCACGAACCGAGTCCGTGATTTTGCTTTGTTCTCAGTATGTGGTTTTTCTAAACGGACCGAGTCCTAGGCAAAATCACGGACTCGGTCCGTGGTCCGAGCTTTTCATGACGAATCAAACGCTCGGACCACATACCGAGTCTGAGTCCGAGTCCGTAGTCCGAGTCTAAATCCAAGTCTGATGCTTGCAAACAGTCCATAAGTATGTGTTTCTCCTTTTATGTTGAGAGTCCGAATTTTGTACCTAAATAATATGTTTTGAGAAAATTCGAAACACAATAATAAAAATAAAAATGGAAAATAGTCCATCTTTGTTATAAATCCAGTTGTTGCAAATCTGATATCCCAATATAAAACACAAGAAAAAACAAATGTTTTTTTATTTTTAAACCCCACAAAAATCACACTTGAAAAGCCCTTCTCCAGTCCCCACAATTCTCCCTCCCTCCATATTGTCTCGGCGGACTCTCCAATATCGTTCACCAACCCCCGGCCATCCCTAGATCTCGCCAAAATGCAGAGCACATCATTCAACCTAACCTCAAATTCACTTTCAAATCTCAAGCCTCGTAATCACCGATTCAATTCCGGCTACACTCTTCCATTGAAATCATCGATTAATTTTCAATTTCAACAAATCAATGGCGGTTCTACTCATAGATTGGCGTCAATTTGTTGTTCAAATTCATCTAGGAAGTTAGGTGACTGGATTTCGACTCCTTCGCCGGTGCCGGAGCGTGAATCGGATTCATTTGAGGTGAAGGCGGCCGAAAGTAGCGATGGAGCTGAGGTGGCGGCGGCTGCCAAGTCGAAACTGACGGACACGATTGTGCTTGGATCGTTGTTTGGACTTTGGTATCTGTTTAATATTTACTTCAATATCTATAACAAACAGGTTTGTTTTCGATGTCGATTTTATGTCTATGCATATGTTTGGTATACGTGAAATGATTTTTTGTAGTAAGTAAGTTAAACTTATTCATTTCGATGTCGATTTTTTAATTTGTTGTAGTAATTAAGTTATTTATTCATTTCGAGGTCTATTATATGTTTTATTGTATTTAGTTGATGCTGTTATTATATATGTATGTGTTATTTACATGTGAAATGATTTGTTGTAGAATTTAAGTTGCACTTGTTCATTTCGAAGTCGATTTTATGATTTATTGTATTTGATTGATGCAATTATTATATATATGTATATGTATATCTATATATGTTTAGTTATATGTGAAATGATTTGTTGTAGTAAACAATTTTAATTTGTTCCTTTCGAAGTCGATTATATGATGCAATTATTATATATATGTATATGTATATGTATATGTATATGTATATATGTGTATTTACATGTGAAATGATTTATTGTATAGTAATTAAGTAGAAGTTGTCATGTATGCCGTAGTTGTTTAAGAGATCTATTACAGAGGTAAACTTGTCCCGGACTCTCGGTTTTGGAACATTTTTGCAAATTTGAAATTGCGAATGTGTAGTTTAATTTAGTATTTAACTCTAGCTGTTTAATATGGCGTTTGACTTTGTTTTTTAAATAACTGAATCATTGTGAGTTTTTGTTTGGGGATTAGGATAATAATTAGGCGGCCGAACCACCTAACTTGTTACCAAACACATGCAACGTCTGGTATCTAACGGTGTTTGTACTTTGTATACGTATTAATTGTTTGACATGACATATTTATTGGAAATGGATATAGGAGAATATAATTGCAACTTTTATTTTCAGTTTTAGTATTAAAATACTACCAAATGAAGCAATAATTAACTTGAAAACACACTTTTTAGGCTATTATAAAGTTCTACTTGAGAAGTAATCTCATTTCGTGGTGATTACTGTTGCAGGTTTTGAAAGTCTTCCCGAATCCAATAACCGTGACAACAGTTCAGTTTGCTGTTGGGAGTGTACTTGTATTTTTGATGTGGACGTTAAATATTCACAAACGACCAAAAATCAGTGGTGCACAGGTACTTTTGTGTAATAGAGGAATGATTTTATCTCGTAATATATCTTTTTTATTTTTATACTAATTACTTGCTAACTTACAGCTTCTAGCAATCCTGCCATTGGCTATGGTGCACACTCTAGGAAATCTTTTTACGAACATGAGTCTTGGAAAGGTTGCTGTTTCATTTACTCACACAATCAAGGCTATGGAGCCGTTTTTCTCAGTTGTGCTTTCTGCTATGTTCCTAGGAGAGGTATGTTTCGTATCTAGTTTCTACTATCTACAGTGTTCTATATTTTATGCTCGTGATTTTACATACTGAATAATAAATGCTAATCAATCATCCTACTTTACAGATGCCGACACCTTGGGTGGTTGGTTCCCTTTTACCGATTGCTGGAGGAGTGGCCCTTGCATCAATGACAGAGGCTTCATTTAACTGGTGAGAGAAACAAAAAATATGTATTTGAATACTTTTTTTCGTTCTCGTGATTATTTGTTTAAATTTTACTTCTAACTTTGAACTAAAGAAATTGAAGAAAGAGTATGTTTGTTTAGACAAGACCACATTCTTCTCTGTATGATCTGATCATTGCATTTTTTAAACAGGGCTGGGTTCTGGAGTGCAATGGCATCCAATTTGTCAAATCAATCACGTAATGTCCTCAGCAAGAAATTTATGGTTAAGAAAGAGGTACTTTCAGCAAACAATTCAATTGTATTCATTGTTCATTTTTTTCAATAATTTAACAATTATGTTTTCACAGGAATCATTGGACAACATTACACTCTTCTCAGTTATAACAATAATGTCGTTTTTCTTGTTGGCCCCTGTTACTTTCTTCACTGAAGGAGTGAGGGTTACCCCTGCGTACTTGACATCTGCTGTGAGTATTTCTCAAAATTAGGATTTGTTTTATGCCAAATTTTTTAGCTTAAAGTATTAGCAGTAATTGTTTATCGGTGATTGATTTTCCATTTATCTTTTCAGGGATTGAATGTCAAACAAGTCTACATTAGGTCTCTCATTGCTGCAGTCTGCTTCCATGCTTATCAGCAGGTACGTATCTAATACAAATATGAAGGAATTTAAATGTTGAACAAATTTTACGCTTCAATTTAATAGAAATTAACCTTATCGTTTTCAAACAGCAATGATAATATTTACTTGTTGTGCAGGTTTCCTATATGATTTTGCAGAGGGTATCTCCAGTTACACACTCCGTTGGTAACTGCGTGAAACGTGTGGTGGTGATCGTGACCTCTGTTTTGTTCTTCCGGACACCTGTTTCTCCTATTAACTCCATAGGTAAAATTTCATGCTGGACATCTTAGATTAAGTCCCTTTTTTTAGTGGTGACAGTTTCAACCCACATATAGCTAATGGATTGATTTCGGTTAAACTTCATCTCTAACTGGTCAATAGTCGATTAAAATGTCATTAAATCTATCAAATCTTCTAAGTTGATTAATTAAAAAAATATTACATTATTGTAATAATATCGTTTTCTTTATTATATTTAAACCATTAATTAGTCGATTAGATCGGTAGGTTGTTCAAGTTGTTACCCAACCCATTGTTTTGCCACCTTTTTTTTAAATCATTTCTCAAGTACTTGATGCATGATTGTTTTCATTTTTAACTTTCAGGTACCGGAGTTGCTCTTGCCGGAGTATTCTTATACTCACAGGTGAAGCGTCTTAAACCCAAGAAGGCTTAGAAGCTGTTCCAAATAATTGTGCTTAAAAGAAGATTTTGAGGAGATTTTGCGTCATAGTTTGTGTATCTAGATGAAGCTCTACCATTAACATTGTTAGATTTATTTGGATTTTCTTTGTTTGCCGTTTGGGATTATAATTCTACTTCTAAAGTTTTAAAGCTGCAGTCTGCAGAATGTCATATTTTCTAATATTTCTTTGGTTATCTGGTTTTGGTTTAAGATGAAATGATCTCTATAACAAAACATCAGGATCTTTGTTGTTTGTTGTTGAGATAAATTCCGCTTAATTAGAAATTTTTATCAGTATTTGCCATCCAAGCGTTAGTTTGGTCTCGTTTATGTCGATTCTGACAAAAAAAAAAAAACCCTGCAAGATTACAAAATGAAACAGTCGAATTTTCATTAATTCATGTTGATGCCTTGATTTAGTTTATTTCTTTTACTTTAAATAAAGTGTATTCTCTTTTATTAAACATTAAGACAATTTTTTTTTGTCATTTTACAATTTTTCTAGCAAGTTTTTGGCCGTAAACAATGAAATGCTAGTTTTGAAATTTGTGTGACCTTAACATAATCTCGGTAAGGTTTTACGCTCAAGGTGTTTGGAGGTGCAATCGGCAATCTTGTATTGCTCTTGAACTCCCCCAAATCTTTATTCTTTTTCCGAACTTTATTAATGATATATCAGCATCTAAAGATTAACGTGAGAAATCATCTCCATCAAATCCATCTCCTTATTCATTCCGCCTTGCATATACGAATCCACTTCTTCACCACCATTATTCGAAGGTACATCATCTAGCAACGAGTCAAAATTACTATCCCACTCAAGCAGCTTCTCATCCATTGCAAATTCCGGCACCTCATCAAAATCAAAATCCTCTTGCTCTACCCCTAACGAAGGTGGCGGTTTAACTACTGCTAAAGCGTTATTCATATTACTCCTATTTGCATTCATTCTTCCTCTTGGTAAGTTCAAGCTTTTGATGTAGTTTTGTAGAATTGGGCTTGGTCTTGGCCATTTTGATCGGCATTTTCTCCTTGTGTATTGCCTTCTTTTTGTTGCGTTCCAATGGTTTTTAGTCGAGTTTTCAGTTCTTCCGGGAAGTTTCTTTGCTATTTCCGACCACTTGTTTCCGACTTCTGCATGTGCTGCGATTAGTATCCGATCTTCTTCTTCTGTCCAGAAATCCTTCTGCTAATCATATTTAGATTTAAACAAATGGTCAAATGTTGCGAATACAAAATGAGACATGTCATACAAAAAGATACATTTAAGTAAATATTTTTGATCGACCAATATTCCGCTCTAATATTGGTCATGAAACGAAAACTGTTTATAAAATATGTACTGTTTTTTTTTTATACAATTTAGCGAACCTTAATGTCAGGCCTAAGATGATTATGCCATCTCTCCCTACACTGCTTGCCAATCCTCCCTTTCAATACTTGAGCAATATATGACCATTTTCGCACCCCATATTTCTCCACCATTTCTTTTAAAATCCTGCACACATATTAAAATCTTTAACGTAAAATCCTATTTGTTACCGAAGCATGAGTTCATAAACAAAAACATGCCCGAAATATTGTTTATTCATCTAGACATGTCTAAATGGTTGAGAGTATATATGCGCGCTTCCATAAACAATATTTTTTAGGGTATGCAAACACCATTCTTATAGCGCGTTTCAAAGAAACTTTGTTTTCATACTTAGGTCGTTTATGATAGTTTGAAGTTTTAACTACTTAAACGAGTTTAGTTAGAGTGTCGTAAAATAACAAGTACATTACCTATCTTCTTCGATAGTCCATTGTCCTTTGGATGAACTTGTCTTCTTTTTCCCTTTGCATGGTTTTCTATTACCTTTCTTGATTCCATTATCATTAGTAACACATGATCCTTCATCCGGGACAAAGAAACTCAACGGTTTAGGATTTTGAACCGGGCATTCCACGAGCCCCAAACGGGTTGAAAAATCCGTTTGGGTCCAACCCATGAAACTTTTGTTATGGTTATTTAAATTCACCACCATTCCATTCCCACCATGATCATTTACATGTTGAACATTTACATGTTGAAGAGGCTTAAACTCGTATAAATCAATATCATTCGTTCCCAACCCATATGGCAACAACGGGCCAAAAGGGTCATAACCCGCAACATGAGTTGTGTAATCCGCGTCAAAAGATGAACTAGAACGAGAAAGATTGTCTAGATGGTGTAAATCATGAAAAACACCTTTTGGGTCCATAGGAAAATCATCTTCGAATTCGAATTCAGGTTCGAATTCGAGATTCTGATGATTTTTGGAAAATGTATCCATGGGAGAGATTACCAAAAACACAAAAGCTTAGAAAGAGTGATGGAGTCTTCTCTCTTTTATCTTAAACTTATTTTTGTCTCATTTAATAGGTAAGGAATTAATTAAGAGGAAATTATCATTAATTGATGTGTTATGTTAATTCAATGACCAAACTTTAAATTGGTCAAAAACACAATAAACCTTTTCTTAAAAAGTTATGTGACAAAGAACTATGCATTCAATGTAATTTATTGGACAATTTAAGTCAATTATTTGCCCGCTTGTATTTTGTCACTTTGTAAATTTCTATAACTAATTAACTATTTGGTTATTTTTTAAAAGTAATAATATCAAGTGTATTTTTCTGGAAAAGTATTCATTTTTGTTATATATATACATATATATATATATATAGAGGTTGGTTCTTGTAAAACAAACCTTAAGATAAAATAAGTAAAAAAAAAATTAAAAAATAATTTATAACGTTAGATATTTTGGATTATCGTTCATTTTAACTATATCTCAAACTTTAAAAAACGAAGTTTTGTTGTACATCATAAAATGGGTAATTTTACCGTTGTGCATCAAATTTGAATATTTTCTGCATAAAAACAAAGAATTTGATGCACAGTCCCTAAACGACATATATTTTGATGCATATCAAAACTTGCTTTTTTAAAGTTTGTTATAATTGAATAAATAAACATAATACAAAATTACACATATAATAAATTATTTCTTCATATTTTTTTACTTATTTTACTTTAAGTTTTGGTTTATAAGAACCTCTCCCTATATATATATATATATATATATATATATATATATATATATATATATATATATATATATATACTTTAATTATCATATGATTTTTATTTATTATACACACGTAATTATAAAACTTTTTTTTTCTTTCATTTTTTGTAAAAACTCATTTTCTAAACCTGTAAAATATACTCAAATAAATGTAACTAGTGAAAATCGAATTTGATACCTATCACTATCTCACATTTAGTGAGAGTTTTAATAAAATAAACCTGTTTAATTTGGTTAAAAGTTATATATAACTGATATATAAGTAACAATTTTTTTTATTTGAATAATAATAAAAAATTATACAAATACAGAAATGTTTTTTTTATCATGTTTGTCAACACTCAAGTTATGATATTAAAACTTAAATATTAAGTAATTTAATTGTTTGTATATTTAATTATTAGTATAGCATGAAAAAAGAGATAAATTTAATTGACTGAAATACCCTTCAGTCTCAATAAATGAGCTAAAAAAATAGTTAATACAATGGTCAATTAGAAAACATGAAGTAATTGCTTTTAATTAACAAGTATTAAATGAGACAAGAGTTACATTTGAGAATTAATATATAATTACTCTTTAATACAAACTTAAATACTCTTTTCTTAAATTTTCTATTTTAAGTTATTAATTTTTTCAACAAAACCATAATCAAGAAACATGAAGAAACTTGGTCACAACTTCACAAGACATTACTTTTTAAAACTATCACACTTTTTTTATTTAAATAAAATTGTTTACCAAAAATAGAAAGTACCATAATACTGAAAGTTATAGGAGCAAATTATCAAAATAATCACCTATCACTTAGACTTTACAAAAATAATCACGTAATTCGTGACGGATTTCTCGCGACATTTTTTTCGTCGAAAGTACATATATTTTAATCAGACCAATAAAATTTCGACACGTTGTCGCGACACTATTCATTTTTCGCGTCAATATTCATTTTCGCAACGACGTGTCTGATTTTTATTGGTCTGATTTTGTTTTATATACTTCTCGCGACGATAAAGTGTCGCGAGAAATTCGTCGCGAATCAGATGATTATTTTTGTAAAGTTGGTGATTAATTCAATTTTTTTTTTTTGTAATATCTGTGTTTCAAAAAGAAAGAATAAAAATATAACAAACACATGGTTGTCAACAAATACAATTGTTTCTTCTATGTGTATTTATAAAGATTAGTATAAACTCAATATTTAAATAACTTTAAGACAAAAATAATTACAAATCGTTGAAACTAGCAAAGTTAACCAAAACCAGACTAAGACCGGTTATTTATGACCGAGTTCTTTGAGCTTGGGATGAACTAGTATCAAACTGACATCGAACGAATGTATGGTCATTAAGACAATTCACTATTTTAATTCAAGTAAATTTTAATTATTTTATATATTTGGCTTCGACTCAACAAATAGACCCTAGAAAATTGACCGTGCCCGGCGCAAGTTGGGTTGGAGTATAGACGTTTTGAGGACGTATTCGTACCGTTCATATTGGGAACTTTTTAAAAAGTCATTCTCCTCTATATTCGAAATAAGCATTTCTAAGAGCATTTCAATCTGCAACTTAAATGGTCAGTTATGAAGTCTCTATTGGTCTTATTCTTATTGTACGCCTTGTGAGCGTGTTTGTATTCACGAAGGAAATCACTGGGATGTTCCCCTAACCAAACTCGGGAACAACCGGATGGAACCGCAACATGGGGAATGTCGCTACTAATAATAAATAAATAAATAACTTTATTTAATTATAAATATTTTGGTTACTTGTTTTCTGCCGATACCATACACACATACAACAAAATGAAAACACTCAGAAAATATACAGCTTACAAACATTACACAAGATACAATAAACACAAAATCACACAAAGTAAGAACGAAACCTCTCAAGCAAGTTTTACGAGGAAGAAGAACCTTTACTTGTTTCGCCAAGATTAGATGGACCCGGACTGGGAGTTTGTTTAATTTCTAGCCCTTTTCCAGGTGATCTAGGGCTTCTATCGATCCTTAATTCTTGCAGACGTGGACTGTAATTCCTTTGTGATAAACGTGGACTATACGAAGGTTGCATTTCTTGTGGACTTTGGGTTGAACTTGTTATTTTTGGACTGCTTGTATGACGAATTTCTCCTCGGCTTCTTGTTATAATTCCATCCAGTACTTCCCCACTATCAATATGAGATGTTCTCGAATGAACATCTTCGTCCTGAATATGTAGGATATCATATATTATGATCAGTAAAAGAGCCGGAAAATTGAAATTGATATGATTTTGTTTTTATCCTTTTTATTGCGACAAAGTTAGAAATGGAAAGTTGACTTACACCAAATGCCATATTGTAGGTTGTGGCAGGGGCTTCTTCGTATTCGGCAGCATCCAAATCTTGAAGATGAGCACCTTTAAAAAGTTTGGGAAGCAGATATTGTCTTGCGGGAACAAGAAGCATGATCAAGAGTGGAAAAAGAACACTTGCGATTGGGATCCACGTAATTCCAAAACAAGCGAGCAGGTAAACCAATTGAAACAACGTGAAAAAGGCAACTGTCTTGAAAGGAACGGTTTCTACAAAGGTGGCATGGTTTTCTTCCAACACCCTGGAAACATTGTAGAACAAAATATTAGAGTACCAGAAGCAATTTCGACTACGTTTTTATTTTATCTCAATCAAATGGGTTGAACGGGTCAAAAGTCACCAAAATTCCATTTTAAAGGCATACAACCTCTTAAATCTTTTATTTCAAAAATTTAGATTATTAATGTAAAGAGATTTAAACGGACAAAAAGAGTTTGTACGGATACTCGACCATTTTTCAAACTACTAGATTTGAATCTTTAACAAGTACCAATCTAAGAGGCCACTAGGAGTTTAAAAACTTACTTGTATCTTCGACTTGGAGCAGTAAAAAGTAATAATATTCGTTCCCAAAACTGATTACCAGGCAAGCTTTCAATTGCCATGAAAGCAAAATAACCCCAAAGAACCGAAGTTGGGATCTTCTTAAGAACGGGCATAGCAGCAACACAACCACCAACCATCAACGCTTGTAACAAATTGCTCAACCGTTGCTCCTTTACTTCAACGTTTAATAAATCATCAACATCTTTATTCACATCAAACACAGCTTCATCAACAGGGGCATCAATGTATCCACCTCTAGACGCTTGTTGTATAGTAGATTCTTTTAGCTCTTTTAATCCCTGTTTAAAAGACCGTTTACTTAAACGGAACTAAAAGCACAATGAACTTAAAACAGATTTTGAAATATCTAATTACCAGTGTTGATGGATTCTGGTAAACAAGCGGAGTTTGCATTTCATTGTATGCTTGTTGCATGTTTCGGTATAAATCACCCAAGTTGGAATTTTCACGTATACTTCTTCGAGCTGTAGATACTAGTTTATTCCGTAAAAGCTGTTTCATAAAAATCAAAACTTTTAAATTTTAGAAATAATAAACAGCACATAACATTTTAAGACCTATCATTACAACAAAATTATTATTTTAAATGACACCAGAAAAAAAAAAGTTTTACGGGTATGCACGTGCAGCAATATGTTTACTAGTGGGTAAATTTTATTTCTTAGGAACATTTCACTTAATTCCCCTCATAAACAGTTTTAGTACGCTATGTTTCTAGCCAAAATTATATTAACTTTGATTACATAACCTTTTCTCTCTCGTTTGGTATAAGTTGCTAGCTTAGCCGTCAATTCGAAAAAGATTGTTTATAGAACTTAAAAAAGGAAGCAGTTGGAAAAGTAACAGACCAACCATGATAATATAAACTACCTCCAAGCCAATGAAAGAGTATTATTATAGAAAAGAAAAGATCGATGACTAACTGACCTATATAAAGAATATTATAACAGAAAAGAAATCGAGATTAAAAAAATAAAAAGATGCTTAAATTTTTAATATCAAAGTTGACTAGATTTTAGGGGGACAAAGGGGGTCTTAGTGTCGTATTAGTAAATTGGGAACAATAAACATTACACATACACGCATGCGCATTTACAATCATACATCATCACTAATTTGACCAATTAAAAAAAAACGACTACATAAACATTCTATGATAAAATAAGAGCAAGAACAGAAATTTTTTTTCTCTAAATGTAAATAAATAAAAATACCTGATGTTTGAGGGTGGCCAAGCTCTTTGTGTGCATAGGTGATTGTGGAATAACTCCATTGGCAGGAGGAATACCAATTAGCCCACATAATAACGTCTGTTCAATACGTAAAAAATAAAGAAACGAAAGGAAAAAATATTCTAAAAGAAGAAATAAGAGTAATATTTTATATTTCGATGAACGATAACTTGCCAAAAAACCTAAAAGGAGAAGGTCGTAATGATAAGAAGGAGGTTTTTTCAAATTGAACTCTGATTGTTGTGCAAGTTGAGATGCAACGCTGTGATCAAAATAATAAAGTACGGCAATCATGGTGGCGGGAACAACAGCTCCAATAATATACACAAGTGGGACGTTTAACATATCCTGCAAGATATATAATATTGAAATATTTCAAAAGAAACAAAAAACGTGTTTTCGAGTTTTTGTTTATGCAAGTTATATAAGTATGAAAGTCACCTTTGCAACGGTCCAATTTGTGAAAGCACCTGGAGACCATGGATTTGGACTGTAAAGCCGTCTCGGTATTCCTTCCGGGACACTGTTTGTTGGTATGTATGAAATGCCGGTCCAAACAACCACCATAAAAGGGACACCATAATCCGCAATTAGTCCCCTTAGCCACCCTTCAAATAAGAACCAAAAGTCAACAAGAGTCAAAAAAGTAAAAAAGTCAACAAAAGTTTTACTTACCTGTTCCATAACGCCATGACCTTGCTTTACGGCTTTTTAACGAGGTAAGAAGAAGACCAAACGATAGAACGAGTGCAAACATTCCATTTCCAAAACGCCATGAAGGTTGAAACGCAGTCTCATTGGGATTTTGACTTTTCGGTATACTAAATTCCTCCACAACTCCCTACAAAATGAGGATAACGTAAAAAAAAATTACATTAGTTTAGCGAGTTTCATTTTAAGTAATACTTGAAGTTTATTTAACTCACTTTAATAGCTTGCTGCATAAAAAGCATAGCAATAAGTAGTCCAAATAGTTCACCAGCTATTCGTGTGAATCTATTGATGATTGAGCAGGCACCCAATATCGACAACAAGACCAGCAGAAGAGCCGTCCACACACATACCCTGTTGTCATCAAGACAATAATAACTAACTTAAAACCCATACTTTTTGAGAATTAGCTTATTTTTAGTAGTGGTGACGATTTATTGGCCGATTGAGTTATGTTTTACTTTTAATAGGTCAAAGAAATAAAATAAAAAGAATTAGCTATACGGAAACATGTTGGATGGGTAGAAGGTGTGTTGTAATGCATAAAAGTATATAAATATATTATTATGAAGGGATAAGAAAAAAGTTACAAATTTTGAACAAAAAGTGTTTCGGGTCAGTTTTGACCAGAACCCATGTTGACCTGTTACCTAACCCGCCCATTCTACGACCTCTATTTTTTAGCTGAGTTTTAGAAATTACCATCCAGCCCATGCTAAGAAAAGAGGTTTCCCTAAGTTTTTTTGATCGTTTGCAAACTTGAACATAAACGTGTACATTAACACGGTTGGTTCAGCCACACCTAATATAAGAAGTGGCTGCCCTCCAACTATAGAATGAATAATGCCACAAATTGCAGTCGAGGCTAAAGTTTGCACCGCGGTCAGACTTCCCTCTGTAAAAAGTAAACAGAAAAAATAAATAAAATAAGTTAGCATATATTCTATATACCAAGTGACAATATTAAATATAGCATCTAAACAATTCAAAAGTATCAAACCAGTATCTCTTTCTAGTTGCTCCCCAAAGGATATAACCGGAATCGCAGAAGCAAAGAATATATATGTCGTTGGAGCCAGAATCCTAATAAAAAAAACAGCATCCATGTTATAAAAGGCATAAAAATTCTATGATAAGTCCACTTATGAAAGAATCACGAACCTTATACCAGCCCGGATGCCACCGGTCCAATCTTGTTTGTAGCATAATAATCTTCCTTTGAGATCATTACTGATCCCACGGAACGGAACAAATGTTTCTTCCATAAATATACAATATTATACTTATATAAGTATATAACACTTTATATACTTTCTTATAATTAGTGACGATTTTTCTTATTTTGGACAAACTATTTCAAACTATGAATGATACTAAAAAGGCTTGAGAGGCGGAAAAAACACGAAAATTCAAACGTGCAAACGACATATATGTGTAGAAATGGGCAGAAAAACAAGGAATTTCACTACATAGTGATGATTGAAATATTTATTTTGAATCATTTATTTTCGTTGTATAATACTATAATAATGATCCCCATGAAAAATATAAAAACTGTAATAACCAAAATTGCTGATCATTACATCTTAGGGGATCAATAAAGAATCAAAGAATCAAGTAATGAATGTGAGCTAGAAAAATAAGTTGTTCTTCTCTACTTAAACTCCATATACATGAGTTTAAAACGATTATTAACGAAACAAATCCATCGATTTTAACTCGATAAACTAACGAAACATCAAAGAACACCCCATTTAAGATGTTTTAACTAACGGTTGACTTGATCACAAACCAGATCCATTTCTATAACAAACTAAAAGCATGAGACTTTTATCAAACAGTTGGTGTGCAGTTTATAAAACCAGAACAATTACATGTTAAAAAAGTCGAAAAATGTAAAGATTGAAACTTTAACGAATACCCATTAAATTAAAACTAATTTTATCAAATGGGTATTTCAAAAAACCAAAAAAGATTCAAACTTTATATAAATTTAACGAGAATTCATAACTAAAAGCATAAAATCAAGAATTTATATAAAAGTAGACCAAATGGGCATTAGCTAAATTGAGTAATAATAACTTTGTTTTTACATTATAATCAAGAAAGATTAAGTGATTGATTAGAAAAAGGTTGAATTTTTTACATGAAAATTGAAAATGTAGGAAAATGGAAACAAGATTTCAAGAACAAGAATTTGGTTTGGTTTGGTTTGGGGAAGAGTGGCGTGAGTGAGAGGGATAGTGTGGGGTGAATTGTATATAAATACACATTTTGGTCATGCTTCTGTTAATCAGAAAACGAACCCAACACGCATATAATTAATTATATATATATATATATATATATATATATATATATATATATATATATATATATATATATAGAGAGAGAGAGAGAGAGAGAGAGAGAGAGAGAGAGAGAGAGTGAGTATAAAAAGTACATATTTTGGAGTTGAAAAAAGAGTAGTAGCAAAGTGTGATTGGAGGGGGTCAAAGTTTCTTTTGATTCTTGGAAGTGGAAGTATCATACAATTTTTTCTGATTCCTTCTAAAAATCCTCTTTACTAAACCCTTTAACAATAAGATCATGGTATATTGTTACGGTGCGCCTAATTTAGGACGCGTATAAATAAGGTTAAGTTTGGATTTTGGAAAATAAATCTGTATAGGTCAAAAGAATCGAGACTGTTTAATAAATCTATATGATAGAAGCATGAAGAAATTTAGTATGTAGAATGTTTCATCATAAATATATAGAGAATTCGAGACTAGGATTGTTCTATGATAGGCTTTAAGTATAAATAGTGTTTTCATTTTTTATTTGTAATCATCCTACAATCCTTTAATCTCATAAACCTACACTTGTGTTCATTCTTTCATTATATAACATTTCTCTTAGTACTAGAGCAATCATTTCCCATTTAGTTTTGAATTTACTTGCATTGTTTTTTCTTAATCACTTTGCCTTGTATACGAATACGGGTGGAAGTTAGGCTAATTTGGTTTGAAAACTAAATGTCATACGATAACTTGTAGAAACAAATCTGTAACAATACAAAGAAATAAAAGGATGAGATGATGAAAATAATTAATGAATTACACTTGTAATATTGTTACGAAGATACATTTTGAGAGAAATATCATTTCTCTTATCTAAATATTGTAGTTCCTTTTTAAAAGTATAGATATAGTATTGATCATGATAAATAGGACCATAATGGTTGTTAATTTTGTGTAGTTAGGAATATGTAGAAGTGACAATTTTAACCCGTTTCTTCGAAAAAGGGTCAATTTGGGTTTAATTTAAGTGAATATGAGTTGATTTGGGTAGCTCTCAATTTAGACAATGGGTCAAACGGGTGATTTTACTGGTTTCTAATTTATAAAGAGCGGGTCGAACGGGTTAGATGTGTTGAATGTAGGAGTGGCAAACTTGACCCAAATTACAAATAAAGGGTCAGTTTGGGTCAATTTTATCTCTGTTTGGGTTGATTTGGGAATCACCTGAAGTAACCAAAGGGTCGAGCGGGTCATTAAAAAAAGTTATCAAAATCCAGCTCGGGTCGAACTGGTCAAAAAGTGGGTTGAACTCGTTTTATAAACCACCGTTTCTTACCAGCGACTTATAATATGATCACCGCAGCAAAGAAAACTTTCGATTTCCAACACTAGTATTCAATCGCCGACAATACCGTTTCAGACCTCCGTCACCACCATAAAATAGCCGTCACCACCACTAAAATAGTCGTCACCACCACCAAAAATCCAAAGAAAAAACAATAAAGAGAAATAGCATAGATGGTGTTATTTTGAAGAGAGAGAAATACTTTTTGGTTTGGTGAAAACGTTTTGTATAAATTACTTTGTTTTATTTAATCTACAAAATATAATATTAAATAATAATTTAATATATAATTAATTTAGTTTTTCAATATTTGAGTTTATACTTTAATAATATACATAAACTTTATAACTTTTTTGATACTAACAAAAAAAATATTAAAAATATTTTCGTTATATAATAAAAATTGCTTCACACGAATGCAACAATAGGGAAGAAAAAGCAGTTTTATTTATTTAAAAAAAAAAGGTCAACCCGATCCGACCCTACGTGACCCGTGACCCATTTGACCCTTTTTACATTATGACCCTTTTTTATCTTAACCCTAACCCGTTTTGACCCATTATTCAACCCGACCCAATCCGTCCATCTTGCCACTCCTAGTTGAATGGAGAGAGTCGATGGTGGGTGTATGTGACGAATGGTTTTTTAGCAGGTAAAAAAGAAGAGGAAGAATATGTGAAGAAAGAGAAAGAAATTTGTCAAGACAAAAACAATTAATATACCATTTAATTTTGATTATAAATAATACTTAGATTAAGAACCAATAAAAGTTGGTAACTGAAACGTTTCCATTATTATTTTGTAATATTTGAATTTCAGTATTATATTTTGTTTTAATTCCCACTTCTGCTTTTATAAAAATCGTAATTATTATTTTAAATAATTCCATTTAATGCATTTATAAAAACGTAAAAGTAATCTACTATTATAATTTTGAAGATTTACAAAAGCTATTCAAAAAAGTTTGAATTAATTATTTTTAAAAAATAAAAAAAAATTTTAGGGGTTGACCCTTGACTCGCTTGACCCGACCCGATTGACCCTTAACTCGTTTGACCCGTTTTTCACAATGACCCATTTGACCTGTGACCCATTTTGACTCAAACCCGTTTTGACCCATTACCTAATCCGACCAGACCCGTACATTTTGCCACCCCTAGGAATATGGTTATTTATATTGTATGTCAGGTAGTAACATCCAGGATCCAAAATAGCGAGGACAAATGGAGTTCCTTATAAAACCGAAATTTTCGATGTACAGTGATGCAAAAGTACTCATGTGAGAGCATACCCGCTTTAGTAAAAATTCATTTATGTGAACGTAGATTCAGTTTAGTTCAGTGTAAATTCATTTCTTTAAAGTGAAAACTCAGCCTTCATTGAGTGCCGGTTTACTCTCCAATGAATGTAAACTCACTTTCAGTGAACACTACGGAATCTAGATGTTATTAGATATTCCGTTGAAGTTATTTTTTTACGGACTAATTAAAGATCGTAAACGTTCTTGATAACTCAGTCATGTAGCTACTTGATATTATGAAGAATATTTATTGAGAGATTAATCGGTGGACTAATTCTCATAATATCTTCATTATTTTGAGAGTTCTATATAATAGAGTTATTTGAAAACATGAGAACGGATACAAAAAAACACTTAACACTCTTTAGCAAAAAGTTATCGATTTGTGCCTAAACTAGGAACAAAATTCTCTGAATTACCACAAGATTATATCTGCGATACCCAAACAAGTATGATCAAATAATTATCTTTGGAAAGTGATAACATTAAATCTACCAACACGATTCATTGAATCATTCGTTCATTGATTTCATTACCCTAAACACAAAATCCTCCAACAGGAAAATATAATAGAATTTTAAATATTTGTACAACGAGACATGTCATATGTTTTAAATCCTACAATTATTATGTCTAATAATCTCGTTCACGCTTATATTAGAAAGACAAAATAATGAAAGTAAAAACGATACAAAACAAAATGAAGAAATCAAAAGTAAAGGAATTAGCGTCTTTAATACAATGCACACTAACTAATAACAAAAGGTTGGCAAACAAACATAAAGAGCAAACAAAAAAGATAACAGTCGGGTTGAGCCATCAACGGTTCAACTATAGTCTGTTTTTGAATTGTCCGAACAATTTTTTTTATTAGAAGGCCACGACGAAGGATGAAGGTGGGAAATTGGTTGCAAGCGCATAAGCTACATTTGTGACGAAAATAATGAATCTAGGGTTTAATTAATACATGAATTCTACTCTGATAGTTAAATGTAACATAAAAAACCCTAAAGTAGAATTTATGTATTAATCAAACTTTGATATCTTAACTAACCCAAACTTACATACTTATCGAATAATTTCATTATTAATTACATAGTTATTTGTTGCTATTATTAGGTGTATTTTTAAACTATATAAGTTTCAATAGTTTTTTTAACAATATCTATAAAAAGCTATTGTTAACAACTTTTTAAAAACACAATCTCCAATAAATAACTAACAGTCCTTTTCTTTTTCCTCTTAAACAATTATTTCTAGTTGGTTGCAATAAAAGCAAAAATAAATTATATTGATGGTTATATCGGAGTATAAAAGGTTTATATATCTATTATGAGCGAAACCTTACTTCAAATAATTATATTTAGTTTCTATAAATGATTTATCTCGGTAAAAATAATCCTAACCCAATGTTCTTTGTACCCAAAAAAACTCTTTAGAAATAGTCCCAAACAATGTTCACTATGTCTTAATACCATGGCTAAGAAGTACATCGGATTCAAAGTCATGACCTATTTTCTCCAAAAACCGTAATAAAATAGTGATTGGTTTTGTTCTTTCACTTAAAATATCATCTTGCCCTTCGTCTTTTGTTTTTGTTTTCCATTATCATCATAGTCATTCTCATCCACCGCTTGTCAACCGACCAAAATATGACATAAGTAAAGCATATTAAATCTCCACTTTAACCAGATTCAAATATTTGTTTAAACGAAAGGTTTTTATCTGCTTGTTACGACGGATATTACAGTGTTTTACATTAAGAAAAAGTAACTTCGCAATAATTTTTGGATTCATTACTAACAATAAGTACTAAAAAAAATTGATATCAAAATATTTATCATAATATATTATGAATTAAAGTAATTTAAAATGTAAAATTAAAAATAGTATAATACTATTATATCATGATGTCATATCAATCAAATAGTTATAAAAAAAAATTAGTTTTATAATTTCAATAAAGAAAAGTTTATATTAAGGTAATGTTATATAGTTATATTTTGACTTGATAGGTAAACTTTGATAAAAGTTTTAGTATATACTATCTTCAATTTACAAAATAAGAGTATATAAATATATTAATATTTGAAATTTATATGCTATTATGTATAAATTTTGAGACCTCTATTAATTTGAATACACTAAATTTAAAGATATTTTTAAAAAGTGAAGTACAACATATTAAAGGGTCAAAAATCAAAGTTTGATAAAAGTTAGGGATTATTTATTACTATAAAGAAATCAGAGATTGATATAAACTTTTAACAAAAAAAAGGGAAAAGATTGGGTATATACCCATGCCATTTGGGTATTTTGGTAGATATTAACTATATATAAAAAGGAATTGTGGTGACTGTCTAGTTGATACATCATCTCTTTTGAGAAGAATTTCGACGAGAACTCTCTAACCCGTGTACCTTTAGTACCAACTGATATCGCTATCACCTACTAGTATAAGACAATGTGATCCGAAGACCGTCTCTGTCTCAACACCTTGGACCAACGAGTGAGATCAGATTATCCCGAATCCATAACTCTTTGCCCTCAAAGTTATTGTGACCAAGATCAACTGAACTTTTACAAAGAAAATACTTGTGTTCAAAAAGATAGGATTGGAACTTGGATAAGAACCAATTTTCTAAATTATTTACATGGTAATGTATCAAGTACAATTTTTCAATTGATTAATGTAGACGGTCAACTGCTCCTTACTTTTTATCATATAAAAACTCACTTTAATAAGTATTTTACCCGCCTATTATAAATAGGCGTTTTTCTAACTTGTATATTCGGGACAGTTGTTAAATTAATCAAACTAAACTTTCTTTGTGAAATAGAAAATACTTTTTATTAGTGGTAAATATAAGAAAAGTTAAGTACGTAAAATGTATGTTTCAATTTATTAAATACGTTTTAACAAGTGTTTCGAAAATACAAATTAAAAACATCTATAAATAAAAGTGGATGACATGAAATACTAAATTTGTTATATCGCAAACACAGTTAACATACTAAAGGGCTTTGTCCTAGTGGTACCATCCTCCTATCACAAATGCCTCGTGGGTCCAACTACGAAAGATTTTTGTACAAATGGGTCACCGATTCGATTTTGCTCTCACTCTCATTTGGTTTTCAAAGGGCATATGATCATTGCCTCGGGACCGATCTTTGGGGAAGAGTCGGTTGGATCCAAATGAATCACGGACCCAGAGTTACTCCGTCGAAAATAATATTTCATAAACAAACACAATTAACATAAACATAAAGAATAGAAATTTTAATAACAACCATTAAAGGCGGTTAAAAAATAAAACGTGAATTATTTGTGTGTATATTATCAATAACCAACTATACATTTATCATAGTAAACCTTTGAAACGATATAAAATCAACTAACAATTGCAGTGGGTAGAAAATGTAAACTATATAGTTAAATAAGTTTTTATCATAATTGGGTTCTTATTTAATAGTACTAATTCTAATCTAATACTAACGAATAGTTTTTTTTGATATTTTTCCCTAACATTTTATTTTGTAAAAGTTCGATGGTTTTCCCTAACATTTTAAACCTTCTTTATATTTAAAAAAAAAAAAAAAAAAACCATGTGTGTGTGGCGGCCACTTGTTCGTGTTTTTTCCTTTATGTTGTGCCTTTAAACCTAATACTCATATGCTTAATCGGAGATTTTGTCCGATTGCAACTGCTTTTATACATATATACACTTTCCCAATCATTCGAGCTATTTTGTTGGTGTATTCATCGTGACAAATGTTTTCCGTTATACTAATAAATATAAGAGGCTCGCGTACAGGAAAGCGTATGATGCACATCCGAAATAATGAGGATAGTGTCAGTGATGATTCAAGCACGTCAAGAGTGTAATTCTAAAGGCGTACGGAACCTAATAAGCATTTGGTTCACTAGGAGCAGTAAAGCTACGTTGGCCTAACATCCTAAACATAAGAGCATAGTAATAAAGTCGTAACAAATCACATGATTCCCAATTAACTACTAAATGAGACGTTTGAGATTAAGAAACGACACTTTAAGGGACTACTTAGGTCACATAACTTCGCATTTGTTACTTTCATGTGGATTTAGGATCAACGAAAAATGAGCTAGAAGTATACAAGGACATCAAATTAAGTCGAAACTAAGTGGACATCGAGGTTATTAAAAATAACATTATTGTTTTTCGCATGAGTCAAATGAATTTTGAATAATTGAGAATCCAATTAGTATAAACAGATTTTGATTTGGGTATTAAGATAAAGCAAATTACCAAAATAATCACATATCACTTACAGTTTACAAAAATAATCATCTAATTCGTGACAGATTTCTCGCGACATTTTTTTCGTCGCGAAAGTACACATATTTTAATCAGACCAATAAAAATTCGACACGTTGTCGAGACACTATTCATTTCTCGTGTCAATATTCATTTTCGCGACGACGTGTCCGATTTTTATTGGTCTGATTTTGTTTTATGTACTTCCGACGATAAAGTGTCGCGAGAAATTCGTCACGAATCAAGTGATTATTTTTATAAGTTGTAAGTGATAGGTGATTATTATGGTGATTGATTCATTAAGATATTATGTGAATCCAATTATCCAAGTATCAACATCTTTTAGGTAAAAGGTACAAAGATATATGAAATTCTATATGTAGTATAAAACGATTAAAAATTTCAAATCTAAACGATCACTATCTCACAAGTTGGCAAAAACAACGAACAACATATGGGAACCTCCTCTGCATAAATTTGTGATTTCGTCTTTAGGTATACATAGACATCCAAACACAACTATAAACAATAATCATTATCTTTAAAGCTTCACGAGTCTAATCATAATACGTGTCCACTTTCTTAACACGATAATGCATATTTGGTTTGAACTTTTTTTGACTTTGTATGCGCATAAGATGGCGTAAGTATCAACGGTGAGTGCATGAGATGTCATAACTCATAAGCATCTAAGGCAAGGACAATGAGAATCCATACAAATTAGCAAAAAGTGAGATAAAATGACAGCATGATTCCTAGGAAGAAAGATGAAAAGACATCACGGCTTAAAGAAGAAAGACATTGATTGAACATGATGTGCATTATTTGAAAATGCCAAGCATTAACAAACAAATATACGTACTAAGAAGTAGTTAGTTTAAGGAATTTGTATATGTTTTGTTTGTCAATGAATAAAGATATGATTACGCGCGGGTATTACTTAACGTGAACACAAAAATAATACATATTAATGATATTAGAGAAAAATGTATATATTTTGTGTAGTGACTCTTATTTTGATGTTGGTTTAACCTTTGCCCTCTAATACACACTACTACAAGGACTTAAATAAAACCCGGCTTTAAATTAAATAAGCCGCGGTTATTGAGCCGTGGTTCAAGGGGGGTGAGGTCGATTAGAAATTATAATAAGCCACGGTTGTTACAACCGTGGTCTTTTGAAAGTATTAACCGCGGTTACCTTTAAGCCGTGGTCCATGACCGGATATAACGACCAACATAATTCCTATAAACCACGTTTATTTATAGAAAACCGTGGTTTATTATATGGTAAATTGTGGTTTGTTGAAGCAAAAACCGGGGTTTATTATACAAACCTCCATGTTGTGTAACATTTCATCTAAATCATCACCACCCTCATCATCTAAATCGTCAAATTCAACGTCATTACATTCAGAAGCAAATAAGTTACCATCATCAAATAATTCACCATGTTGTGACCAACAAATGTATCGTTCCATAAAACCACGACGTATCAAATGACCTTTAATTACATCGGATTCACTAAATTTATGAAAATTTTTTCAATCGGTACATGGACACCAAATATGACTATCCCCATTATTCATCCGATTAACTTCTGCAACTTTAATAAACTCATCCAAATTCGTTAAGTAGTCTTTTTTAGCTCGTTTTATTTTGTACATCCACGTACTACGATCCATCTGAAATTTAAAAATAAATTATTTAATGATATGCATGGTATGAGTAAAACTACGAAGTTGTTGTAGGCGCGAATCCTAACCCATTTTTTGAATATTTGTCTTATATGTGAATATATATTAGTAGATTGAATATTTAAGAAAAATTCGACGGCATTTCTCCTAGACTCCCCAAGTTTGCGTATAATTAAATCGCAAAACTCGTGAGAGTAAGGAGAAATATCTACAAATTTTTCTTAAATGTTCAATTCTAATACAAATTCACATCCTAAATAAGACAAATATTCAAAAAATAGTCCCAAAACGCGGACTATCCAAAAATAATCTCTATTAGATTATTCTTGGATGGGTATATGAATCTAAAGGCATATGATGTAAACAATATCTATACTAAATGAATGATTATGTTATATATAAACAATATGTATATTAAATGAATGATTAGAAAATAATGGATAAGAATAATAGTAATGATAAAAGGTTGTTGATCATACCTTATATATTAAATGTTGATTCTTAAATGTGAAGCATTTCTTGAGTTATCAACGTAGCATTAATGAAGCTATTTTTTTGTTTTTGTTTGAAATTAATGGAGGTGTTTTGCAAAAAGGGGTTAGATCTATATGATGAGATAAGAGGCTGGGAAAGGGATAAGACTCGGATTTCCATAAAAATATTAAACCACGGCTCTTTATAAACCCGGGTTGTATTAATTTAATAGACCACGGTCATACGGTAAAACCGTGGTTTATTTGCAGGTGAATGGGCCTCGGTTTAGTCCTAAAATAGACCACGGTTACCCATCTATATATAGGCCTCGGTTTTCTACTTTACAACCGTGGTTTATTTTCATTTTAAATAAAACTCGGCTTTTACTGGCTCCTTTATTTTATTTATTGTAATAGACCCCGTTTTTTAAGATACCGTGGTTTATTAGTGTGTGGTGTATTCAGGTTTTTGTAGTAGTGACATGATAAACCATAAACTTTGTTTAAAGACTATGTTCTGTTAACGACACAAGTAAGACCCCCCAAAAGGGTTAAAACCTGAAGTTTAGTAAGCGTATATGTGTTGGATTAAGAGACGCTGTATATTTATAACTATTTTGTATCAGATGGAACAATTTGACAGACTATTCATAAGGTTTTAAAAAATATTTTTAGGAGTTTTAAGTTTCTAATTAAGAATTCTCTTTTAAAAAAGTTCCATCTTCAAGTTTTTATTTAAAAAAGAAAACTCAATCCAAAAACTCAAGTTTCATCTTCAACCCATGCTTACATCAAGATTACCACGTATAAACAAAACAAAAGTATTAATTTTTTTTTTTTAATAAGAGTAATAATATATCCTCCTAATTCATTCTCCTAAAAATTCTTCTAGTAATAAAATGATGACATTTGGAAAAATCAAGAGATGAGATTAAGAAAGAGAAGAAGTGAAATCCACATATCATGTTCATGTGGTTTTAGAAGAATTTTTAGAAGAATATGTTAGGAGAATTAATCATTTTCCTTTATAAACGACAAATAGAGACGATTGTTTGTATCTATTGTTATATATAGCAAATATTATTTCATATTTTCTATTCTTTTCCCCATCATACTCTATATATAGTTTATACGTTTTTGTTATAACAATCCATTTCTTCTATTATTTCCAATAATAGTACTTAAATATAGTTTTGAAAGTCAACTTTAGCAACTAATTAGGTCAAATCATGTTTGTTTGTCTCTTACTATTCATTGTATCTATATGAATATGAATATCTATATTATTATATAAAGTATTTTAACTCTTTGAATTTTTAAGTAATTTTGAATCAACACTTTACTCATAAATCAATAATCAATAAATTAAAAGTTTAAATTTCAATTCATATTTCTTTCTAAATTTTATGACTTACTATAGCAAGTGTAGTCTTCACAACCATACTATATGTCTTATTATAGTAAGTGTATGGTATAATTAATTTTAAATAAATAAAAGGTTTTGAATAATTAATTAGTTATAAAGCTTTATATATTATGTGTTTTGATTTGATTTCTTTACAACCAATGATCTTGAAAATATTATAAAGAATTTGATATTTTTGTTTAAAGTTGATGTTTCTAAAAGGACTAATATTAGTGAATATTAATTATGGGTCAAAATTCAAAAATATTATATTTTCAAACATGGATTATAAGCTAACTTTTATTTTAAAGGAACTAACATTAGTAAATATTATATTTTCTTTCTCATGTTGTAAGCTATCATATGGTTTATGGACTTTTTTTCCCACAACATTATATTTTAAATGTCTTTTAAAGATATTAACATAGAGCCGTTAGAGATTATTGTAAATTAATTAATAAATATAAAATGTAAAACATGAAGTTTGATTAGAAATCAACATATATAAAGACATATATGTGTGTGTTTATTTTGAACCAATCAAAGGTTTGCTTCTTGAAGATTTTTACGTTTTTAAAAGTTCAATTCATCATAAAATTCTAATAATACGCATAAACTTTGAGTGACAAAAGATATCATATTTATAAGTTAAGGGGAGCAATTGTTAATTCCATAATAAAACTTAGTAAGAAAATATTTTAAAAACATATTATATTAATAGATAGTTTTTCAGTATCTATCACATCGACTAAAATCTTCTAACTATTATTTATATATGTAAATATTATTGGTTTTCTTTTTTATCAAAAGGATTTTTATTATGTGCATGTCATATACAAATAATATGTCACATACAAACATCATTTACATATAAATGTTAATTAATATATATTTATTTTAAATTTATAAGTAAAATCGAATTCTAATTATTTAAAGCTTTAATAAAACTTTAAAACATTTTAACAATATTTATGCAAACACTGGAACTGAGAAAGTCAAATAATATTCTTTACATTAAATCTTTCTAAAAATCCTTACCCAATTTTCAAATGGGTGTTGTTACATGGGCCTTTCGAACATCATATCGGTTATCGACATTTATTATATATTAACTAATTTTAAAATGTAATATATTGATAAAAGGCATTTAATATCTATATCTATACTATCTATAAAGCATTTGACCCTAAAATCTTAAAGTTGAAATTTAAGAAAGAAAAAACTAAAATGTCCCGTATTTACCATCTAAATACACTTTAATTATTCTACTTAATTTCCTTTCTTTTTAACTCACTTTCTTTACTTTTCATTATTATCCTCTACTAAATTAAATTACAATTAATTTAACTAATATTTAATTACAAAAGTTTTCTTACATCTAATTTCCATATCTAAAATGTGAATTAAAATTCTTTTTAGAGTAAATTACATAGATCGTCCCTAAGGTTTATATGGAATTATGGATTTCGTCCCTAAGTTTGAAAAGTTGCATGGATCGTCCCATTGTTTAAACTAATTACTCATTTCGTCCCTATTTTGGAAGTCCGTCTAATTCCACCGTTAGCCTTCCCTCACGTGTTAAACACGTGAGGGGTATTTTCGTCATTTCGCATTCTTAAGAAATAAAATTATTGACTCTTTCTCTTTCTCTTTCTCTTTCATCCCACCACCAACACCAACACCAAAATAATTTCAACCCAAATCTCCATTACCCAATTTCAAAACCCTACAAAGATCCCAAATCAAAATCTCCGCCAAAATTGTTACACAAAATCGTTACTGAAATCGTTTCATACACAAAATCGTTACACAAAAATTAAAACAGTTGAACTTATTACTATTTTTATGAATTAATTATTAATTAAGAAGAAAAAACAAATTAGAAAAGTGAAAGTGTTGATTTTGAGTAATGGAATGTTAGATTCGGCCATTGTTGTTGAGGATCTGCAGCAGCGGCGCAAGGAAGATAAACACTAATTTTGCGACTCTACAACCCACCATTAGCACCACCATCACCACCTGAGATCTGCAGCAGCGGCGGCGGAGGAGCTCGGGACCATCGATTGAACGGCGGCAGAGCTCGGGACCGTCGATTGAAACGGCGGCGACGACGGCGGTGGATGCGGCAGCGGCGGCTTCTTGACGGCGGCGGAGTTTTTCGGCTTCTTTTTTGGAGGCTTTTTTGCTTGGTTCTTGTGATGGTGTTCTTGTGATGGCTGATTATCTGGTTTTGGATTGGTGAAGGTGGAAATGGAGGAATTAGGGTTTTGAGAAAATGGTGTTAGGTTAAAACTAGGGATGCAAAATGAAATTGTTTAGAAAGAGGGGTAATTAAAATGATAGAGGCGAAAAGACTAAAATACCCTCACGTGTTTAACACGTGAGGGAAGGCTAACAATGGAATTAGACGGACGTCCAAAATAGGGACGAAATGAGTAATTATTTTAAACAATGGGACGATCCATGCAACTTTTCAAACTTAGGGACGAAATCCATAATTCCATATAAACCTTAGGGACGATCTATGTAATTTACTCTTCTTTTTATTAAGCGTCACATATAATAACTTGTTATGTCCAAAGATCTGGATTTGAAACCGTTACTGAGTAATTGTTTTTATAGCCCGAAGGCGATGGATGACCTAAAGCTTTTACTGCGCAGATGATATATGAGTCAAAAGGCAACTAAAAAACTATTACACTTTAAATGTAGTCCCAACACTAGAATCAGAAATTATTAAATACAATATCATTATTATCATTCGGCTATTTATTACTACTAATTTTTAACGGAAAGTTCAAGTTTGGATTGAATAAATGTTTTCCTTTAATAGAACATGATTCAAACAAAAACTATTAGACACAACATAAAAATAGTATTTTATAGTTCGAACGATCGAAGAAGAGCAATTTTCTAACACAATCAAATAAGCTTACTATATCACCACATATGTGAAAATATATGGAAAGAATGTTGATGTTCGATGGACCAGATCATAAACTATTACACCTCGATATTAATCATGAAGTGGGACTCTAACAAAAACCGTTACCGCATATAAATAAATAAAATGATAGCCCGAAGGGGAGCACTACCATAAAGGGTTACCACATAATTCATTTTCTGATTAGAAAGACCGAATAAGAAACTTTTACCATATAATTATTTTTATGCTCCGAGTGTCCGAACGGCGTGAACCATAACTATTACTTATCTTGAAACGAACGAGAACTACCATAAATCTTTTCCATAATTTTGTCAAATATTATTTTTTTTTAACCGCTGCATCGTGCGGGTTTTATACTAGTAAATATAAATATAAATCATTAACATTTGAATACAATATTATTTATTAAGCGAGTTGCTAGAAACAAGGGATATCATATACCTATAATCATAATCGAATCGATTGGGTACTGAAAATTAAAAAACTCGAGTAATGAATATAGACCACGTACAATTGGTTTTGAATTACCAGTCGAAGACCGAATTGTTTTGTTACAATTGGTGTTGAGTATCGTACCATATATATAAATACTAGGACATGACATTACATTTTATCGATATTAACATATTTTCCTAAACTTTAGACACACCCCTTAGGTACTAAATGAGTTGGATATATGAATGACAATGAGACTAGTATTAAAGTGTATATGTTTCTATTAAGCATAGTTAGTCATTATTGAGTTTAAGCCCATATATTGTATATTGTATATATATATTGTTACTATATTAATGAGATAAACAACAATTCATTCTCAATAATATTCATACCATAATATAGTATCAGAGCCAACTGGCTCTCCTAAAATATCCATACCATAATATAGTATGGCTCTCCTAAAATCACTCTCAATTAATCTATTTCCCTTTTAAACCTAATCTAAAATTTTAGATCCCCCTCCTCCTCCCCCCCCCCCCCCCCCCCCCCCCCCCCCCCCCCTCTAACCCTAAATCTCCCACCTCCAAACCCTAACTCTAAAAATCATATATCATGCTTGGAGATGATGCTTCTAATTCTGCTTATGACAAAGCTTTTACCATCACCAACATCAAAGCCTACATTGCCATAACTCTTGATCTAGATGAGCATAACTACACTCACTGGGGAAGGATGTTTGAGATGCATTGCATTACATTGGACGTTGATGGCTTTCTTGATGGTAGCATACTTCTTAAAGGAAGTGGTGACATAAATTGGCGCAAACTTGATAACTTAAGTAAGATGTGAATTTATAACACAATCAGCAAAAATATTCTTCAAATTGTCATAAAGAAAGGCGAAACCGCACGTTTATTATGGGAAGCTCTTGAAGACCTTTTCCAAAGCAACAAGGACGCCAGATTCGTTCAATTGCATGAAGATCTTCGCAACATTCTTATTGAAGACCTTTTCGTATCTGATTACTGTCACAAACTCTATATTCGATTTATTGGAAAATCTTGACGATCCTATTGATGAACGTGCACTAGTAATGCATGCCATCAATGGTATTGTCAAACATTTTCCCGGATTGACTACGTTTATTCGGAATCAACGCCCATTTCCATCTTTTATTGATCTTCGCTCGATGCTTGATCTTGAAGAAACAAGCTTTAATCCCTCTCGTACTTTAGGAGACAATCCCTCATCTCCTACGGTACTATATACTCAAGGTAATAACTACAACAATATTCCACAACTTTGTCGCAATTTTCATCGCGGAAGCTGTTCGTATGGAGGAAAGTGTAAATTCATTCACGGTGAGTCAAACCGAAATAATTAGTGTTGTGGCCAAGGAAACAACCGATCTGGAAATTCTGAACAAAATGGACCACACGGGTCGGGTCACGCATACGGATCAGGTGGATCCAGGTCGGATTCGTTTCCTGGAGCTTCATTCGGTTATGGATATGGGTCTGGATCCGGGTTTGGATACTACCCGGTGGCTGCTGCTCCACCAGGTGTCTTCCCAGCCGCCAACTTCACACCTTCTGCCATTCCTTGCCCGCCACCAGGCTTTGGCTTGGCGCCTAGCCCAACCCATTATCCCGTTCTGGACCAACATTGATATCGCATATATATATAGTTATTTATATGCGATATTTGGTCATTTTTCATATTAAACATGATGGATAGGATAGGTTTTTGCATTTAATCGTGTGGAAAAGTTGTTTTGTCTATTTTATAGGTTTATATGATCGGAAAGTGGAATTGGTGGAAGAAATGATCTTAAAAGACGAAAAATAGTGATTTCTGACGAAGAGAACGTCGCAGTAGCACCTCCACCGTTTTGATCATAACTTCTTCATACGATGTCCGATTTAGGTGATTCAAATTGGAGAATGAAGAAGAAAGAGAGAGCTACATTTTTTAAAAATTAGAATATGGAAAAAAGCCCGGTGCTGCGCACCTATGGACATGGTGCTGCGCACCTACCTGATAAACACAAAGAGTTGTAATTCTAGTCGAATACGATTTCCACCTTGATTTTGCCTATAAATACAAGACTAAATCCGTCCAGAAATTCATCCCATTATTATTTTCAAGTCTATGGAGCTGGTATTTACATTTAGAAGCAAGGATTAAAGCTAGGAAGATCATCTTTTCGGCTAACGGCGGTCACGACACGTTCGACAAAACTCTCCGTTTGTTTCTTTTTAGTTTTAAACTATTTTCCAGAATGCTTTCTAACAATTTATTTGCTGTTTTAGACTTGATCATGAGTTGCTAAATTCTCGTTATGCTTGTTTGAACAACGGATCCTATTTGAAGTTTATTTAACGTTTTCGATTGTTTATGTTTTTGTGTTTAACCGTTGATCCTTATTTGCTTAAATTTTAGTATATTATCAGAGTTGTTTATATTAAATTGGACTAATCAATATTTTAGGTATTCGGAAGGAATCTAGATAGATTAGATAAGTTTAATGAAGTAATCGGTCGGTCTATAATCGATTTAAAATTATTAAGATTCGGAAGGACTTAGTAATAACAACTTAGGTAATTAAATTTAAGTGAGTAGGTCTAAGTATTAAGATTCGGAAGGACTTGATAATTAGAGGAGTTATTCGGAAGGAAACTCTATAAGTTTAAATCACTAAAAACAGGCTTGTTACTTATTGCTTGATTATTAATAGTTATAACTGTATTCGGAAGGAACGGTGTAATTAGAGATAATTAAAGTTAGTAAAAGATTCGGAAGGACTTTTATTATATCTTAGAAGTTGGAAAAACAATCGATCTCGTAAAATTAACGGAAAATAGGTGAAGTGTCAAACAAGCATATATTCTCTTTATTTGATTTAATCAATTACTATTTCGTTCGATTTTAATTAATCATCACTTTTTCTTAATTATTTGCAATCTTTTGTTACGATAAATAACCCATAAAAATACTCAGTATTATTAATTCGGAATTTAAAACAAATTAGTCCCTGCGAACGAACCTTTACTTGCTTAAAACTATATTATATACGGATAGGTCCACTGCCTAGAAGTGTGTAATTGCGTTAAATAGTAGGTTAATTTTAAGACTAGATTTTACACATCAAGTTTTTGGCGCCGCTGCCGGGGACTGATTTTTCGTTTTTTGTTTCGAATTTGTGATACGATCCTTTTGAGTATTTATTTACTTAGAAGTTACTTTTAATTGTTATAACACCGGTACGTTTTACGCTTTTCTTGTTTTTGTCTTTTCAGGTATTTCAGGTAGTTGATGAACACGAGGGCTTCGGGATTACCACTCGCTAGTCCAAAGTCAAATCCAGGAGTATCAAAGAGACGAGGCAGGAGAAGAGGCAACTTATCGCTTCAGACACCACCAAGTTTTGATCAAGTTTCACCCGTCAAGTTTGAAGACATTGCATCGTCAGAAAGCGGAGGAAGCGATTCAGAATCAGAGGTTGAAGAAGTAATTTGTGAAGACAAACCGGAACAGCAACCAGCTATGGATCCTTTGGACACACCAATGAACCGACGGGCCGCAGCTGTAGCAGTGCCACCCACCCGAGGGTTGGCAATAACCACCCCGGAATTGGGTGATGATTTCGTTGTCAAGGGTCACCATCTCAAGATGATCCAAGACAACACGTTCGATGGGCGATACAATTCAGATCCGCATAAACACATAGCCAAATTCAATGAGCTGTGTGAGATGTTCAAATACGGTCAAGGCAAGGGTGATCCGGTCAAGCTGAGATTATTCCCTTCGTCTCTCACCGGAGATGCGAAGGTTTGGTTCGAGGAGCTTAATGAAAACTCAATAACCACATGGACGCAAATGCGCGAGACTTTTATCAAAAGATTTTTCCCACCCGCCTTGGGTAGGAAATTACTTCGAGACATCAGAGGATTCCGACAGGAAGATGGAGAGACTTCCACTGAAGCATGGGCTAGACTTAAGGAGTTGCTGAGAAGTTGTTATGGTCACGGATTGGGCAAGGAAAACATTATTGAAATTTTCTTCTACGGGTTAACCAAGGAGTCTCAGAACGAGTTGGATCTAGCAGGAGGAGGAGATTTCATGTACAAAACCACCAACGAGGCATACAACTTAATGGAAGACAAGCTAGTCATAAGCCTATCAAGAGAGTATCGAGACGATGGTCGAGGCCGAAAACACAGAGGACAAGTTGCTCAAGCTGAGAGTAGTTATGAAATATCTTCGGTAGTTCAAGAGGTCAAGTTACTAGCGGATAGGATTGATAAGCGCTTAGGAAGGATAGAGAAGGACATGCACTTGGTGAAGAATGGATGTGAAGGATGCGGGGGACCTCACTATGCTAGTGAGTGTAATCAAGTGTAGGATGCCAACTACGTACAGTATGGTTATCCTAATCGGGGGTCAAATTGGCAAAACCACGGAGGTAATTACAACCGGGGTGATAATCGAGACAACGGATGGCAAAGAAACAACACACGTTCCCCACCACGACAAAGATACGATCCACCGAAAAACGAAGATGAAGATCCAAGCATTAAAGATCTTTTGAAATCGTTCATCAACACCCAAAAATCAACCAATGACGATGTCCGTAACCAATTTAACGATGTCCGTAACCAATTTAAAGTTTTAACTGAGCAAATCGAGCAAGGACAGAGAAATCAGCAGGCATCACATCAAGACTTAGAGAGACGGTTCGATAGGATGAACGAGCGGAACTCAAATCGGCAACCGGGCCAAATACCGAGCAACACTCAACCAAATCCACGACCACAGAATCAAGGAAATACTTCCAACAATCAGGGACCGAAATATCAACCTCCTAACATGAGAGAAGAGCATGTAAATGCAATCACTACACGCTCGGGACATGCTTATGGAGGAGATCAAGACGAAAACGGAGGAAAACAGTCAGGTGGTGCGCAGCACCAACCTACCAGTACGCAGCACCAACCTACCAGTGCGCAGCACCAATGCACTGGTGCGCAGCACCCAGCCTCTGACCAAACTGGTGCGCAACACCGATCTGCTGAACCGATTATTGACGATTTCGAGATCGAGGACGATGAGGACGAGGCACCACAAGTGCAACCCAAGGCCAAAACACCTGAACCAGTGGAGGAAGTTCCAATCAAAGCTTATAAGCCACATGCTCCATATCCTCAACGATTACGAAAAGAGAGAATGCGGGAGCAGTACGGTAAATTCTGTGACATGATTAAATCTGTTAATATTAACGTTCCTCTTGTTGATTTGATTGCAGGGATGCCAAACTACGCTAAATTCATCAAGGAGTTGGTCACAAACAAGGGAAAGTCATCGGAGGAGCAAGCCGCTTTCTTAAACGCAGAATGTTCCGCTTTGGTGAAAAATTCGATACCACCAAAGTTGGATGATCCAGGGAGTTTTCTTATCCAGTGTAATTTCAGTAACACTTATAGTTGTAGTGCATTGGCCGACTTAGGAGCTAGCATAAATTTGATGCCTCAGTCATTATATGCTAAACTTGCTTCGGGAGATTTAAAACCTACCAAAATGAGTATCCGATTAGCCGACCGATCATTTCAATATCCGTTAGGAATTGCTGAGAACATGCTAGTAAAAGTAGGAAAATTTACTTTCCCTGTTGACTTTGTGATTCTAGAAATGGATGAAGATGTCACTGTGCCACTTATTTTAGGTCGACCATTTTTAAACACTGCGGACGCAATTATTCGTGTAAAAGACAGGGAAATTTCACTGGGGATTGGGGACGAACGAATTTCATTTTCTGTTAATAAAGCCCCAAAACATTCTTACTCCACTGATGCAACCTGTTTTCGTATTGACGTTTTTGATGAAATGTTTGATTTAGATGTACAGGAAATGCTTGGAGGACACGTTGCAGTTGACGATGAGGGAGATGAAGAGCTCGAGGACTTTGATCCCATCTTGAAAATGGAGTTGGAGGCATTTGAGAAGAATTCTACAAGAATGACATTTGAAAAATCCGACCCGGATTTAGACTTATTAGAGATAGAATTTTTAATAAATAATCCGGGTGCAACATTTTTGGTTGGAAGAAGTTCATTAGAGGAAAAGCTCGAAGACTCTGACTCGATGTCGACAAAGGAGCTCGCGGAATTGGACAAATCGAACCCACACATGAAGCGTACAATATCCGATTCAAGTTTGGGGGAAAACGGTCACGGTATCTCTCATGACCCTTTTGATTTATTTTCTTTAACTTGTCGAGAAAAGGAAAATATTTTGCAGGAATTTGAGGATATCGGAGATGACACCGCATGGGAGGAATTTAATAAGACAAAATTCAATGGAAGCAAATATGACGATGTTTGGGAAACTGAAGATGCTTTATTACTGATTACTGAGGCTCGAGAGTGGCATGACGCTTGGGTGAAGCGAACCAAGATGTTCGATGTCAAGGAGGAAACATTGACTTTTGGAGATCATGACGGATATGAGTCGAGTGAGAAATTCGTGGATGATGGAAAGCACGTGGGAAAGAAAGGCGAGAGAAATCTCGATCTTAACATGAAGGCATAAGTTGGAGCATATCGAGTCAAGCTAAGGACTCGCTTGAAAAATTAGCGCTTCTCGGGAGGCAACCCGGTTTTTCATAGATTTGAAGTAAGTTCAACAACCGGTTTTGGGACTAGCATTCAGATCAGTAAAACATTTTCACAAGATATATTCAATATCTACAACCGGGTTCTATTTTCTACTTTTCTTATTTTTGTATATTATTTTTCTTTTTAGATTTTAATTTTTGTACAATTTCCCTTAGTTTTTTTTTTTAGTCGTTAACACATTAGGGACAATGTGTTACTTAAGTTTGGGTGGGTCATCGGGAAATTTTACCTTTTATTTTTCGACCCTTAGCTTAGTTTCCATCGTGTTGAATTGTGTTTTTTTTTTGTACATTTTTGAGTCAGAAAAAACCAGAAAATCCAAAAAAAATTGAAAAATTGAAAAAATCCAAAAAAATATAACGTGTCTAGTCGGTAAATACCTTAAACTGTAAGCATAACCAGACGCATTTTTACCCCACTCAGAAAAATAGTGAGAATTTGAGCCTTTGAAAGCATTTATTTTTAATGCTACTTGTTTCATTTCTTTGAGTGTGCCGATGGGGATGACTTTAGAACTTGACATTGTTATACATTTCGAGACCACATATGAGCAATTACATTAGGGTAACTTAGTGTGATTTGGTACAATGATAGGGGCAATTAGGATTAACCCATTTGTTAGCCAATTTTCGTTTTTTTTTATATATTTTCCGCCTAACCCTTGTAACACTTACTTTTAGTGTTAGAAACTCTAGTAAACCACTTTGCGCCTAAACCGTTTCGTTTCTAAACACTATTATATTATTTTGTACACTCGCCTTATTTTCGTTTCTTTTTAGATTAAGTCCGAACTTAGATTATTGATTGCTATTATATATTAAGTGAAGTTGAAGCTTATTAAGGCATGGAAGAAAAGTACCTATTATTATTGCCTTGTATTATTGTATTTGGAGAAATAGTAGAAAATAATATATATAGTTGATTATTAGCCTTTTGAGCATGTGTACTTACCACGAGAAAAAAAAAATATTTTGTAAGGCATGTACTAGGCTGAAAGAAGAAAAAAAGTGAAAAAGAAAAAAATCGGAAAAACAGAAAAGCGAAAAAAAAAATTAGTTGTAGATTTTAAGAGAAATAGTGTATTATGAGTCGTGTATTATATACGAAATTTGTGTATTCGGAGAAAACGAATAAGTTGAAGAGAAATTGAGCAATCCAGTACGTTAGAGATTATATTTAGTTCGGATTTAATCTAAGCTTTTTGTATATTTTTATTTAACCCATTTACACTCCATATTATATATTTTCACATGTCTTTACCTGTACGTTATAACCCGAATAAAAGTCCCCGTTTAGTTGTACCTAGACTCTAGTGGTGGAGATTTGATACTTTATCAAGCCTATGATAGAATATTCACCATGACTGAGCAATTGAGCGATTCTACAGAGATATTTTACACACCCTTTTAGATTAGTTTGAGAGTTGTGTGATTTTACTTCCCATAAAAATCGTGAGGTGTTTGGTTATGTTATTTTGGCTTTGATAAATTACTTTTAAAACAGTTTTTGCTTGAGGGCAAGCAAAAAGGCAAGTTTGGGGGGATTTGATATCGCATATTTATATAGTTATTTATATGCGATATTTGGTCATTTTTCATATTAAACATGATGGATAGGATAGGTTTTTGCATTTAATCGTGTGGAAAAGTTGTTTTGTCTATTTTATAGGTTTATATGATCGGAAAGTGGAATTGGTGGAAGAAATGATCTTAAAAGACGAAAAATAGTGATTTCTTACGAAGAGAACGTCGCAGTAGCACCTCCACCGTTTTGATCATAACTTCTTCATACGATGTCCGATTTAGGTGATTCAAATTGGAGAATGAAGAAGAAAGAGAGAGCTACATTTTGTAAAAATTAGAATATGGAAAAAAGCCCGGTGCTGCGCACCTACCTGATAAACACAAAGAGTTGTAATTCTAGTCGAATACGATTTCCACCTTGATTTTGCCTATAAATACAAGACTAAATCCGTCCAGAAATTCATCCCATTATTATTTTCAAGTCTCTGGAGCTGGTATTTACATTTAGAAGCAAGGATTAAAGCTAGGAAGATCATCTTTTCGGCTAACGGCGGTCACGACACGTTCGACAAAACTCTCCGTTTGTTTCTTTTTAGTTTTAAACTATTTTCGAGAATGCTTTCTAACAATTTATTTGCTGTTTTAGACTTGATCATGAGTTGCTAAATTCTCGTTATGCTTGTTTGAACAACGGATCCTATTTGAAGTTTATTTAACGTTTTCGATTGTTTATGTTTTTGTGTTTAACCGTTGATCCTTATTTGCTTAAATTTTAGTATATTATCAGAGTTGTTTATATTAAATTTGACTAATCAATATTTTAGGTATTCGGAAGGAATCTAGATAGATTAGATAAGTTTAATGAAGTAATCGGTCGGTCTATAATCGATTTAAAATTATTAAGATTCGGAAGGACTTAGTAATAACAACTTAGGTAATTAAATTTAAGTGAGTAGGTCTAAGTATTAAGATTCGGAAGGACTTGATAATTAGAGGAGTTATTCGGAAGGAAACTCTATAAGTTTAAATCACTAAAAACAAGCTTGTTACTTATTGCTTGATTATTAATAGTTATAACTGTATTCGGAAGGAACGGTGTAATTAGAGATAATTAAAGTTAGTAAAAGATTCGGAAGGACTTTTATTATATCTTAGAAGTTGGAAAAACAATCGATCTCGTAAAATTAACGGAAAATAGGTGAAGTGTCAAACAAGCATATATTCTCTTTATTTGATTTAATCAATTACTATTTCGTTCGATTTTAATTAATCATCACTTTTTCTTAATTATTTGCAATCTTTTGTTACGATAAATAACCCCCAAAAATACTCAGTATTATTAATTCGGAATTTTAAAACAAATTAGTCCCTGCGAACGAACCTTTACTTGCTTAAAACTATATTATATACGGATAGGTCCACTGCCTAGAAGTGTGTAATTGCGTTAAATAGTAGGTTAATTTTAAGACTAGATTTTACACATCAAACATCAACATTTCATGCAATTTCCAGCCCAACAGTATATGATGCAGGCCCAATAAACTGCCCCACGTCCGGCTGGTGTCTCTCAGTTTCAGCCTAGTGCGTTTAGAGTGCAATCCAATTCAACTGAGGAATCCACTTCTGTCCCACAAGCATTTAGTAATTTATCATTCAAAGAAAATGGAGGTAAAGAGTGGTATATGGATACGGGCGCAACATCTCACCTCACATCGGATATAGGTAATCTTCGTACTATTCTTAATAGGAAAAAGATATCGTCTATTTTTGTTGGTGACGGGTCTCAAATTCCGATGACTAACTCTGGACATAGCATTATTCTATCATATTATCGTTCTTTGCACCTAAACAATTTTCATGTCACCCCAAACATTATTAAAAACCTCATTTCTGTTCGTAAATTTGCTAATGATAATGATTGAAGTGTTGAATTTGATAAATCTGGTTTTTCTGTGAAGGACCCTCAGACCCAAAACACTTTACTCCGATGTGATAGTACATGTGATCTATACCCAGTTCTTCTACTCCCAAAGCACTCTTTTGCACTTTTATCTTCAAGTTAAGACAAGTGGCATCGACGACTTGGATATCCAACGGACATTACACTTCGTCATCTTCTCAATAATGGTTTAATTTTGTTTAATAAAAATAAAACCATTTCTTTATGCAATGCTTGTCAGCTTGGCAAGCACATTAAACTTCCATTTTTTAGTTCATCTTCTATTGTTGAGAAAACATTTAACATTGTGCACTCGGACCTTTGGACTTCTACGGTCCCGAGTGTAAGTGGTTTTAATTATTATGTTATCTTTTTGGACCATTTTTCGCATTTTTTTTGGTGGGGGGGGGGGGGGGTGGGGGTGGGGGTGGGTTTATCCTTTGCGTAGAAAGAATGATGCATTTACAAAGTTTTTACAATTCCGTGCTTATGTTAATAATCATTTTGAATGTGATATTAAAACTTTTCAATGTGATCATGGTGGTAAGTTTGATAACAAGGAAATGCATGAACTTTTGACAAAAATGGCAATTTTTTTTCCGTTTTTCATGTCCTAAGACATCTCAACAAAACGGTAAATCGGAATGTATGATTCGCACAATAAATAACTTAATTCACACATTACTTTTTCAAGAAAATCTTCCGTCTATTTATTGGGCTACCCATCAATTAAATATTTTACCATCAACATCGATTCAAAACGAAATCCCTTTTACAAAACTTTTTAACAAACCACCAATGTATAATCAATTACGTGTTTTTGGTAGCCTTTGCTACCCACATCTTTTTCCAAAACACAAACTTGAACCACGCTCTACTCCGTGTATTTTTCTTGGGTATCCTTCCAACCATCGCAACTTTCTTTGTCTTGAATTGACTCATAAAAAGACCATTATCTCTCGCCATGTCGTTTTCGATGAAACCACATTCCAATTTGGCACCTCACTATCTCAAATACCTACTTCTCACTACAATTTTCTTGACGATAATGTTGACACCTATCTTGTCGATCTTCTTCGCTCTATCCCCGCCCTCCCATCGAACCCGCTACCCCCTCGTCTCCCGCTTCCCCTCTCGGGTCTCCGCAACCTCAAACACTGCCCTCCCCAACCCCTCTCGTCCCCACCGTCGCCCCCTCCCCCACTCAGCAACAACCGCCCCATTCCCCCCATTTCCTCTACCGCCCCACCGATTCAACCCCCACCCACGCATCCTATGACTACTCATTCTAAATGTGGTACGTTCAAACCTCTCCATCGTCTAAACCTTAACGTTAATCATCACTCTCATGTTCCCCATTCTCACCGTGAAGCTCTCAAACACCCTAAATGGAAAAATGTTATGTTTGACAAATATAATGCGAGTATTAAAAATGGTACTTGGATTCTTGTTCCCCGACCCCCATGTGCTAATGTTGTTACTTGTATGTGGCTTTTTAGACATAAATTTAATGCAGATTGTTCTCTTAGTTGTTACAAAGCTCGCCTTGTAGCTAATGGTCGCAGTCAGCAGCTAGGCATTTATTGTGATGAGACGTTTAGTTTGGCGGTCCAACCAGGTACTATCATGACATTCTTAGCCTGGCATTATCCAGGTCTTGGCCGATTCATTAGTTAGATGTCAAGAATGCCTTTCTTCATGGCACTCTTGATGAAATGTGTATATGCGCCGATCGCCAGGATTTTATGATTCACAACATCCTGATCATGTTTGTCTTCTTTAGAAATCATTGTATGGTTTAAAACAAGCCCCTTTGGATTGGTTTCAACGGTTTCCAACTTTGTTTTGCTACTTGGTTTCACGCGCAGTAAAACCGATTCATCTTTGTTCATTTTTCGTCGTGGTAGTGATACAACTTATCTTTTGCTATATGTTGACGATATTGTGCTCACAAAATTATCTAGTTCAGTTTTATAGCGTACTATCAGGGCTTTGTGTAGTGAGTTTTCGATGACGGATTTGGGTACTTTGAGCTATTTCTTGGGGATTTCAGTGACTCGCAATTCACATGGCATGTTTTTATCTCAACATACCTATGCTTGGGATCTTTTAGCGCGTGTTTCTATGCTGAATAGCTATCCCAGTCGGACCCCGGTTGATACTGACACGAAACTGGGTCCTAGTGGTCCTCGTGTGTATGAAGCTTCCTTATATCGTAGTCTTGCGAGGGCATTACAATATCCCACTTTTACTCGTCATGATTTATCTTATGCGATCCAGCAGCTATGCTTATACATGCATGATCCTCGGGGACCACATCTTCAGGCTCCCAAGTGGGTTTTACGTTATGTGTGTGGTACTCTTACTTTGGGCTTACAGTTATACGCTTCCTCTACATCTTAGTTGACCGCTTACTCTGATGCTGATTGGGGTGGGTATCCGGACTCGAGGCATTCCACCTCAGGTTACTGTGTCTTTTTGGGTAGTAATCTTCTCTCTTGGTCTTCTAAGCGGCAACCCAGTGTGTCTCGCTCTAGTGTTGAAGCAGAGTATCGGGCAGTCGCTAATGCAGTCGATGAAGCTTCTTGGCTCCGTAATCTCCTATTGGAACTTCATAATCCGCTTTCCTCGGCTTTCATTATCTTTTGTGACAATGTTAATGTTGTGTATATGTCCTCTAATCCGGTTCAACATCAACGGACCAAACACATTGAGATTGAAATTCATTTTGTTCGTGATAAAGTTTCCGCTGGTCAGGTTCACGTCTTACATGTGCCCTCTCGCTATCAGTATGCAGACATCTTTACGAAGGGCCTACTGTTTCCATTATTTTCTGATTTTCGCTCCAGCTTGAGTGTTTGTCCTATCTCCGCTCAATCTGCGGAAGCACATTAGACTGTATACGTTTGTATTAGGCCTAGTTAGTCATTATTGGGTTAAGCCCATATCTTGTATATTGTATATATATATTATTAATATGTTAGACATAAACAACAACTCATTCTCAATAATATCGATACTAGCAGGTTTATAATCCTTGTTCCCAAACTTGACAAGAAATATGAGCCTAAACTTGTCTGGATCTCGTCCGAAAATTGAGGCAACGGGTTATTCAAACCCATACGAATCTCTGAAACCTGACCTGCTCCACGGAGTATCCTATAAAAATATCTCTGAAACCTCGTCTTGTGTCCGATATACATCATATCTAATTTGAAAATTTTAAATTTTAGGTTTCTTCATTGTATTCAATTTTTTTTTGCTGTTCGTAGTTAGACACACAGTCACTACCTTGAATTTCAATCAAGAATGCCACTTATCGTATATAAATAAAATACGAAAATAACCAATTTACTTTTGTTATTTATCAAAATATATAAGCTAGTGTGAAAAAGAAAAACTACGCCTCATATCCTTTTTAGTTAGTCAAGTAATACATTACACAAATATAAATATTTACAATTTTGTTTTCTTCGAGACTTAATCCACAACCTTTACTTCAATTGGTTAACTTACATATCGCTAAATTACAAACAATTTTAATTAATGATCCTATATCTCTTTTGTGATTTTTATTTTGTTCGTTTATAACACATTTTAACCCATCCTTTTCCGTTATTATTTTATTTAAATTAAAGTCTAATGTACTAAAATTATGAAGGTTTAAAAGTCAAAGTGAGCATATGCTGACAAAATTTAACAATAAAATAATGTTATTATTTGTTTTAGCGTAGCTTTCACTACATATGGCGGTGCATATTTGTTGTATAAACTACTATCTATTATTCCATAATATCAATTTTCAATCTAAAATTTGTAATGAATAGTGTTGCGTGCCCTTATATTACAATTCTATTTCATTATTAGATATAATTCAATAATATTTTTCTTGTAGACACATAATTTTAATTATTTGCATTGTAATCCGTCGAATTTAATTAATTAAAATTTGATTATTACATTACGTTACATTATTGAAATTCTCTTTCATTTAGCTTTTAACGTTTATCTTCGCGGCTAAACGCGAGCAAATAATACTCATTTTATTTATTGATATTTTATAATATAAAATGTATTCTTGTAGGATTATGAAGTAGTGATAGAAAAAGACACATGTTATATGTACCTAATGATATATTTATCGAGTGGTGGGGTTTAATAACCCCCGACGTTTTATCTCTAGACTTAATCTCGTGTTCATCCTGTGTTGCAAGTTTTCGGGTGATGGTTTCTTTAGTGTTCGATGCCGTATGTCGTACTTTTATTTGGTTGATTTGGACATGCCGCAACGAAAAGATTTTTAACAACTCAAATACTTCTTCGGTCATGTTTTTTCACAAGCTCTAAGCAATGGTTTTAAACTGGATTGATAGCAGGTGCAAGATAATTCGATTAATATGGTTAGATTGGATTTTAGATCCTCGAAAAGCTTGAAACCGTATAGGTTAAAGGTCTTCTATCTCCTATGTATCATTCTCTAGTTTCTTGCTAGTTTTTAGTTTATGGGTTTTTCTAACTTGTGCCCTAGGGGCACATGTTAACACAATTTTTAAATATTAAAAGTAAAATCAAAAGTATCAAAAGTTAAGAAATCAATAAAAAAAATGGTACTTTTTGATACTTTTAATTGTACTTTTAATATTTAAAAATGGTGTTAACATGTGCCCCTAGGGCACAAGTTAGAAAAACCCATAATATATTTATGTATTGATATTATTGATATACTTTAATGAAAATGAGTTATCTTGAAACTTCGTATATCTTTTCTTAGTAGGAATATTTTGTCCAATTGTATGATAGCCCATTTATTAAATGTTTGGATCAACTATCCTATTATCAAAAAAAAAATTAGTGAACTAGATGATACCTAATCTATTACAAGTCATTGAAAAGCTTTAACGACTGTCTTTATATGTGAGTTGCTTACCATGTTTGGTGTTTAAGAGAAAAGTTATTCAACATTTGGAAATAATTATACAAGAATGAATTCAAGTCTATTGGTGGAATATTCACATATTATTAACATTTGTTTTTTTATATTAAACCCTTTATCACCTTTTTGTTGCAAAGTTAACTGATAATCCCAACATTTGTAATTTTACTTTATTTATAGAGAGATAATATATAGACCTAAAAAATAGACCTAAAGAAAAGCCTAATCAATACATTTTATCATACATATCATTCCATTAATTCTCTTTTCTTCTCTTAACTAATCAAATGTTCAATACACCAATCAAATCTTTAGGTTAATTTTTAGACTTATATAATTAGGTTTTTATATCATTTTTCTTATTTATATAATAGGTTTTGCTAACGTGCACTAAGATACATGTTAAGCCTTATTAAATTCAAATATATTTTTCTTGTAATATGTAAATTTATTTAATATATATAAATTAAAGTTAAATTTATATTTTTAAGAAGAATATTAAAAGTATTTTTACTCTATTTAATACATATTATAATTTACGAGACACATCTTTATATATTTAATGTGTCTTTAATATTTGCCCTAAAACACAAATTAGAAAAACCAATATATTAATACTCAATTATACAAAACGGTTTTTATATTTTTTATGACTATTGAAATAAATATAGTAAAACAAACAATCACTACTCATAATATTTTTGATTTCCATTCTTTTGCATTTTATATTTATATTTAAGAAGAAAAATATATATCTCGTGTTAGTTTATGTTTAAATGGGTATTTTGATTAATTGTTTTTGTTAATTTCTTTTCACATTAGTTTAAGCCTTTATTATCATATGACTCGCCTTCAAATACTCAAAACCCGACCCGGTTCCACCCCTCCAAAACCTATCCTTTATCCAAGCAGCTAGCAGGGAGGGTCTGGGGTAAGTATAAAAGTAGAAACTTAGAATAATCCGACCCGATTTACATTATGAAGATGGATCAACTTGATTAATACCTTATACACTATAAATAACAAACATAAAAAAATGTCTCGGTTTTCTTCATACACAACACTACAAACATAAATTCCCCATCAACACAACTATCTTATGATTTTGCCAACTTTTATCGATAACTATATTCCTTATCTTTCTATAAGAAATAAACAATTAGTGTGACATGATTTAACCATTGCTAGTGAAAAATTAAGTGAGTATTAAATTTATGGTGTTGAGGTGCTATTAACTTTTTTTTATTATCTAAAATTGAAGAAAACTGAAATATGATTTATTAGTTCGAAACTCGCATGATTTACAATATATCAGCTTACAATATATCAGTTCGCTAAAGTAACTTGTGAATTTACTATTGGAACACAAGATTTTTGACAAACACAAAAAGCAAAAGGTGGGGGAAGGACACTGGGTTTGCACAAGCCAAAGTCATTGCCATCTTTTTTGCAAGAAATCATGCACTTGTTTGGAGAACAAATTAGTGGCCCTTTTTTGTGTTCGCTGTTAGAGTAAGGATTGACAGGCTCAGTAACTTGGGTTAGATTGATCACTCTCTTGACCTCCTGCTCAAGCAGTGCAAACCTAACAGACTCTTGGCGAGTCTAAGGTGGACAAGAGATTGATCGGAAAGACTTGGCGGAATATGGTTAAGTATTCCGGTCAGTGAATATGTGAGGAAGATGATGAAGCTGCCCTCCAAAACCTGAAGTGTGGAGTATTTATACCCAACACTACCAGGTATTAACAACATATGACCATGATGACCCTTTATGACTCATCAATAGGATTCCAACGTGTATTAAAGATACATGTAACGTCCATATCATTATATAACCTTGTTAATGCTTTGACGGTTACACTCAAGGATTAGGCTTGAGTGTCTGACTCGTAGGATGTCAGGAGTATGATACTATGAGATGAATCCCAAGGCATGAGTGTTGGTTTGGAGGAATACGGTACTTATTAGATACAAGGTATAAGTATTGGCTCTGGAGTGCCGGGCCAAAAACATTAGTGACAGCCTAGGCGTAAGTGCTACCAAGTGCCGAACATCGGACCACGAGTGCCGAACATCGGACCACGAGTGCCGGACGCCGGGCTACGAGTGCCGGACACCGGACCATGGTGTCGGGGCTAAACTCCCGGACACGGGGCCGGATTCCCGGACACGGGGCCAAGGCTCGGGTGCCGGGGCCAAATTCCCGGACACGGGGCCGGATTCCCGGACACGGGGCCATTTTGCCCGGACACGGGGCCTGGTCTCGGGTGCCGGGGCCAAATTCCCGGACACGGGGCCTGGTCTCGGGTGCCGGGGCCAAATTCCCGGACACGGGGTTGGATTCCCGGACACGGGGCCATTTTGCCCGGGCACGGGGCCTGGTCTCGGGTGCCGGGGTCAAATTCCCGGACACGGGGCCATTGTGCCCGGACACGGGGCCGGCTTCTCCGACACGTGGCCATTGTGCCCGGACACGGGGCCTGGTTCCTGCACACGGGGCCATTGTGCCCGGACACGGGGCCTGGTTCCCGGACACGGGGCCATTGTGCCCGGACACGGGGTCTGGTTCCCGGACACGGGGCCATTGTGCCCGGACACGGGGCCTGGTTCCCGGACACGGGGCCATTGTGCCCGGACACGGGGCCTGGTTCCCGGACACGGGGCCATTGTGCCCGGACACGGGGCTTCTGGGTGTCGGGCTCACGTTCCGGGTTCTGGTTCTTTTGTCAGATTGAGACTCAGTGGGCCGAACCCAAATGTTAGGTTTGATAGGGTATAAATATAAGTCATCACATAGTAACACTATCATTCGCATATATTATCTTCGTTTATCATACTTTCTCCTATCATTTTCATAAATAAAACAAAGAATTATAAGAAGGAAAAAATCATAAATGAAAAAAATGAAAGTTAAACATATGTTTTGGGTTACCTACCTTTGCATAGGATAAAAAACAACACTGCTAGAACTTTTATGAACATAGAATAATTCATATTCAATTTGGTGAAAATAGCAATTACTAGTGAGCCTATTTAAAGTATACTATCTAATAAATAGTAATAGTAATAAATGTATTTTTTGTTGAAATCTATATAACTGTATGCAAGGTTATAGATAACGTAAGGCGTGGCGTGGCGGCATGAGGAAGCCTCAAGCTTTGCAAGAAATGGCGAGACATGACGTTTTTCAAGGCGTGAAAAAGCGGCAAAAAATTAATATATTTTATAATTTTATATATACTTTTATATATATTTTTACTATTATTAAGTTATATCAACACCAATAAATTATAAAAAGTTAATAATTTCATATATCAATATACAACTAATGTAAAATATAGTAACCAAGCTTTACAAAGAAGTTATCCATCATTTCGTGTCGGCTACTCCAAGCCTTGAGAAACGGCGAGACATGGCGGCTACTCCAAGCCTTGAGAAATGGCGAGACATGGCGGTTTCATGGCGGGTTATTTAGAACACCGACTGTATGGATATTTATTACTAGTACTAAATGTAGTCTTTCAAAATATCTATATAACAATTAATTAATTACTTTTTAGAAATGATTCTGAAGATAAATAGTTTAAGAAGGGAATTTCAAATATATGAATTTCAAATATATGTCGAGAATATATATGTTAATCGTTATTTCTTTATAATATATTTTACTTATTTTAAGTCTATATATATATACTAGCAGGATGTCCGTACGATATTGCGGGGCTAAAAGTTTTTATTCAATAAAATCACATCAAAGTTTGTTGTAACGATTTGAGTACGATATGGACGTCTATGTTACAAGTCTTATTTTGGGATATAAAAAATGCAAACAATTTATAAGTAGTAAAAAAAAACTCAAATCTCCATTTATTGAATTTATTTTGAAAATTTTATAATTAAGAGTTAGTGTTTTTTTAAAAAGATTAGTTGTTAAGGAAAAATGTAATGACAAATTAATTATTAGTTATATTTAATAAAATAAATGAAGAGTAGTATAGTAATTTTACTACTTAAAATTAACAAATGTCTAAATACTTTTTAAATGATATAAATAAAACAGATATCGAATTCCACTTGACACAACTATCCCTTAGATGAGTTTCAACTTTTAATTTGGAACTTTAAATCAAAATGCTTACATCATCTTATGTCATCCAAGTATTTTTTTTGTATAGGTTTTTTATTTTGAATGAGTCGTCTAGGTTTCTTTCCTTAACTGGTTGAAAAACCTCCTTTCCATCTCAATTGCCACGATTGATTAATAATTATATGATTTATATCATATCCTTTCTTCAAATATTTCAAGGAAACGTTCTAAGAGAACAGGGTATGGCATCGCTATCAGCAGGTCGTGGGCTCGTTGTCACACCCACAACGAGCGCCTCCCTCGTTACCACACCAAGATGGCTCGTTGTGGGTCTCGTTGTAGGCGATCGTTGTCTCGACAACGGTGGGTTTGTTATTTTTTTATATTTTTTTTTCAAACAGTCAAATTAAAAAAAAAAAAAATACCGTTAGAAACCCCAACGGTCTAAAAAACAACCGTTAGAATTTAGTAATTTTTTAATTTTTTTTTTTTATTTGCTCACAATTTCACCTATAAATACATCCCATTTTAACCAAAAAAATCACACCATTTCTCAATCTCATTCCATATTTATATTTATAATCTCAATCTCATACATTTTTCAATCGTAAAAATGTCTTCATCGTCTTCAAACGCTCCCCAAACAAACACAAACACACCTTCGACGCCACAATCACAAACACAATCCGGTTTCGCAAACTACCACAATCTACCAAACGCACTATTATCACCCCAAATACCAAATTTTAACCAACAACAACAACAAATTTTAAACACATTTTTTTCGCAACAATCACAACAACAACCCCAACCCATGTTCAACCCCGATCAATTTTTTATGCATCAACAACTTTTGTTGCAACAACAATCACAATTTGTACCCCAACAATCCCAATTTTTACCCCAACAATCACAATTTCTAACAAACCAACCACAATTTCCACCTCCACAATCACAAAGCCAAGTTCAAGAAACCCAACAAATTGTTCAAGAAACTGAAGACGTGGTCCAAGAAACGCGACGACCCTCCACAATCCAAAAAAGAAAAAGTTGTGCAAAAAGGTGGCATGGTCGACGCCCGAGGAGGTACTTTTGGCGAAGATGTGGTGTCACATTTCTGAAAATTCCGACATCGGCAACAACCAACCCGACGCAACATTTTGGAGACGAATTGTGTCGGATTACAACAAACAAGCTAAGGGGCAAGGATTTGTGGAGAGAAACAAGGAGCCCCTGAATAGCAAGTTCACGACAATGAGTGTCGCGGTAAAGAATTTTATGGGCCACCATTCGGAGGCTTTACGACTTCGGACTAGCGAGTCCGGCGATTCAAAGGTTTCAAAGGCGGCTCGTGAAATGTACTTTGACACGAAGGGTGGGCCTTTTAGGCAAACGACGGTGTGGGAAATTTGGAGATAACATAGCAGATGACGTGTTTTTACCAAAATAGAAACTACATTTACCACCGTCAACCTTGAAGACGTGGATATTTCCGATGATATTTTCGCGGAAGATCATCAAGAACGACCTCGCGGAAAACAAAAAGGAAGTAAAAGAAAAGAATCATTTGACGCATCCGAAAAGGCACAATCATCTTCGTCGTCGGCGTTTTGTGGAGTAATCGTTGCACAGTTAAACAAAATTACAAAAACAAAAAAAGAAACACTCCTAGTCCAAAAAGAGGCGTCTCTCGAACAAAAGCATGCGACTCTCGAACAAAGACAAGCGACTTATACAAGTGCAAGAAGAGACGATATGTTGTTTCTTCAACAAAGCACGAAGGGTTACCACAAGCACAAGCGGAGTGGATCGAGGCCGAAAAAATAAAAATCCAACAAAAATATGGGATGATTTAGCTTTTAGTATTTTTTTTTTTAGTTTTAATAATTTGTATTGTTTTTTATTTTAATAAAATCTTATATTTATCTTATTTAAATGTTTAAAGAAAAAAAAATAACTAGGGTCACACATCTCCCATAATCACCCACAATCATCATTGTCACACCACAAAAAAAACTCACAATCATGATTCTCAATGCCACGTCAGCTAGAAAAATCTCACTATCACCTAGAATCACGATTATCATACCTTGTGCTCTAATTCTAAATCATCAATTTGTTATCTCAAGCTTCATTCATTCATTTGTGTATCATCATCAGTCTTCTTCAAAGAACGTAACGTTTTTTATATGTAATTGTTTTATTTTCTTCTTTCTATATCAAATATTCATCTACGACCTAACTGTTTGTTAATTTGATGTGTATTTCAATTTGTGATTTGTTCGTTTATTGATAATAGAATCTTTGGACCTTAATTATGGATGCAGGAATTGGTTTTCGTTAAAGTTTATGAAGTTTCACTTTTTTTTTCTCACAAGGTTATTCTTACCTTTTTAAAATGGTTAATATGGGTTATGTTTTTTTAGGGTAGATTTTATCTTATGTATCTTGATGAACACATTAAACTCAACAATCTTATATTATGTATTTATTTTTTTATACGTACACCGTGGAAGCTTTCTATAGATTTCATTATTGCAAGGTGTTTTGGAATATATGTGGACAAGTACTTGCGTTTTAGAAAGCTCTTGATTTAATTATTTTCTTTTCTTTTGTTTTATAGTCGACCAATGAAGTTAGATACATTTAGTCCAAATAGTTTTTTTTTTTCTTTGACAAAATGGCTTTCTCGATATTTAATTATTTTGTATTGATATTTGTTGCAGGCCAAGAACAAGTCATGTTTGATTGATGATGATTTCAGGTAAACACGGTTTTTAATAATTTGATGCTCAATTTGTTGTTTAATCAATTAAAGTAACTATAATAATAATGAAAGATTTCGTATATTATATATATGCGATATTCAGTCGGTTTTTGTATTGAAACATGATGGATATGATAGGTTTTTGTATTGAACCGTGTGAAAAGTGTTTTATTCAAGTGAAAGGTTAATATAATCGGGAAGTGGAAGTCTGGACGAGAAACGCAAGTGAAAGGACAAAAGACGTAAATTTGTGAAGCTGGCAAGTACTGACGCAATGGAGACCAACTGCGGCGCAGTCAACTGAATTCAACGAGAAGAACGTTCTAGAAATTAAGTATTGAGACGCAGTGAGGACCTTGTGAGACACATCGTGATTTGTGTTGGATTACAATTACGAAACTATGGGCATTGCGGCGCAGTAGATACCAACTGCGACGCAGTGAAGTGTTTTAAGGAAACCGGATTTCTTCCTATAAATATAAACCGAAACTTCATTATTTATCATCAGGTTTTGGAGTTCGACTTTAAGGTTTAGAAATCGACTTGGGAGCTGCAAGGAGAGCTAGAAGCATACATTTGAAGAGAGATCTTCAATATTATCGATTCCCGTACTCTTTTCTTTTCTTTGTCGAATTTGGTATCATGTCTACTACTTTTATTATTTGTTTATTGCATTATGAACATGAGTAGCTAATCACCTTAACGCTTGTTGGGTGATGAAGCTTTTGGGATAATTTAGCCTTTTGTGATTGAATGTTTTAGGTGTTTATGTTTAATCGAAGAACCTTTCTTATTTAAGTCTTAAATATTGTTCAAAGTTGCTTATATTCAATTAATTAGTTGATATTATAAGTATTCAAGAGGAATCTAGAGTTAGGTTATAATATTGAATGAAACAAATCAATCGGTTTATAATTGATTTAGAATTGCTAATATTCGAGAGGAATTAGTAATAGTAACTAAGATAATTAGATTAAAACGAGAAAGCTAGTTAATAATTACAAAAGATTGGATTTGAAAACTAGAGAAGCTATTCGATAGGAAGCTTTATAAGATTAAATCATAAAACACCGGTTTGTTTCTTAACGCTTAGTTATTTAGGACTTTTTACTCTATTCGAGAGGAACGGTAAAGTGTGTAGTCGAGTAAATTTAAAATTAAACTAGATTTTACACATCATAGTGTTAGTGCATTCTATCGAGACGCAACATGGTGATGGAAAATACTTAAATGTTAACCAACTTGTTTCCCTTGCACAATGCTTTGTCATTATTGGGGAAGGGATCTTGCACCCAAGTTTCATTGAGATGCTACTTCACATGTACCGGAAATGCAACAAAGGTACGGAGACCGGTTTTAATATCCCAAAAGAAGGTTTGGGCAATCTTCTCATAGTGATATAAGTCATAACCTTCGATCATAGGTCCAATGTTGTTTAACTTAATTGTTAATCGATTATAATGTGTTATTATTATTTTGATGGAAATGTTATAGATTAATTTATGTTTACCATAAACACATTCATATTTTTGTTAATTGTAACTTGAAACAACGTGCCTATAACTAAACTAAAATGTTATAAACTTTGGCAACTAATTTGGTTACATTGTCAATGGTTTTTTATTAGCGTTATTAGCGTTATTAGCTTTATGTATATTATCATTGTTTTAGTTTAATACAGTTCTTCTTGTTGTCGTAAGTCTATATTCTAATTTAAGTTTTATAAGGAGATGAAATTCTACCCATCCATTTCAAACAAAGACTCACAATCCCTTCAATTTACAACATCCATTTATTTTGAAAATAGTCAACAATTATTTAAACAATATGTCAAAATGTAACCTAAGTTATTTATCACTTAGTTAAAATATAACCGACATATAACAATGTATATAAATACTCAATGATCACATTGAAAAACAAAATATTTCACTCAAACCATATTAAAAGAACATCATCATCTATATGAATTCTCTAGGTGACCTTATAAACGATCTTCATTAGACAAGTACATACATTGAGGTTCTTCATAAGCGCATTTCATTGATTAAGTTAAATAATACCTTTGATGGTCTCTATTTTATACATTGACATTAAAGTAACAAAAAAATTCATACCCGTAACATATATTGATATCTAATTTTTTTTTTCGATATTTCATATTCATAAAAAGAGTTGAAGGAAATTGATATTCGCAAGCATGATGAAGAGGATTTGAAGGAACTTGAGTTTCCAAATAAAGTAGAAAATTATCTAATTGTTCAAATTAAAATTCGATTTTCATCTAATGATTAATACTTTGTCAAATGGCATTTTAGGACTCTTTTTATTATATATTAAGATTAGTGTTAGCAATAATTGTATATTATGATATTTTACTATTATAAAAGACATAGACATCAATGTTACATACAAATTTTCACATACATGTAATAATATTTATTAAGAATATCCATCATTATTGAACAACGCTACTAGTAATTACAGCTTCGCATATAACTCTGCCGCGTAACACGGATACACCACTAGTATTATTAAATGAAGGTAAAAGTTTTCAGTGTTTATATGTAAAATATGTTTATTTAACTTTAAATTTATTTTTATTTAGTGTGAAATTAATTCAATTCAGTAATTTAAAGAAATTTCATGGTCAATAAAACTTTTGTCTCTATTTCGTACATGGACCCAAATTTAATAAGTTTATTGTATATGCTATTCCTGATAATACTTACTAAAACAAATGTATACTCTTTGAATTTGAATATACACTACGAGTGTATTTGCACTACGCGGCGGTAGTGAATAGAAAATAGACAGTAATCAACAGTTAAACATAAAAATGTTAAACACGATAATCAATAGTATCACGAAAGGAGGTGAGGTGTCGTAAATGAAATATGATATTCTTAACTTGCTTTATCTTTTCATTTGAAGACGAAATAGGTTTAGTTTAGTTATTACTATATAAAACTAATTATGTGAAATTTATAGCTAAAAGTGGAAATCAATACTCAGTTATAAGGCTTTAATGTATAGAAATATAATAAAGTGTTTAATTTTTCTCTTAAAACATGAAGTGTGTTTTGGTTTAGGTACTATTGAAATAGTTGTACATTGATTAAGTGGTAATTAAAGATTTATATATTAATTTTTATTTAAATAATTTATTTAATTACTTGTAAGTTACAAACTAATTTATTAATTTCATTTAATTTTTTATTTAAAATTTAAATAATTTAGATTAATTTATAAAATAAATGGCTAAGATTTAATCTTCTTAAACTTTAATTCTTAAAACCAAAAAGCCAAATATATGTTATATAGTAGTATAAATATTAAAATATTAAAAGAAAAATATACACTATTACAAATTTAAAACAAATACTACTTTGAATTTGAATTTGAATATACATATTAAATATTAAGAAAGAAATATACACTATTACAATTTTTTAATAAAAAGGTTATTTTATATCATTTAATTTTTTAATTAGTAGTTTTAAATGAGTTGGCGATTGCAAGAGCGATTTTAGGGATAGGCAGAGTAGGCAGTCCCTCTTCTCAATATTTTTATAGTTAACGTAAAATTTTCTAAAATTTCGATAATTTTAGAATTTGCCCACTCTGAAAAACAGTATAAAAAAATATTTAAACATTAACATCAAAATTCCACCTATTCCATTGGTAAGGGTGCTTGCTTTTGAAAGTGAAGGTTATAAGTTCAATTCTCGGTATTGACAATTCTTTTTTTTTCTTATTTTAAAACAATCTATTTCCTCTATTTCTCGTTCTTTATATAAATTTAGTAAACGAATGATACTTGTTATCTTTTTGTTTATAATTACTTATATATAAATAAAATATAACGTACGATTTTAATATTTAAAAATAATTCTAAAGAAGTGAAGGTCTAACCCGATATACACACAATTTTTGCCTCCGTTGGAAAAAGGTTTTGAAATCGCCCCTGGCGGATTGTAATTGGGTTTAAAAAATATTGTTAAGAATAAAAGATGGAAATAAAAGACGGGAGCAGTTTCACATCATCTCCCGATTTAGAGTTGCTGATTTTCAGAAATACCAACATATTTCCAGCAAAGATTTCAAAGATATTTAAGGCTCTTAATTATGTTTCCATAATTAAATCGTGTTTTTGCCTATAAATCTTTTCTCTTTGTAATTGTTTTATAATCAATCAAAAGAATATTTTTCCATAATCGTATTCAATTAATTTCCACATGGTATCAGAGCGTTGTTCTTGATCCAAGAACCCGTTCTCATCATCTACCAAAATGTATGAGGCAGACAATAACAACCTCGCCATCCAACTAGTCAATTTGCATCGGAATGGATCTCAAAATCAATTTCAAAACCCAAAATCAAACCCTTCCGACCAACTCAAAATTAGCCTAAATCTGAACAGCAATAACTACCCGTTATGGGCTCGAATGATTCGAGTATCCATAGAGGGGAAATCGAAAGTGTACCTTAACCATCTTACCCAAAATCCTCCTGCAACCACTGATGAAAACTATGATCAGTGGGAACAAAACGATCTCGTAGTTTTTCATGGTTGATTCAGAACATAGAACCGAGCATCGTAAGCAACCTTACCGAATTTCCCACAGCAAAGGCGATATGGGAAGCCCTGGCGGTTACTTGCAGCAGCGGTAAAGATAAACTACAAAGTTTCGATCTCCATGTTAAAGCTAATGAATTTAAACAAAATCAAGTACCTTTGGAAGAGTTCTGGATAGCGATGCAGGGGATTTGGGGAGAAATTGATCGACGGGATCCAAACCCTATGACTTGCACTGCCGACATAGCAACGTATAACAAAGTCAGATTAAAAACCAAGTTATTCCAATTTCTAAACGGACTTGACCGGAGGTATGACCCCATTAAATGGGAAATCCTTCGGTGGGATCCGCTTCCATCTCCAGAAACAGCATATGCTACGGTCAGGAAATAAAAAGCTCATCAAGCTATTATTGAAGGTAATCAGGAAGCGGATATAGGTGTGGCGGCCAGACTCAATACAACCGGAGATGGAGTGGGGATAATCTCCAAGAACTATCGGTCAGAAAAACCATCATTCCGAGCTCAATCAAAGGTGGATAAGAGCAAGCTCAAATGTGAAGAGTGTCGTATGTCTAAACACACCAAAGAACAATGCTTTAAGATCGTTGGGTATCCAGAATGGTGGAATGATAACCACAAAACCTCCAAGACTGGAAAAGCTGTTGCTGCCGTGGGCAATCGGGAGACCACCATCACCGGCAGCGGAGAAGGCAGCGGGGGAGAAGAAAAGGAAAGAGCAGACAGCGGCGGGGAAGAAAAGAAAGAAGAATCAGGTATAGGGTTTGGTATTTTCAAGCCAAACCCTCCCGTTAATTATATATCCAAAACAACCCCTCCAGTTAATAATTCCTTTTTAAATCCAAAATGTTTTAATAAAAATCTACTCGACATGTTAAACGCTTATGATTTAAAAAAGGAGATTGTTTTTTCCCGATCTGGAAAAGTTCATGTTGCAACAAAAAACGCCAAGTGTGATTCATGGATTTTTTATTGTGGTGCCACTGATACGATGACGTTTGATATGATCGATCTAACTTCAATATCGAAAGTTGATAAAACACGATTTCACACGGCTAATGGGGAAACTCTTCCAGTTAAAGGAGGGGGAACTATTGAAATATCAAAAGAATTACGGCTTTCTAAATGTATTTATGTGCCATCATTATCTCACAAGTTATTATCCGTTAGTCTCGTTACGAAGGAAGTAAATTGTGTGGTATTAATGCACCCCACTTTTTGCATTTTGCAGGATAGCAGGACGGGGAAGATCATTGGACGTGGTATTGAGAGACAAGGACTGTATTATGTAGATGAAGTTGCTCAACAATGCACTGTTATGCTTGCTCATGGCTCAAACGAAATGAAAGCATGGTTATGGCACCGAAGATTGGGACATCCATCCACCGGTTATTTACGTAAGTTATTTCTGCATTTATTTCCTAGGAATAAAGTTTTTCATTGTGAAACTTGCATTTTGGCAAAAAGTCATAGAAATACGTTTAAACCGAATAATACTAAAGTTGATTCACCTTTTTTATTAATTCATTCTGATGTTTGGGGGGGCGCTAAAATTGAAGGGGGACAAAATTTCCGCTACTTCCTGTTATTTATAGATGATTGTACTCGAATGTCGTGGACTTATCTTTTAAAAAATAAGTCTGAAGTTTTTACGAAATTCACATCCTTTTGTAACATGGTCAAAACTCAATTTCAAAAGTGAAATCCAAATTCTCAGGTCAGATAATGGGGGGGGAATTTTGTAACAATTCCATGAAAACCTTCTGTCAAACACGGAGAATCATTCATCAAACCTCGTGTGCTCACATTCCTGAATAAAATGGAGTTTCGGAAAGAAAAAATTGTTTTTTATTAGAAATTACACGTGCTCTTATGATTGAATCCCAAGTTCCAAAAACATTTTGGCCAGAAGCTCTTGTAACTGCAACATACCTTGTTAATCGCCTTCCAACACGAGCTTTAAACTTAAAAACTCCTATCCAAACATTGTCACAATTCTATAAACCGCCATCCACCTTAACCCTCGAACCTCGAGTTTTTGGATGTTCTGTTTTTGTCCATATACCAAAAATAGAGCGTTCAAAACTTGATCCATGTGCAGAGAAATATGTGTTTTTTGGGTATGTTGTAAATCAACACGGATATTGATGTTACAGCCCGAGTAAGCGTTACATGCACAACAATGAACTGTGACTTTATTGAAACTGAGTTCTTTTATCACACCCATCTTGATGGTCAGGGGGAAATGACGATGACGCATTAAGATGGATAAGTTGGGCACCACCAGTGTATGATTCTCCTTCTCATAAACTTTTTCCTATGAGATTTGATAGTCCTGAAGACAGTACCACTGCCAATAATAATGATCCTCCTCAACTGATATCCGAGGTAAGTGGTTCTCAATCTCCGGAGCAAGCTAATATTTCGAATAATTCTGATATGTGTGATGATGAGCAACAGGTTGAAATGGAAAATCCTAGTGTTACTGAACCATCTCGGTATGACCTTCCTCCTAGATCAACTAGGGGGATTCCACCCAACAGATACTCACCTGAAAAAAGTTCACAAGGTTCAAAATATCCAATTGAAAATATCGCAAGAAGAAATTTAGCTCCGGAAGCCAAGTCCTTTACAAACGCCATATGTTCTGAAAAAATACCGACTAGCATTGAAGAAGCTCTTAAGCATAAGGAATGGAGGGAAGCAATGAGTACTGAAATGGAGCCTCTAAGAAAAAATGAAACTTGGGAAGAATGTGAATTGCCACAAGGAAAGAAACCTCTCAAATGTCGTTGGGTTTTTACTATCAAGTATAAACCCGATGGGACTATCAAAAGGTATAAAGCTCGGTTAGTTGCAAAGGGGTACACTCGGACGTATGGAATAGACTACTGCGAGACTTTCTCACCAGTAGCAAAAATCGATACTATTAGAGTTCTCTTCTCAGTTGCAGCAAACAAAGATCGGCCATTGCATCAGTTTGATGTTAAAAATGTTTTCCTACATGGAGAGTGAAAGGAAGAAATTTATATGGAAAACCCACCTGGAATCCATGAAAGTTCTGGGTCCAGAAGAGTTTGTCGGCTAAAGAAATCATTGTATGGTTTAAAGCAATCCCCACGAGCTTAGTTTGGTCGGTTCACCACAGTAATGAAGAAATATGGCTATAATCAAAGCAATTCTGACCATACTTTATTTCTAAAACGGAAAGGTAAACTCATAACATGCTTAAGAATTTATGTTGATGACATGATTATTACAGGAGATGATTCGGAGGAAATGTCGAAATTGAAGACCAACTTTTTAAAGAATTCGAAATGAAAGATTTGGGCAGACTCAAGTATTTTCTTGGAATCGAAGTACTAAGATCCAAGTCAAAGATTTTCATCTGTTAGCAAAAGTATATTCTCGACTTACTAGCAGAAACGGGAATGTTAGATTGCAGACCTGCTGATACTCCTATGATTGCCAACCATAAATTATTTATGGAAGACGAAGCTGAACAGACAGACAAAGAAAGATATCAGCGAACTATGGGAAAACTCATTTACTTAGCTCATACTCGACCAGATATTGCATATGCAGTGGGAGTCACAAGTCAGTTCATGCATCAACCACAAGTTCAACACATGGAAGCGGCTTTAAGAATTATTAGATATCTCAAAGGAACCACTGGACATAGAGTTTTATTCAAGTCACATGGGCACATGAAAATAGATGCTTACACCGATGCTGATTGGGCAGGCGACAAAGGTAATAGGAGGTCTACATCAGGGTATTTTTCACTAGTAGGAGGAAAAATTGTTACCTGGAGAAGTAAAAAGCAAAAGGTGGTCGCTCTCTCAAGTGCCGAAGCTGAGTTTCGAGGTATAGCACGAGGTCTAGCAGAAGTTCTATGGCTACGGAAATTATTATCAGAAATTGGATATCCCCCACTGGAAGCTAGTAAGATTATGTGTGACAACAAAACTGCTATCCAGATCTCAGAAAATCCGGTTCAACACGATCGAACCAAACATGTTGAAGTTGATAGGCATTTTATCAAAGAAAAACTTGAGGGTGGGATTATCGAACTTCCTTTTGTTTCATCTAAAGACCAGCTCGCAGATATTCTTACAAAGGCAGTTAACGGAAATATTTTCGCTCATTGTCTTGGCAAGTTACGCATTGGAAATCCCACTACTCAACTTGAGGGGAAATGTTAAGAATAAAAGATGAAAATAAAAGACGGGATCAGTTTCACATCATCTTCCAATTTAGAGTTGCTGATTTTCAGGAATGGCAATATATTTCCAGCAAAGATTTCAAAGATATTTAAAGCTCTTAATTATGTTTCCATAAGTAAATCGTGTCTTTGCCTATAAATCTTTTCTCTTTGTAATTGTTTTATAATCAATGAAAAGAATATTTTTCCATAATCATATTCAATTAATTTCCACAAATATAATCCAAACTCAACCCATTTATTAAATATGTTAAGTTAGACATGTCGACTTGTTTATTACCAACACCCATTTAACTCTAACCAAAATCCATTTATTTTCATATCATATTTCGGATCGTCTTTAAAATTCCCATCCCTAGTCATTATCATTGTGTTCGAGTTGCTCACAATGTTGTTGTTCAAGAGAAAAGTCATCCAATGTTTAAAATATAGACGAAAATGAGTTCAAATCTTCTGAAATATAAGTACAATATTTGTCACATTTCACTAACATTTTCTTTCAACACACTATATCACCCATTTGTTGCAAAGTTAATTGATATCGATAGTCACAACATTTGTCATACACAACGCTTTTGATGGCTATTGAAGTAAATATAGTAAAACAAACAATCACTATTCATAATATTTGTGATTTCCATTCTATTAGAATTTATATTTATATTTAAGAAGAAAAATATATATCTCGCCTTAGTTTATGTTTACAAGATTCTTTGTTAATTTAAATGGGTATTTTGATTATTTGTTTTTTGTTAATTTCTTTTCACAATTTGATTAATACCTTGTATAGTATAATTACAAACATAAAAAAATATATCTCGGTTTTCATCATACACAACCCTATAAACATAAATTCGCCATCAACACAACAATCTCAATATTTATCAAACTTCAGAAATTATTTCACATTTCTCCTAACATAATCAAGTTTTGTAAAATTTTGAAAACTTTTATCGTCCGTATATTCGTTAAAAATTATATCTTTTTATAAAAAGCCAAACAATTAGTGGGACCAAATTTATGTGTGATTTAATCATTGTTAGTGAAATATTAAGTGAATATTGAATTTGTAGTGTTGACGTAATATTTACCTTTTGGTTCTAGAAATTAAAGAGAACTGAATTATGACTTAATAGTTCGAAACTCACATGATTTAAAATATATCAGTTCGCTAGAGTAACATGTGAATTTACTATTAGAAAATCACAAGGTTTTTGACAAACACAATACCAAAACGGTGCCGGAAAGAATTGTTGTCTGCACAAGCCATTGTCATAGCCATCATCTTTGCAAGAAGTCAAGCACTCGTTTAGAATACAAATTATTTTCTCGACTTTCTCCTATCAATTTTCATAAATAAAACATAAATATATAAGAAGAATAAAATATAAATGAAAGTAATAAATATGTTTTAGGGTACTTACCTTTGCATAGGATTAAAAGCAACACTGCTAGAACTTTTTTCAACATAGAAAAATTCATATTTAATTTGATGAAAATGTCAATTACTAGTGAGCCTATTTAAAGTATACTATATAATAAATGTATTTAGTACTACTAAATACTAAATGTATTCTTTGTCTATTTCTATATTACTATAAAGATATTTACTAGTACTACATGTATTTTTTAATAATTTCATATAATAATTATTTAATTATTTTGAAAAATGATTCTTACCATAAATAGCAATTTATGTTATAAAGGAATTTAAAATATATATATATATCCGATGCACATGTTAATATTTATAATATATGTTAAAAAAGATGCATCAAAAACTTCATGACAAAGAATGAGACATTAGATGGGTTTAAATATTAATTTTACACTTTTAGATTAAAATAATGATTTCATATGTCATAATCATTAACTATTTTTGTTTTAGCCCCTCCATGTTAAATACATTTTTAAATCTTTAACTTTTTTATTTAAAAAAAAACCATAGTTTGCGACACTTACTTTATATCTTAAATATTTTTACTTAGATCAAAAGGATAATGTCATATGATATCATCATTAGCGAAGAGCATGATATGTAAACTAAGAAAAAGGTCTAAAAAAAATAGTATAAAAGATAAGCATAAGTAATTTTTAGTAAAAAGACCAAACTAGTCTTCGTTACTATTCATTTTTACTTCAATAATTAAAATATAGGATAATAACTATATTATATTATATTATTATCACGATAGATTTTGTTATTGATGATTTCTACTATTTAAGATTAGCAATGGTTCACTTTAATTAAAACAAATGAATTTCTCATTTCCTAAATTTGTTTAAGAACAATTATGTTAGCAAATTTGGTATACCTAGAGATCTAAGTCCCTTATTTGAAAGAAACAATATTTCTTAAGAAAAAATTATCCTTTTAATTATGCTACAATACTCGGTAAAATTTATTTATGATATTACTATTTTACAACGAACATTGGCCACCCCTAACTAAAAATCGTGGCTTCGCTTCTGTCGGTTGGTATAGTATCATACAAAATATCCAAAAAATTGGTTAAATACCGATACCATTGATACCGAATATCGAACTTTTGAAAAATGTGGTACCGAGTAATGTATCACTTGTATTCGGTTGATAGGGTACCAATATGGTAACGGTATTTCGATACTTTGGCTCCATTCTAGAAAAACTCATGTTATAATAGTTGTTATATACTCCTTCCATCCTATAATAAGTGTCCACTTTCAGTTTTTGAGCTCTTTCTTTTTTCTTTAAACTTAAATATTTTTGTTTGTGTTATATAATAGATGATGAAAATTATAGGAATGAAAAATACATTTAAAGCTCAATCTATTCATATATTTGACATGAAATATTATATAATACTAAAAATTTAGTTAAAGTCAAAGTTGCAAAAAAAAAAATTCAAAATCTGATTGTGGACACTTAATTTGGGACGAGAGGTCTAAGTTACAAACAACGACAATAAAAGAGGTGATCTTTGCTCGTGCGTTGCACCGGTATTAATCATAATTGAGCTTATTTTATATAAATAAATATTATATACACCATAATAATATCTAGATAATTTATCATTGGATTATAGGTGTCTTTGGTATAAGTAGTTTGAGTTTGCGTTTAAGCTTTAAATTTATGGTCAAGGTTAGAGTTATATATAAAGATGAAAAACAAATTTGGTGAACTAGTTGGAGCCATAGTTTAAGCTTGAACTTGGGTTGTAGTTTAAGTTTAAACTTATGGTCTGGAATTTATATATAAAAATGAAAAACAAGTTTGCTAAAATAGCTTAAACTTGAACTTATAAGTGTAAAAAGACATAAAATGATATATAAAAAATATATAATTCAAATTAAAATAAATGATATTTATGTCATTTTTTTTACCATAAACTTAAGCCCTTTAGTTAAAGTATTTCAAATGGTTTATAGTTTTGGAACTTATTAGTTTATATTTTTAATAAGTCCGCTAAAACAAACAAAACTTATAAAATAATTTAAAAAAAATAATAAACTCAAGCCCTTATAAACTCTCATTAACCTTTTACCAAACATGCCATATGTTAAGAAAATGTTTTAATTTCATAATGTTTATCATCGCTTTTTTCTTTATGTTTAACTCTACTTACAACTCAAGTAAGAAATATTTTATTACAATAAACATATCAAAATATTAATTAAAACTACAATTATAATAGTATTAAAAGTTATACAAAATAACAAAATAATGTAAAAGTATAAGGGAATGGGAATTGCTACAGAAATGAACCAAACACCTTACCTTTATGCCACAACAAGAGTAAAGCTATGGGTGTAAACGAGCCCAACTACTCGATCTTGATTTAAACATTATATAAAGCTGGTTTATTAAACGAGTTCGAATCCGAACTTGAATTCGAGCTCCGTACGCTAAACTCTCGAGCTTAAACGAATTTAAACGAGCTTTTATTTATTCAATATAATATAAATATTTATATAATTTGTACATATTTTACTTAAATGAGTGATAAAATAATAAAATGATACATATTATACTTAAACAGGTCGATTCCGAGCCGAGCTCGAGCTTGGTGTATATCTTACGTGCAGAGTTCGAGCTTCACACATAAAGCTCGAAACGAGCCAAGCTTGATCTCGAGCTACGTAAAACTAAAACGAGTCGAGGTATGAATTGTTGCTAAGGCGGTTTTCAAGAACAAGGAAACCGAAAACCATACTTCATATACTGGTTGAAAGATTCACCGTCCTGCACTGTGAATGTTTTAAGTTCAACATATATAGGGTTACTATTTGTTGGTTTACACTTTCATTTTCGATAAATGTATGATGTAATGTAATGTAATGTAATTAGACTTCCATCTGACTTCCTTATTATCTTAATCTGATATTGATTCTGATTCTTTAATTCATACTAGATGTCTTCCACGATTTCGTTCGACCATTAGTACGATGGCTACGATGGCTCTGATACCAAATGATGCGGCTCGTAATGGCCAAACAATCAAATAACAAGAATAATCATAAGAATTCCAATGAAGCAATTCTTAGAGCAAAAAACAAAGGTTTATTTTTAATCAAAATCAATGTCTACATAAACCCTAAACAAATAAGATATTTAACCTAATTAGTTAGCTTGAAAAGAAAGCAAACATGACCTAAATAAAACATAAATCCGTCCTAAAATTCGAAGAATAAAAAATATCAAATTTAACCCTTAACTTTTAATATGACATATTCCTTTCAATGTTATTATTCTTCACGAGTAATCTTATTATTCTTCACCATATTATTATTCACCAATCATCTTATTATTATTCAAAACTGCACCACTCTTAAAGTTAAATGTTAAGTATTAAAGTTTGTAAATTACCCCTAATATGTCATTTAAATATATTTGTATTTGCTAATTTATTTAAAATATTACTAACTGTAAACCCATATTTTCTTAATAAATTTTCAAAACATTAATTAAATTTGCACAATTTAAATATAAGTATAATTTAAACCATATAACTTATTATCAATATCTATATCTTTCTTTTTAAAAATTTTTAACACTCATTTGTTACTTCTATATCAATCTCATACCGAAAATGATATCATAAACTTTAATATAATATTGAACATACAAAATTTTACATCACAATATCGCACGAATTTCCTTATATTATTTATAAATTATAATTACAAACCTTTTAAAATTAAATCATAATAAGAGCATACGGTGTAATACTCGTTATAGGCTCGTTGTCAGCTCGACAACGAGCGAGCCTTCGTTATTATACCGTCGCGGGTCGTTGTCGGGCTCGTTCTCGCTCACCGTTCTCACTACAACGATCGTTTTATTTATTTATTTATTTATTTTTTACTTTTTTTTTTGTTTCAAACGGTTACATTTTTTTAAAAAAAAGTTTTTTAAACCTAACGGCTATATATATAACCTTTAGTATTTTTTTTTATTTTTTTTTTAATACCATTTCACCTATAAATACATCCCCAATTTAACCAAAAAATCACACCATTTCTCAATCTCATTCTATCTCAATATTTTCCTAAAAAATATATACAACAAAAAATGAGTTCACATTCTTCAACCGATCCCGATGTTGGATTCGTCATCGTCCGACTCCGAATTGATCGAAATACTAGTTAAGGCGGTAGAAGCTATTGAACAAATGGAGAAGGAAGAAAATGAGGCGGAAAGTTCACGTCGGACTGAGAAAAGGAAAAGGCGTTATATCAACTGCGATCGAACTGCAGCAAACGAAAACGTGTTACGACATTACTTCTCCGGCAAAAGCACATACCCGGATGAATATTTCCGAAAACGATTTCGTATGAGAAGACCTCTTTTCCTCAGAATAGTCGAAGGTATATCTAATTACTCCTTAGAACCTTTGCCCGACTATTTTAAATTTTTCAAACAACGACCCGATTGTACGGGTTAAATGGGTTTTAGTTGTTTACATAAATGCACGTCTGCTATGCGTATGATGGCGTATGAGATTACTCCGGACGCTTTTGACGAATATTTACAAATGTCATAAAGAACATCAACTGAATCCCTAGATAATTTTTTAAAATGTGTATTCCATCTTTATACAAACGTTTATCTAAGAACCCCACCACAAGATGATGTTAATCGTTTATATAAAAACACGATGAGGTTCACGGGTTTAAGGGTATGCTTGGTAGCATCGACCGTATGCATTGGAAATGGGATCAATGTTTAAATGCATATAAAGGGCAATACACACGAGGTGACCATGGTTATCCATCGGTTATGGTGGAAGCTGTTGCGTCGTACGATCTTTGGATATAACATGCTTACTTTGGTGTCGCGGGGTCGAACAACGACATCAACGTGCTTAAACAATCGTTGTTGTTTCATGATATGCTCAACGACTCATCCCCGGATTACATATTCACCGTCAACGACCACGAGTACAATAAATGATATTACCCTGCAGACGGTATATCCGGAGTGGTCTACATTTGTTAAAGCTTTTTCGTACCCATTTGACAAACCGCGTCAAAAATTCAAACGTTTTCAAGAGAGTGCCAGAAAGGATATCGAACGGGCATTCGGTGTTCTTCAAGGGCGTTGGGGGATTATAAAACATGCAGCGAGATTTTACAAGATGAATGTCACACCCAGCTAAAGCGGAAACACAGGATGTGAAGAGCAAAAGCTTTCGATACACAAGTTTATAATTTCACACCAAGTTATATTAAAATAAATATATCTTCAAAGGTTTACAAATGTTTAAAGCATCGTTTACATATTCGAAATACAAGATAAGTGTTCAAAGCCAAGCCACCCGAACCCTTTCCCATTCTTAAAGTCATCAGCCCCAAGCGTTCAAGCATAATCTCAAGCTTACTCGTTACCTGAAAATACGAGTCAAGTGTTAACTACGGGAGACGTAGTTAGTGAGCTACAAGTTTAAGTAAAGCATTTAAGTTTCGACGCACATAACCATGGCGTAAAGTATAGCATTCAAATAGTTGACGCATAACCATGCGTAAAATATAGTATTCAAAATGTTGACGCATAGCAATGCGTAAAGTATCGTATTCAAAATGTTGACGCATAGCAATGCGTAAAGTATGAGCTTACAAATAGTTGTCGCATAACCATGCGTAAAATATAGTTTTCCAATAGTTGTCGCATAACCATGCGTAAAGTATAGTTATCAAATAGTTGTCGCATAACCATGCGTAAAGTTTAGTATTCGTGTTCGTAGGCATTGACCACATAGCGCGACTATGTGACAATCCTATGTATTGCCCAATGATCGTTGCTAAGCCTAAAGCCTACCCATTTAGTATTATGCACCATCGTTATAGGTCGTTGTGGTGAGGGTCAATTTACCCTAATAGCGCTATCCATATCTACTAACGGTCCTTTCCAAAGGGATTAATAGCAACTAATGTCCTTGGTAGTGTCGGGAATTTTAATGGTATCTCACGTCCATGTTGTACAACGTCCGCAACATGACGATCGATGTTTTAGTCATTGGCAAAATAGTTTTCGTATCCTCGGCATTGTTGGCAAAACCCTCAACAATGCCGGCAAAATAGTCATTCGTTTTAGTATTCAAAATATCAAGGCATTTCATAAGCATTCAAAGTATGCAAGTGTTTTCGTTTAAGTATTCGTGTATCAAAGCGTTTCGTAATAGTATTCGAGTATCAAAGCATTTCGTAAAAGTATTCGAGTATCAAAGCGTTTCGTAATAGTATTCGAGTATCAAAGCGTTTCGTAAAAGTATTCGAGTATCAAAGCGTTTCATAATAGTATTCGAGTATCAAAGCGTTCCAAAGTTTGCTTCAGCTTAAATGTAGTGTTTAAGCCTAAGACTCGCATTTCACCCCAAAATGTATTAAAAGCGTTTAAAAAGTAGGGGTTTGTAACTCACTGTTTGCGAAGATTTCTAGCGTGCTCGGAATTGCTCGAAGGTGCTCGGAATCACCGGAATCCTATTTTATACCAAGTTTTGGCGAAAAGTAATGTTATTTATTAGTTCATACGATCGTAATAATATGTTTACAAGTTAAATGAGTCACTTTATACCCAAGTTTTAGGTCATTACAGTTTCATCTATTCAGGTTTTCAAACAACGAGCTCAAGGTCGCAATTTAGACGAAATAACAGATTTTGGTGACATGTCTGCACGTCGACCGCCTCGCGGTGGGGGCACCGTGGCGCGGTCGTGAGACATAACTTTTTCCCAAAAATCGTTTTTGATGAAATTTGTTATTTTGAAGGTAGATTTCGACATGCAATAGATGAGAACATTAAAACCCTATAATATAACAGTTTATGTTGGATTTTTAACAACAAAAACAAAGATCTAAACATCCAATTTATAAAAACCCGTTTTTGTTCATAAATGGTCACAAATCTTCATAAAAAACTCATTTTTAGTTGTTAGATGATGCATGCAAAGTGTATATATTATAAAGACAGAAGATTTGAGAGATTTGTACCGAGTAGAAAGTGATTTGGAAGAGATTGAAGTGTTCCCTAGGTGTTTTTAGCCCCAAAAATGCTTAGAAATCAATTTTAACCCAAATAGTTGAAAGCTCCTTTCTTCCTTCTTGTTTATGGACGAGTTATATGTGATTATTGTGGTGATTTTTACTGTTATTTGGTGAGCTTATGTTCTGAAAATGGAGAGTGTTTGAGGGAGTTTTGAAAATGAGAGAAAGAGTAAGTAGTGGGAGTGTTTGTATGTGTGTTTGTGTTTGGTGTTTTTGTAAAATGAAGATTGTGAGGTGTTAAATGGGACTTACTGGACTTTAAAAGGCCCTCTAACATGTTTAACCCGGAGCCAAAGTGTTGGGCTCGGGTTTGAGTTCGTTTAGTTAAGTTTCAAAGTTTACAAAAATGGCTGGTCTGCACCCTCCACCGCGGCGCACTAGCCTCACCGCGGCGCGGCTGGAGGGCAGATTTCTGCCTTTTCGTTTTTCGTTCGTTTTATCGTCAAGCATTTTCGTTAGTTGAAAGTTTCCGATTAGTTTAGATAGGAACTTAGGCAAGTTCACTTAGTGTTTTCTTGGTATTAGGATTCGTCTTATGTTTCCGTTTTCGATTTCCGATTCCGATTCCGAGACACACACGTTTTATGTTTAAGTAACGTAAACTTACGTTAAAAGTTTTTGTATGAGTTACATCGAGCTTAGCTTAAAGAGTTATGTCTACGTAACCACGTAACACATAAAGTTAGTTATAGCAAGTATCAAATATTCGCATCGAGGTTATATGTTAGCGTTCTCGACCTGAGTTTTGACGGTTGTCACATTCTCCCCACGTTGAAAGAATTTCGTCCCGAAATTTCAACTTGTAGTATTCGTTGTGGGAGAAGTGAAGAGGTGAGGATAATTAAGCATCAACTGATCCTCTCGTTCCCAGGTATATTCGGGGCCTCGTTTTGCTTTCCATCGCACCCTCACTATGGGGATTTTACTGTGTCTTAGTTTCTTAGTTTCGCGATCTATGATTTCAATCGGTTCCTCGACAAATTGGAGATTTTCGTCTAGTTGTACTTCTTCTAAAGGTGTGATAAGTGTTTCGTCCGATAAGCACTTTTTCAGTCTCGAAACGTGAAAAGTGTTATGTATGTTACCGAGCTCTTGCGGTAGTTCTAAACGATACGCAACTGGACCTACCCTCTCGAGTATCTTGAATGGTCCTACATATCTCGGACTAAGCTTTCCATGTTTTCCGCGGCGTATTGCACCTTTCCAAGGTGACACCTTAAGAATTACTTTGTCATCGTTTTGAATTTCTATGTCTTTTCTACGCACATCAGCGCAAATCGTTTGAAGACTTCTAGTAGTCTTAGTCGTTCCTTTATCGTTGTGATCTATCAATCGTTTCTTGTACTACATCCATACTGATTAGTTATCGATCCCCCGATTCCAGTCAACACTGTGGAAATCGGCATTTTCTTCCATAAAGAGCTTCAAATGGCACCCATTTGATACTAGTGTGATAACTATTGTTATAGGAGGATCTTATTAGTGGTATATGATTATCCTGACTCCCTCCGTAGTCAATAACACATGCTTTTAGCATATCTTCTAAGATTTGTATTGTACGCTCGCTTGACCATCGGTCTGGGGATAGTAAGTCGTGCTCAAGTCCAATCGAGTACCAAACGACTCTTGGAATGCCTTCCAGAATCTGGAAGTGGAGCGAGTATCTCTATCCGAGATAATTGACGTGGGTATTCCATGACGAGTGACTACCTCGTTGATGTATATTTGGACAAGTTTTTCTACGTTAAAACTTTCCTTGATGGGAATAAAGTGTGCTGACTTCGTTAGTCGATCCACTATAACCCAGATCATGTCGTTACCCTTTGATGTTCGAGGTAATTTGGTGACGAAGTCCATTGTGATTTTTTCCCATTTCCATTCGGGAATTTCATGTTGTTGCAGTATCCCGGATGGCTTTTGATATTCGGCCTTCACTTTCGCACAAGTGAGGCATTTCTCTACGTATAAAGCAACGTCTCTTTTCATTCCAGGCCACCAGTAATGTTTCCTTGAGGTCTTTGTATATCTTTCTTGACCATGGATGAATGGAGTATCGTGTTCGGTGAGCTTCATCCATAATGGCCTTCCTCAATTCGTTAGTTGTAGAAACCCATGCTCGATCCTTAAAATAATAGACATCGTTGCTCTTCCTTACAAAGTCCTTATCCTGTTTGTGCAAGGTCTCGACCTTTATGTTATCTGTCGTAGTCGCTAAGGAGTTCCAACCATCTCCTTTGCCTCATGCTGGGTAGCTTCTGGTCTAGTATGTGTAGCAGACTCCTATGGTCCGTGAATATCGTGCATTTGGTTTCGTATAGATAGTGTCTCCAGGTTTTAAGAGCAAAGAGTACCGCTCCTAGCTCTAAGTCGTGCGTAGCGTAATTTACTTCGTGTTTCTTGAGTTGTCGATATGCATATGCTATAACTTTGTTTCGTTGCATCAATACATAACCTAATCCTAGGTTAGACGCGTCGCAATATACTACGAAGTCTTCGTTTCCCTCAGGAAGAGTTAGAATTGGGGCATTGCACAGTTTCGTCTTTAGGATATTGAAGGCTTGTTCTTGTGCATCTCCCCAGTTGAACTTCTCGTTCTTTTGCGTTAACTTTGTTAGGGGTTTAGCTATCTTAGAGAAATCTTGTATGAATCGCCGATAATATCCAGCCAGTCCTAAAAATTGGCGGATTTCTGTCGGACTTTTGAGAGTTTTCCAGTTCTCTATTGCTTCGATTTTCGATGGATCAACGTGAATTCCGGATCCATTAACTACGTGACCGAGAAATTTGACTCCACGCAACCAAAATTCTCACTTTGAAAATTTTGCGTAAAGCTGTTGTTCCTTGAGTGATTCAAATAATAGTTTTAAGTGCTCTGCGTGATCTTCTTTGGTACGCGAGTAGATTAAAATGTGATCGATGAATACAATAACGAACTTGTCTAGATACGGTTGGCATACCCTATTCATCAAATCCATGAATACCGCCGATGCATTTGTGAGTCCAAATGGCATTACCAGGAACTCGTAGTGTCCGTATCTAGTGCGGAATGCGGTTTTCGGTATATCATCTTCAGAAACCAACACTTGACGATATCCGGACCTTAAGTCAATCTTTGAAAAGTAGGTTGCGCCTTGGAGTTGGTCGAAAAGGTCATCGATTCGTGGAAGAGGATATCGGTTCTTAACAGTTAGTTTATTCAATTCTCGGCAGTCGATACACATGCGAAACGATCCATATTTCTTCTCAACGAATAGGATCGGCGCTCCCCGTGGTGATAAGCTTGGCCGGATAGACCCTTTATCCAATAGTTTCTGAACTTGGTTGGATAATCTCTGCATTTCAGTCGGAGATAGTCGATATGGCGTCTTTGCCACTGGTGCTGCTCCAATAATTTCTTCGTTTCTAAACTCTACTTGCCTCAGTGGTGGTAGTTATAGTAGTTCCTCGGGAAATAACTCCGGATAGTTTCTAACTATCGGTATATCCTTAAGGTCTGCTGCTTTCGTTTGTTTGTCTTTTATGTTTACTAATATTGCAAAGCAGTCTTTATTAGGGTATTGGCGCATTTACATCACCGATATAAGTTTCGAAGTTTGTCCCGGCCTATCTCCTTGTACTATCAATTCCTTCCCATCTCCTAATGGCATCTGAATCGTCTTATCTGAGCAAAATATCTTCGCATCTTGGATGGTCAACCAATCCATTTCTATTACTGCGTCAAAGCTGCAACTACTCGGGGGTCGTATCTCGCTTCCTCAGTTCCTATCGCGAAGACTCTAACTTGTATGATGCTCGGGCCGCAAGGGTTGTGCTGAGTATTGAGTTAATGTTTAATTTTACTTAATGGACTAGTAATAGTTCGTGCAAGTCACCGGGACATACTTCCGGTACTTCCTTACTACTAATCGGTTTCCTTGGGCACCTTCTTGGTTACATAGCAACGAGCCATAACCTCGGTCGTAAGTGTTTTTCGGGTATAAGGTTTAGCCTTGTCCTTTCCATGTCGCCTCGTATGAATATGGTTTTATTGTAGAGCAGATGTTTAGATGATTTCCTTGTAGAGACATGACTTCAACATGTTTGACAAATAACTATTCCGTGGTTTACGGTAACACAAGAATGTGATCACATCTTCGTGATGATCCTTCGTTCTAGGATATACTTTCAAAACCTACCTTGGTTTGAAGTTACCTTAGATTCGTATTCAAGTCTAGGAATCCATACTGACCAACGATTCCCTAGATAAGTTTGCGATATCCTTGCGATTTCATAAATGCTAGCCCCTTAATCGAGTACAATCAATTATTGTACATTATTTTACATAATAATAATGTCAATAAATGAAAGTAAGGTATGAGATATACATGTTTATGCTAGGGTCATATCATGTAATTAAGATTAAGAATAAGTGCGCGACCGAAGTTTGCAATATTGTGTATACTAAAGCGAACGAATGAGAACAGTGATTTTCAAAACTCTTACGTGTAGCAATTCCACAACTAGCATCGCGTTGTCTGGACTGCCCTATGTATCGTTTATTTGGTATGAAGTATGTCGAGTGATAGTTTGCGAGTACGGGTGTCGTGATACATCGACTTCTGGACCATTTCTGGAGATCCGTAAACTTGTCGCATGAACCCATCATGTCTCCCAGTGTCAATTCTTAGTTATCGGATATCTTGGGTGTATCACTTAGTATGTCGAGTTGCAACTGCACTCATGTATGATGTGGGAATACTTCCCAGTTGCCATAAAAAGGCATCGCGTATAGGTTAGTGGAGTAAAGTGTATACGGTGTCGATAGTCGAGAATGTGTTGTCTCCGCCTAAAGAACGGGAGAATAGTCCGCATGGGACAGTATAAACCAGTCCAGATCCGAGTCGTTATACGGTAACGTAGTAGTTTACGATTGTATGAATAGCTTACGATAATGTTAATCTAACGCTCCTATACCTTGATAACGTATCGCTATCGTATATCAGGTTCGTAGGGAAATGTGAGTTCTCAAGAGTATGCGTCGGGTATCTACCTCGTTGTCTGACACGGTTATATTCGTTCCTTTCATCGCATCATAGTAAGGTGAATGGAATCAAATTCCCACTAAGTCTCAATGTTATCTTAGTATAAGTCTAAAGCATATAGCGTTTCGTGTCGAACGTAGCTAACTCTTTCCCTCTCGGCGAAGCCTAGACCGGAGACGAGTTAATCGAAGATACGGCTCATGTTAGTGTTAGTAATAAGCTGAGCACATAGAGTATCTTAAGTTTAGCATCTAGGTCTGTGTGGGTCTGACTTCAAGAATTCCCGGGGAGGTTCGTTTAACGTTTACCAATCCCGTTCTGGCATGATTTAGTCCAAATTATTCATAGGTGATTAGGCTACGAATAATTCAAGTTAAACAATGCCTTCGCGTTTTGGTTAAATAAAATCTTTTGTTGAGAAACTGGTTATAGTTTGATTTTTGAAAAATCGGTATTCACTATAACCTTGCGCTCTGATACCAAGTCTGTCACACCCCGCTAAAGCGGAAACACAGGATGTGAAGAGCAAAAGCTTTCGATACACAAGTTTATAATTTCACACCAAGTTATATTAAAATAAATATATCTTCAAAGGTTTACAAATGTTTAAAGCATCGTTTACATATTCGAAATACAAGATAAGTGTTCAAAGCCAAGCCACCCGAACCCTTTCCCATTCTTGAAGTCATCAGCCCCAAGCGTTCAAGCATAATCTCAAGCTTACTCGTTACCTGAAAATACGAGTCAAGTGTTAACTACGGGAGACGTAGTTAGTGAGCTACAAGTTTAAGTAAAGCATTTAAGTTTCGACGCACATAACCATGGCGTAAAGTATAGCATTCAAATAGTTGACGCATAACCATGCGTAAAATATAGTATTCAAAATGTTGACGCATAGCAATGCGTAAAGTATCGTATTCAAAATGTTGACGCATAGCAATGCGTAAAGTATGAGCTTACAAATAGTTGTCGCATAACCATGCGTAAAATATAGTTTTCCAATAGTTGTCGCATAACCATGCGTAAAGTATAGTTATCAAATAGTTGTCGCATAACCATGCGTAAAGTTTAGTATTCGTGTTCGTAGGCATTGACCACATAGCGCGACTATGTGACAGTCCTATGTATTGCCCAATGATCGTTGCTAAGCCTAAAGCCTACCCATTTAGTATTATGCACCATCGTTATAGGTCGTTGTGGTGAGGGTCAATTTACCCTAATAGCGATATCCATATCTACTAACGGTCCTTTCCAAAGGGATTAATAGCAACTAATGTCCTTGGTAGTGTCGGGAATTTTAATGGTATCTCACGTCCATGTTGTACAACGTCCGCAACATGACGATCGATGTTTTAGTCATTGGCAAAATAGTTTTCGTATCCTCGGCATTGTTGGCAAAACCCTCAACAATGCCGGCAAAATAGTCATTCGTTTTAGTATTCAAAATATCAAGGCATTTCATAAGCATTCAAAGTATACAAGTGTTTTCATTTAAGTATTCGTGTATCAAAGCGTTTCGTAATAGTATTCGAGTATCAAAGCATTTCGTAAAAGTATTCGAGTATCAAAGCGTTTCGTAATAGTATTCGAGTATCAAAGCGTTTCGTAAAAGTATTCGAGTATCAAAGCGTTTCATAATAGTATTCGAGTATCAAAGCGTTCCAAAGTTTGCTTCAGCTTAAATGTAGTGTTTAAGCCTAAGACTCGCATTTCACCCCAAAATGTATTAAAAGCGTTTAAAAAGTAGGGGTTTGTAACTCACTGTTTGCGAAGATTTCTAGCGTGCTCGGAATTGCTCGAAGGTGCTCGGAATCACCGGAATCCTATTTTATACCAAGTTTTGGCGTAAGTAATGTTATTTATTAGTTCATACGATCGTAATAATATGTTTACAAGTTAAATGAGTCACTTTATACCCAAGTTTTAGGTCATTACAGTTTCATCTATTCAGGTTTTCAAACAACGAGCTCAAGGTCGCAATTTAGACGAAATAACAGATTTTGGTGACGTGTCTGCACGTCGACCGCCTCGCGGTGGGGGCACCGTGGCGCGGTCGTGAGACAGAACTTTTTCCCAAAAATCGTTTTTGATGAAATTTGTTATTTTGAAGGTAGATTTCGACATGCAATAGATGAAAACATTAAAACCCTATAATATAACAGTTTATGTTGGATTTTTAACAACAAAAACAAAGATCTAAACATCCAATTTATAAAAACCCGTTTTTGTTCATAAATGGTCACAAATCTTCAAAAAACTCATTTTTAGTTGTTAGATGATGCATGCAAAGTGTATATATTATAAAGACAGAAGATTTGAGAGATTTGTACCGAGTAGAAAGTGATTTGGAAGAGATTGAAGTGTTCCCTTGGTGTTTTTAGCCCCAAAAATGCTTAGAAATCAATTTTAACCCAAATAGTTGAAAGCTCATTTCTTCCTTCTTGTTTATGGACGAGTTATATGTGATTATTGTGGTGATTTTTACTGTTATTTGGTGAGCTTATGTTCTGAAAATGGAGAGTGTTTGAGGGAGTTTTGAAAATGAGAGAAAGAGTAAGTAGTGGGAGTGTTTGTATGTGTGTTTGTGTTTGGTGTTTTTGTAAAATGAAGATTGTGAGGTGTTAAATGGGACTTACTGGACTTCAAAAGGCCCTCTAACATGTTTAACCCGGAGCCAAAGTGTTGGGCTCGGGTTTGAGTTCGTTTAGTTAAGTTTCAAAGTTTACAAAAATGGCTGGTCTGCACCCTCCACCGCGGCGCACTGGCCTCACCGCGGCGCGGCTGGAGGGCAGATTTCTGCCTTTTCGTTTTTCGTTCGTTTTATCGTCAAGCATTTTCGTTAAATATTGTATTGTAATTTTATTTTTTATTGTATTTGTATTTTTATTTTATGTATTTGTATTTTTTTTTAAATATTGTATTGTAATTTTATTTTTATTGTATGTGTGTATTTTATTTTAATTATTGTATTGTAGTTTTATTTTCTATTTTAATAAAATCTTATTTAAATGTTTAAAAAAAATGAAAATAAATAAACTGGGTCCCACATCTCCCACAATCATCCGCAATAATTATTATCACTCCACCAAAAAACTCACAATCATCATTTTGGATGTCACGTAATCATAAAAAAAATCACAATCAACCACAATCATGATTATCAATACTGAGAAAATCACTGATTTTCCAACTACTATGTAGTGTGTAAGTAAGTATAGATCCAACTTGTAACTCAAAACCCTCAATTCGTGCACTTTCATTAACAACAACATAACCGCATCTTTCTCCCCCAAATCAAAACTAAATTCAAACCCCAATTTTTCAATCTCTTCATAAATGTAATCAATCCCTTTTCAGGTAATTTCATCTTTTATTTTTCTGTCAATTAATCCCTCTTTATTTTTTTCTATTTCTTTTTTTAATTTCATAATTTTTCGATGTTTTTAGTTCTTGATTTTGTTAAAGATTGAAGCTTTTTAGTGTTTTATGATTAGGGTTTTTTTTTTTTTTTTTTTTTTTTTTTGTTGATTAATTATAAATTAAAAAAAAGTTTATAATTTTTTTTTTTTTGGTTCAGATGTGAAGTTGATTGATGATACTTATGAAACTGAATTTAGGTTTAGGAATATAAAAAAGTGGTTGATTTTTGGTGAATGTTGGTTATATGGAAACCGAAAAAACCTCGGAAACCCTAATTGAGGGTTTAGTGAAATGTAACCAAGATGGAATTGGGAATCGGGTTGAGGGAATGTTTTCGGATGTTTCGAGTTTAGGGAATCGAAAATGTGTTGTGGAAAATGGTGGGGTTGACTCTAGTAAATTAGTCAACGGTTTTGACAGGGTTGATTCCAGTAGTTATGTTCCGATTAAAGGTATTTCTCTGGTTGTGCAATTAACCGGTGGAGTGTCGAGTAAATCGAATGAAAATATTGGTCAACAAGAAGTTTTGGTTAATGGTGGTAGTGGAGTGACAAGTAAAGCGGGTGAAAATGTTGGTCAAGAAGAATTTTTGGTTAACATTGGTAGTGACGTGACGAGTAAAGCGGATGAAAATGTTGGTCGAGAAGAACTTTTGGTTAACGTTGGCAGTGAACGGACGAGTAAAGCGGATGAAAATGTTGGTCAAGAAGAACTGGTTAACATTGGTGGTGGAGTGACGAATACATCAAATGAAAATATTTGTCAACACGAATTTGAGGTCAATGTTGGTGATTTCGTGTGGGCTATTCTCGAGAAAGTGAAGAAACAATGGTGGCCTGGAATCATTTGTGATGTTTCTACTGCACCGAAAGAATTTGCAAAAGGGCCCTCAAGAGAAGGCGATATTTTGGTTAGATGTTATGGTAACGGAAAGTATATCTGGTGTCCCCCTTATCATATAAAGCCGTTTGTTGGGTATTTTGAAGAGTTACCTAATCAAAGTAATGCGAAAAAATATTTTAATGCGTTAGAGATGGCTGTAACAGAGCTTGGTCACCGTGTGAGAACAGAGTTTACTTGTTCTTGTATCTCTAAGATGCCAGTGGAGAAAAAAACGGGTAATTTTGGTGATCTTTCAGTTACTAAGTTAGAACCGGTGAAGTTTCTTGGTTATATAAAAGATCTCGCAAGAGATATTAATATGCCTAACAGGATCGATTATGTTGTTAGGCAGAATTGTTTATCCGGTTTCTATTCATCGTTAGGGCATCTTCAAATCCCGATGGATCAACTTAAACCATCAAATGGAACTCCAGTGAAGACAAAGACCGAAGAGAAAATTTGGGTTTTTAATGAGGATACTGGAAAATCTGAAAAACCGTTGGAATCAAGGGAAAGAAAAAAGAGCAGGCTTTTGTCGTATCCGGGAGAATGTGGAACGGAGGAGTCACAAATGGATGTTGATGGAGGAGGTAACTTGAATCAAACTAATAGTCAACCTGTGAAGATGCTAAAAAAGCGGGGCAGAAAGCGTAAACCCGTGTCTTCTTCCGAGGTGCTTTCCCAGCTTCAATTTGCCGCTCTAGATTGTGTTCTTCCGTATAAAAGTAAGAATTTTGATTTGGTTGAACAGTTTGTAACCAAATACAGGAAATGGGTATTCAACGATTTCTCCAGGGAAAGCCCTGCTGAGTTGCCAAATCAACAAATCTTGCAAGAAACCGGACCGAAAAAGGTGAGAAAGAAGAAGGACAAATCCGTCATTTCATCAACTTCAGAAAAAAACAGTTCCACCCATGGTTCAGTGTTTATAGATTTCCAAAATGTTTCGTCTCCTAATCCCAAACCTCAATCAATGGCAAACAATGTAGTTGATCAAAACACATTCTTCAGTTTCGGAGATCATCCAGTTGTGACTGGACCGGTGACTAAACTCAAGCCCATAAAGAAAAAGAGAACTGCGGAAATCAATACTTGTATGCCCACATGGAATGCTGATGTCACTCCCATCCTGCCAAATGTGAATGGATACATGGACCCGTTTTTAGTCCAAGGGTTACCTCAAAAGACTGACGTGGGAGGATTCAATCAAGCTCCTGTGTTTTATTACACAAATCAAGTCGGCTCAGCCCCACCTTTTTTTACGGGTAATTATGGTCAACCACATGTGGGCCCTGTTCCAACTGGTTTAAATTCAAATCCTGTTCCAACTGGTTTAAATTCAAATCCCGAGCCCAAGAAAAGAGGCAGAAAGAGGAAAAACCCGGAGTTACCGAATTTGAACGAAAATGGCACTGGGATGAAAAGAGAAAGAAATAAGAAAAATACAGAAACAGGGGGATCTTGTATCGATCTCAGTTATAACAAAGTGCAACAGGATAATGAACAAGAAGGTAAAGGTACCGCTTTCCTGTTAAAGTTTTCGCCAGACCATCCTTTACCGTCTACTCATGATTTAAATTTGGTATTTTCGAAATATGGTGTATTGATTGAATCCGAAACTCAAGTATTGAACAACAAGTTTAGCGGTCAAGTTGTGTTTCTTGATTCTTCTAGTGCCGGAGGGGCATTTTGGGGATTACAAAACGATCAACCTTTTGGGCCAGCTCTTGTTAATTACAAGATTCAGCATTTATCGGCTATTGATACTAACGTTCAGTACAAGACTTCTATTAAAAGTCCTCCTATTCCTAAACCAATCGATTCAACGGTGAAGCCAGATTTAAATGAGAAGTCGAATGAATATAAAGTCGTGAAAATAAGTAAAACGGTAGAAGAAATCCGACTACCGTCTATTTTGAAAACACCACCTCAACAAGGGGATCTCGCGGGAATAAAAAAGAATCTCGAAATGATGAAGTTAATGTTGGAGAAAGATGGAGATAGTTTGTTACCAGAGATGAGAGTGAAACTGGAGAGCGAAATCAAAAAGTTGATGAATAAGGTGAGTAGTATGGATGGCTCTTCTTCTTCTTCCTGTTGTCTATGATTGGTAGTCTATCTTTTGTTTCGTATTCCGTGCCGCGTCGTGTCGGGCCGGACTATGGTTTTTGATTGTAGGCTCTTTTGTAGTCTTGTGTCTGTCTCTCTTTTTGTTCATGGTGGAAGTTATAAACCAAGAACCTTTCTTTTGAATTGCGTTGACTATCGAGAGAACATGAGTTAATTGTATGTTTAGTGGTTCGACAATTGACATTATGATTGTAGGAGTTATCATGAATTCAAAAGACTTCACTTCATGATTTTGAAAATTGTGTTACTTTCTCTTTTTTGTTTTCGGGGGTTCGTGATTTGAACCTATGCTTGATTTCGCTTGTCTTGTGATATGATATAGGACTTGGTTACCGCTACTTGTAATTGTTTCTCCAAATTTGAGTAATGTACATCCAAACGCCCTTTACAAATGCGGTTTGGACTAGTCACGATTAACACCAAGTTCAAAGAAATCGATAAAAAAAAAGGTCAGTATAAAGTTGAATTCCAAAGTTGAATTCCAAACAACGTATTCTGATAACTATTTTCGGATATATATGTCAAGCAAACATTATAGTAAAACGTAATCAGTAGTTATTCGTTCACCCGTTTAACATATAACATCAAAAATCAAGAATTTGCTAAAATTAAACAGGAACTCGAGCACTTGTGCATATAATATGCTCTGCATGATCACAGAAGATTTAAAGGGGTAACAGTTACAAATATTATTAGAAATATAGCTTGTTCATGCTAATAATTTCCGACTCAAACTTTATAACTGAATTCATATCTAGCAAACAGTGTCTAAACCAAACTACTTTCCCACTCAAAATCGTGCCAATAATCACTAGTCGAAATACTAAAATAAAACCAGCAAGTATCACTCCATTACAGCAACACCTCCAGCAGCTTTAATCTTCTCTATTACCGCAACTGCCTCTTCTTTAGTAACCCCTTGTTTGATCAAAATCGGAACTTTTTCCACCATATCTTTAGCTTCCTTCAATCCAAGATTTGTAAAAGCACGAACCTCTTTAATTACCTTGATTTTAGAAGCTGCATCGAATTTTTCCAATTTGATATCAAACGCAGTTTTCTCAACTTTTTCTTCGGCTTTTGCTGCACCAGCTCCTGACCCACCTGAGGCACCCAAGTCAACCCCTTCAACCGAAATTGACTGCATTTTAGGGTGCCTTAGTCTCTCTCTAAGAGTGGGACCTATTAGCATACGTTCTTCAGGAGGGAGAGCTGCAATTTTTTCAGCAAGTTGGATGATTTTTTCAGAAGGTGGAGGTCGAGGGCCATATGGATCGTAGGATGCGGGAAATTTGTATTTTTTGGGTTTGGCTTTCGGATCTGCGGGAACAAAGTCGGGTTGAAAAAAACGAGTTTGCAGAGGTCCGGTTATATCACGGTTAGTAGCTCGAGTGCGAATGGATCTAAGAAGTGCGAAAGATTTCATGATTTTGGTTTGTTTTAGACCTTTAGCATGAAATAAGGCTCATGCACTGAAGTGTGTTTAAGGGGAAATGGTTATACAAACGGATTGATTAAACGAAAAATGGTCTTTCCAATATCAGAATGAAGTTGAACTGTATGATATTGGTCTCAACCTTCTTACACCTGAAAAGGGCAGAAATCATCGGTTAGATCTAAATTTTAACATTGGGGTGGAACGTCTAATAAATATAAATTGTAACACATATGTAAATTGCCCAACGCATACATAATATTTTTAACGCTTGATACACTTTTACAAGTTTTAGTATTTTGTGACCCTAATAGATTTATAAAAGCATAATCCAATGGTTATGCTAAGACATACCAGTAAGACTTTGGCAACACTTCTAGATGAAGTGTTTATTACGTATTATGTTCCCATACAAATTGCAAAGTTTGACAGGTTAGACAGGTATGTGAACGGATTTGACTGTGTAGAATTTAGCATCTAACACATCATATTCTGGTGCAATATTAACTCATGCTTAAGATAGTATTTAATTCATCTATCGTCTTAGGCTAAAGACTCATCTTCATCAAAAAGGCTTATCACCGTCATTCCTGTTCTTTTCTATAGTATAATAACGCGAATTAATAACCAATGAAGTAGCCACCAATTAATATATTACTGAATGAAGTAGCCACCAATTAATATATTACTGAATAAGCTAAACTCGGGTTTTATAATCAAACATAATAGTATTCAATTCATCTATAAGACGTACCTGTAAACATTCTCTGAACAGTCCAAAATTTCACATATAGTGCACATAACCACTCATTAATGGATTTTATCCCTAAAACGTATGTTTTTATATTTGATCAACTAACTATAATTCACACCAAGTTCAGTAAAGCAACAATCAACACATTATATCGAACACATGGAATGCATCTAAAAATAGAGTCACACACCACAAAGAATCAGCTCCATATTCCCAAATGATACTTATATATATCTATACCGACACCATTTTGTTAGCATGGATTCTTGGAATTCACATATGATCTACGCAACTATTCGTTAATCTACACTTTGGCGCACGTATCATGCTTTCTATAACATACTCCGGAAACTAAAAAACCCAAATTAACCCCAAAATGAAATCACAAAAAAACTCAGACATTTCATCAAACACCTGGTGTGCATCTCAAATTCCACAACAAATTAAGAAACCCACCTCCATTTTCACAATTTATACGTATATCTACATACAAACAATACATAAAAAAACATAAAGATTCCGAAAGTTACAAACTTTATAAAAACCAAATTAACCCACCAAATTTGTATCAAAAAACGCCGTAAAAAAAGAAGAAAAAAAAAAAGAAACAGTAAAAAATGCTACTGGAGATTAAATAATTAAACATACCATGATTTGATGAATCTTGAAGGTTTCGATAATCAATCACTGTCCAGTGATTTGAAGCCGCCGATGAAATTAAACCTTCTTGGAAAATAATGTAATTAGCTATTTGTTGATGTTTTGGTCCTTGTAGTTTTCTTATTGACACTTTTGGTACCTTTTTAGATGAAGTAGGAATATAAATGGTAAATGGGCTTTTTTTTTGTAGCCCAATAATGTTTATGAGCTTAACTATCTTAAATAGAAGCTTATTTTCGGGAGAAAAACGAAAAGGTCAAACTCCGAAAAGCTCTAAAAAACTTGTTATCAAATATATTGGTATACAAAACATTGAAAGTTCAATATTCTCGTTTTCATCTCACAGCAAAAGTAAGCAGTAACTTGTTGCATTAGGAACCCCCATCTTGATCATTTCCGACTAGTGGGTCTTTGAATGTGTGAATGTACTCCTTCGTCAAAACTATTTCTTCGTCATTTGTCTAGAGTCATTTCATATGCCACAAATTTTTGCTTTTCTTTTGTCAAGTTGTTTTTTCTCTTTTGAGGGACTTAAATTTTGTTTGGTTAAGATTTATTTCCGCGACAACATCATTTCTAGTAGTTATGTTGATATAAAAGTTTGGTCTAATGAGAAAGCGAAGAATTTTGAACACTATAATTTTTGAGACGATGAATTGATATTACATTGCCACATGTGCACCCAGTGGAGAATTGAAATGGGTATATTCGGTAAGAAAATATTATAGGTATCGGAACCATTGACTTGTATAAGTATTATGAGGATATTGAGACATCGTTGGAGATTTAGAAAAATGGTGAAAAATACGTCTAGATGAGAAAAAGTGAAATTTTATTTTTATTTTATATAAGTAAATGAAAAGAAAATTTTAGAAATGATAAAATTAAGTTTTCAAAATTGTAATTCTAAAAATGAAAAGTATGATTTTAGTTTTTAGTAAAAAAAAATTTTTCATTTTTGTATATTAAACTTAATTTAAACGTGTTTTCTATTTTCATAAAATGTAAGTATTTTTTTGTCTATTTTTTTCAACTAAACACACTTTTTATTTTAGAAAGACAAATATTATATACACACTATATAAAATTCACATTTCGACTCCAACGGAATTTGAATTCATTACCTTCAGATCAATGGACCATCCACATACATCGTGAATCATTTTTTAACAAATAACATGACGAAGTCAAAAGTTAGAAATGCTAAAAAGAAATAGAATTAATCAAATCATCTCAAATCAATTTTTAGATTATGATTGATCTCTTATTAAAGAAGTGGCATTAAACTATGTTTAATTTTTAATTATGTATGAAATTCCGTGAGCCGTCAAAGCACATAGAGACATACTAGCATAGGAGTCACATGCTTATGAAAATCCACGTTTCGAGACTATTTTTGCTTCGCTTTCATCCCCATTCACTTTTGCTTTTCTTCTCTTTTTTCAAATAAACATTTTAAATCTTCAAAACAAAATATATAATTACATTACAATATATCTAAAACTGATAAAACTATAAATAACTTTTATTTTCCCATTTTCACCATACTTTATGTATCATTTGGTTTACTATTAAATTATATGTTATAATTTGACAATAAGATGGAAATAGCTTAAACATGATCAAATGACATGAAAATGAACCACTAGTAGAGAAGAAATATAGAATGAAAAAGTAAGATGTTACCTAAGAATATGAATATATATATATATATATATATAGAATTAGGATATAATAAAAACAGATTTAAAATAAAAAGAATAGGGAGGGTTGTGGGGCTGACACGTGTCCCAAAATTTAAAACCCCAAAAAAACCCCGTGAAGGGCAAAATGGTCATTTAACACCATAAATCTAAAAATCAACCTAACCCTATCATTTCTCTCTCTCAAAAACACAGCCACCCTTCTTCATCTAAAACTCTAACTCTAACAAATCTCTCTCTCTCTCTCTCAAGAATCCCGCCGGCAAACCACAACCACCACCACCTGCGACGACGGCTTCCGGTGACAGGCGGCGGCGGCGTACCTGCGACGACGGACTTCCGGTGACAGGCGGCGGAGTTGCAGGTTCGGCGGCGGAGTTGCTGACGACGGCGAGTGGTTGCTGACGGTGGCGGAAGGCTGACCGGCGGCGGAGTTGCAGGTTCGGCGGCGGAGTTGCAGGTTGGCGGCG
>CAJVGC010000065.1:58225026-58252811 GCA_910822075.1 Senecio squalidus | reverse complement strand
TCACTCAACCTCGTTATCTTTTGCAAGACTTGTCGTCGTTACTGGACGAAAGGTGGGACGCTTAGAAACATCCCAGTAGGTGGCGGATGTCGAAAAAACAAGAAAGTGTCGAGTTCTAAGAGATCCACTCCGCGACAATGAACAGTAACAATAACATAACAATAACAGTAACGATAGTAGCAACTTTCATCAGAAACCACCAACAAAACCCTCATTTCATAAACCCTAACCCTAACCCTAGCCATAATCATAATCATAATCAGAATCAGAATCAGAATCATGCGATGATTATGAACTCTACGGATCTTCAATTGTCCTACCCTGAACCCTCTATGCAGTTTTCTGCGTCGAATTTGTTTGGGATTGGGAATTCGACTAGTATCCCGAGTTTTTATGTTTGAGAATTTGAGTAATAATGCTACTAGAGCTATTGATTTTATGGAGAACGGTGGTGGAGTTGTGAGCTGGAGCGGGAGGGGGAATAATGGGAAACGGTGGATACGCGAATGAGATGAGCGTGTAAATGTGATAGGTCAAAGCTATCATGGTAGTTAATCTTTGTTCGCCTTTTGGTGGAATGACACTCGATTCGATTAATAATCCGTTATGGAAAGAGGGTTAATTGGGTATACAATAATCAGATGGAAATAATGTAACCGTATACGATTAGTTCACTTGATGTTAAGCCAAAGCTTTTGGCTTTAGAATGGCAAGATCAAAATGCTACAACTTCAAATGGCGGTGGCGCGGCGTACATGACCACTGGGTCTTGGTTCGTCATGGGGTGGAATAATGAAAGGGTATGGACCATCGACTACTAACTCATTGGTGTAGTGGGTTCGAATCGATATCATGGTTGGTTCGAACTTTGAAGTGTGAAATGGGAGTTCAAAAATGACTGCTTTGGTGGAATTTGGATCAGGTTTTTCTTATATTATAATATTAGTGGTGTTGTTGGGTGAATGTTATTTTAATTGTAGGATTTTGTGACATATCGAGAAAGATAATTAGTGTGTTTTTTAATGTTTTATTTAACCTTAATTAATATCTAAGTATTATATGATTTCTAAGATTTCTATCAGGAGGATGTCCTTTTTAGCAGTGTTCTTTTGTTTGACGACAATTTGTCTAGGACTGTGTTTTTGGACTTTTATTCATAAAACTACAATTAACGACATGAAACTTAGGTAAAGTACACGTTTATGTGATAGGTTATAAGATTTGCAAAGAATATGTTCGTGTTTTTAGTTAGAATTTTCGAACTTACCTTGTAAAATACGTATAAATCATTCATAATTTAATCAGGCGCGAATTTGAATATGGTAAAAGGATAACTGTACACGGCTTTTTCTTAGGACCCCGAAAGTTTAAGAATTTTTTTACTATACATTTATGTTTATTATATTTGAATTACTGTAAGAAATATTTAACAATCTACTTGTCTAGAACATTAGTAAGACAGTACGCTTGTTGCAAGATCTGACTAGACATCTTCTGTAATTAGGGTTATATTTATCGCATAGGACTATCAAAAATCAACGCACCGACCCTGAATTCAATATTGATGATTGGTTAGTATGTGTGAGAACAAGAAAACAAGTATCACTTACTATATAGTTATGTGATTTACTACACAAAAACAATAAATTTGATTCATAACCCCTAAACAACATATATTTTGATGCATAACAAAACTTGTTTTTTTTAAAGTTGTTATAATTAAATAATAAACATAATACAAAATTACACATATAATAATTATTTTTTTACTTTAGTATTGGTTATAAGAACCTCAGTTTGTTCTTTTAAACCAAACTTTAAGATAAAATAAGTAAAAAAATTAATATATATATATATATATATATATATATATATATATATAATATATATATATATATATATATATATATATATATATATATATAATGTTAAAATTTTTGTGTTATCGTCATTTTAACCATATTTTAATCTTTAAAATACATTAAAAAATGGGTTGTTTTATTGTTGTGCATCAAATTTGAATATTTACTACACAAAAAACATAAATTTGATTCACAACCCATAAACGACATATATTATGATTCATATCAAAACTTGTTTTTTTAAAGTTTGCTATAATAAATAAATAAATATAATATAAAATTGCACATATCATAAATTTATTTTTTACTTTTTTTTTATTTATTTTACTTTAAATATTGGTTTATAAGATCCTCATATATATATATATATATATATATATATATATATATATTAATATATATATATATATATATATATATATAAGTTCAAATAGAAATCACTAAATATTTAGAAACCAATTTTTTAACCAATAATTTTAAACCATTTTAATTCTTATTAACTTTAAATTAATTTATCTAGAGTATAACAAAGTTTTATGAAAAACTAATTATACCATTAAAACAAACATTTAATTCTCTTTCAAACGAGCACTCATTTGATATACTTTTGACGATTTTTATTTTTATTTTGTGGGTTTCAGTATATTTACAAGTGTATGCAATAAATTCGCCAAAAACACATTCGAATCTTATATTCATAGATGAATACATATGTATACACAACTGAATATACTCTTATTTACCGGCGTATTAACAACTTTGTGACCTAGATTTTAACCATATATTCACCGCTATATATATATGTATACACAGGTGTGTACGGTGATATTTATTAGTGTATACACGCAATTTTTAAAACATTCAGAATAATATAGTATATTGACCAGTGTATATAAAAAATAAAAAAATCGTCAAAACTAAAAAAGGTTTAGATTTTTCCAAAAGAGATATTAAATATCCGTTCTAACGGTGTGTTTTTATTTCGTAAAAGTTATAATTTAAAAGATATTTAATTTTTAAAATGAAGTGGATTTTGTGAAATGATTGGTTATAAAGTTATTCTTATTGTTCCTAAATATTTGATTGATTTTTATTTTAAATCATATATATATATATATATATATATATATATATATATGATTTAAAATAAAAATCAATCAAATATTTAGGAACAATAAGAATAACTTTATAACCAATCATTTAACAAAATCCACTTCATTTTAAAAATTAAATATCTTTTAAATTATAAACTTTTACGAAATAAAAACACACCGTTAGAACGGATATTTAATTCTCTTTTGGAAAAATCTAAACCTTTTTTAGTTTTGACGATTTTTTTATTTTTTATATACACTGGTCAATATACTATATTATTCTGAATGTTTCAAAAATTGCGTGTATACACTAATAAATACCACCGTACACACCTGTGTATACATATATATATAGCGGTGAATATATGGTTAAAATCTAGGTCACAAAGTTGTTAATACGCCGGTAAATAAGAGTATATTCAGTTGTGTATACATATGTATTCATCTATGAATATAAGATTCGAATGTGTTTTTGGCGAATTTAGTGCATACACTTGTAAATATACTGAAACCCACAAAATAAAAATAAAAATCGTCAAAAGTATATCAAATGAGTGCTCGTTTGAAAGAGAATTAAATGTTTGTTTTAATGGTATAATTAGTTTTTCATAAAACTTTGTTATACTCTAGATAAATTAATTTAAAGTTAATTAAGAATTTAAAATGGGTTTAAAATTATTGGTTAAAAATTGGTTTCTAAATATTTAGTGATTTCTATTTGAACTTATATATATATATATATATATATATATATATATATATATATATATATATATATATATATATATATATATATATGAGGATCTTATAAACCAATATTTAAAGTAAAATAAATAAAAAAAAAAGTAAAAAATAAATTTATGATATGTGCAATTTTATATTATATTTATTTATTTAATTATAGCAAACTTTAAAAAAACAAGTTTTGATATGAATCATAATATATGTCGTTTATGGGTTGTGAATCAAATTTATGTTTTTTGTGTAGTAAATATTCAAATTTGATGCACAACAATAAAACAACCCATTTTTTAATGTATAACAAAACTTCATTTTTTAAAGATTAAAATATGGTTAAAATGACGATAACACAAAAATTTTAACATTATATATATATATATATATATATATATATATATATATATATATATATATATATATATATATATATATATATATATATATATATATATTAATTTTTTTTACTTATTTTATCTTAAAGTTTGGTTTAAAAGAACAAACTGAGGTTCTTATAACCCAATACTAAAGTAAAAAAATAATTTATTATATGTGTAATTTTGTATTATGTTTATTTATTTAATTATAACAAACTTTAAAAAAACAAGTTTTGTTATGCATCAAAATATATGTTGTTTAGGGGTTATGAATCAAATTTATTGTTTTTGTGTAGTAAATCACATAACTATATAGTAAGTGATACTTGTTTTCTTGTTCTCACACATACTAACCAATCATCAATATTGAATTCAGGGTCGGTGCGTTGATTTTGATAGTCCTATGCGATAAATATAACCCCTAATTACAGAAGATGTCTAGTTCAGATCTTGAGCCTCAAATTGCAACAAGCGTACTGTCTTACTAATGTTCTAGACAAGTAGATTGTTAAATATTTCTTACAGTAATTCAAATATAATAAACATAAATGTATAGTAAAAAAATTCTTAAACTTTCGGGGTCCTAAGAAAAAGCCGTGTACAGTTATCCTTTTACACATATTCAAATTCGCGCCTGATTAAATTATGAATGATTTATACGTATTTTACAAGGTAAGTTCGAAAATTCTAACTAAAAACACGAACATATTCTTTGCAAATCTTATACCTATCACATAAACGTGTACTTTACCTAAGTTTCATGTCGTTAATTGTAGTTTATGAATAAAAGTCCAAAAAACACAGTCCTAGACAAATTGTCGTCAACAAAAGAACACTGCTAAAAAGACATCCTCCTGATAGAATCTTAGAAAATCATATAATACTTAGATATTAATTAAGGTTAAAATAAAACATTAAAAAAACACACTAATTATCTTTCTCGATATGTCACAAAATCCTACGATCTTGAATGTCAATTAAAATAACATTCACCCAACAACACCACTAATATTATAATATTAAGAAAAACCATGATCCAAATTCCACCAAAGCAGTCATTTTTGAACTCCCATTCACACTTCAAAAGTTCGAACCAACCATGATATCGATTCGAACCCACTACACCAATGAGTTAGTAGTCGATGGTCCATACCCGTTCATTATTCCACCCCATGACGAACCAAGACCCGTGGTCATGTACGCCGCGCCACCGCCATTTGAAGTTGTAGCATTTTGATCTTGCCATTCTAAAGCCAAAAGCTTTGGCTTAACATCAAGTGAACTAATCGTATCGGTTACATTATTTCCATCTTGATTATTGTTATACCCAATTAACCCTCTTTCCATAAAAGGATTATTAATCGAATCGAGTGTCATTCCACCAAAAGGCGAACAAAGATTACTACCATGATAGCTTTGACCTATCACATTTACACCGCTCATCTCATTCGCGTATCCACCGTTTCCCATTATCCCCATGTAATTTCCAGCTCCCGCTCCAGCTCCAACTCCACCACCGTTCTCCATAAAATCAATAGCTCTAGTAGCATTATTACTCAAATTCTCAAACATAAAACTCGGGATACTAGTCGAATTCCCAATCCCAAACAAATTCGACGCAGAAAACTGCATAGAGGGTTCAGGGTAGGACAATTGAAGATCCGTAGAGTTCATAATCATCGCATGATTCTGATTCTGATTCTGATTATGATTATGATTATGGCTAGGGTTAGGGTTAGGGTTTATGAAATGAGGGTTTTGTTGGTGGTTCTGATGAAAGTTGCTACTATCGTTACTGTTATTGTTAATGTTATTGTTACTGTTCATTGTCGCGGAGTTGGATCTCTTAGAACTCGACACTTTCTTGTTTTTTCGACATCCGCCACCTACTGGGATGTTTCTAAGCGTCCCACCTTTCGTCCAGTAACGACGACAAGTCTTGCAAAAGTAACGAGGTTGAGTGAGCGAGTAATTGTTGTAGTAACAAAATTTCGTGTGTGCCGAGTCGCACCTCGGACATTTGAGAGCTTGGTCATGTTGCGGGCGAAGTCTCCTTTCCATTAGTGGTCGAGAACATGCAAGCATGGAATCAGTGATTCCTGATGGAGATGATGAATCTAGTCCTTGTTCATCTTGAATTGTGCCCTAGAAAATAATATAATTTATGTAAATTTTAATAAAGATAGATATGATCAAATGTTTTGTGTCAGAAAATCAAGAATTGTACTTTGAGTACATTTAATCAGAAGGTACAGAAAACTACAACAAGACAAAATAGTTTACTTTTTTATTCACTAAGAATGCTTTTTAATTATTACATACTTATCTTTTATATTTTAACAAATATATAAAAAATCATTATGTGAATGCAAACACAAATTAAGGTACTTAATCTTATGGTAATTCAAAAAAACAAAAATTCACCATCTAGCAATTTTTAACATTTTGTTAAAAAAAAAACAATGATTTATATGTAAAAAGACTAGACATTACTTATTTAAACATTTCTTTCTTCATTAAAAACTAAGCATTGAGCTTGTGTTTGAACTATGATGTTAGATTTCGCAGTAAACTCCATCTAATATTGTGGTTAACGGAGTTATTAACAAAATCTAGTTTAAATATCTCGTCTCTTGTTAAACTTTTTTGATAAAAGAGAATGATTACCCCGATAAAATATATATAACTATACAAAACACATATAAATCGTCTCCATTTAACAAAAAATGTACCGATGATGGAATACATGTAATTCAAAACAATAACTCAAGCAACAAATTGTTATTTTGTTTTAGCTAAGTGACTTATTTTGAGCCAGTAAATATCCTTAACTACTAGCGACAGTTGTTAATTGTTATTTAAGTATGTAATTATCGATCTTAGTCATAAGTATGTACCTGAAACCAGTCGGACGAGTCCATGCACACTTGTAGCGACGTTAAACCCATTCGAAAATCGAAAGATAAGAAAACACACTAGTAAAATAATTCCAAAACTCAAGAAGAAAAAAACACCTTCACACACACACTAAGTGTGTGAGTATGTGTGTGTGTAATTTAGAGACAAATTATAGAGAGTGAATGTGAAGTATGCAATGGGGACTTTGAGGTGTGGAATGGGATGTAAATAAGAAGGAAGAAAAAGTGAAGAACAAGGTCATCAGCTGCATGCCGTCGGTGACACATTCCCAAACATGGGTCCCACTTAATACTAAACAAACGGTTGAGATCTCATGTTTGGTTTTTATTAAATGTGATCTTGGTCGTTGGTTAAGTGGGACATCTGACTGATAATGACAGTTTGCTCGATTAAGGTGAAAACCGAAAGATGGTGGGTTTTGGATTGTCTGTGTCGGGGCCCACTAGGTCGCTTGTTACAAGCAAGGGATAAATTCCTTTTTATGATGACGTGGAATGATGTAATGTTGCCATGTGGAAATGTGTTGGTGAAGATTTGGTACCATTATTCAGACATTTTGACAGTGTGTAGCAGCTTCTTCCCTCGATAATTACGTACTTTTATACTCGGTATTTTGGTACATGAATTCATAATGGATTGTTTATTGTATGTATAAAAAGAAGAGTTGGAAAATACAGAATTATGTGTCTAATGTATATATTCATGATATATAGTAAGTATATATATATATCCAAGAAATGATACAATTGGATGATGATGTGAAATTTGTCTTCTTTTTTGTTAGGATTTATAATAGTCTTGTAATGCCCGAGTGTAACTTGTTCCAAAATATTGTAACATTTTCTATTGTCCATATATTCTTGCTTGGATGTTCTTTGTTAATATAATTCCTTCGTTAATTTTTTTTAAAGACCGATTATTTTTGTCAAATTCATAGAATTACTTATGTTACAGTTTTAGACTATATGATAGACAAGATAAATTATTTAAATAGTAGAAACATCCTTAGAGGGTACAATTTCATTATCTATTTTTAGCGAGAAGACCATCTCATTACGGAAACACCAAATGATCCAAATAGAAACACGAACCTCCACATCAAAGATCTTCTGAAAATGCCCAGGGAGAGGAATTTAATCTACCATATTGTGAATCTCACTCAAGGAAGTCAGGACTAGGAGTTTAACATTCCATCGGGACGAGACCTCCTTCCACATGTCTAAAACAATAATGTAACACCCCGTCATTTCATGTCTACGATATTGTCCAGTCTGCCAACAAGGCTCACAAATTTGTTTTTGGTCGAGCTTCCCAGGGGGCCACCCATCATGGAATTGCTCTGGGCCAAGCACGCTTAACTACAGAGTTTCTAAGCTCTGCAGTACATGTAGCTACCAAAACGCGTCGTGTCATGAAAGACTAAAAGTTTACTCATATACCCATCATCACTCTTGTGCACGAGGGATGTGAGATTTGCCTAAGGTGTCACAAATAAGATGCAACCTGAAAAGATTAAATTCCGATTCAACGTTCCACTATAAGAAAAAAGATTTTTCTTCACACTAGAAAGTGAGTAGTTTTTGTTGATTTGTTCCCACTTTTAAATGTGTATAAAATTATTCCATTTATAAATGTGAAGAAAGATGTAAAACCTCTAACATCTACACACTTTTAGTTGCTTAAAAAAAATATACACACTTATAAGCATGTATAACTACTCCACACTAAAAAATGTAGAGGAAAATTTGTGACACCTAATTTCTTCACACACCAAGAGTGTGAAAAAATATGGTTTGACAAATTTGACTCCACACTTTTTAATGTGAACTTTTTTGTATTTGTACATATATAAATGTATGAACTTTTTTTTCCCCTACACTTATAAGTGTTTAGTTTTTCGTATTTATTCCATTTTATAATTAAAAATATATTATATACACTTATAATTGTGAACAAATTATAAAAATATACACATTTTTTAAAAACGTAAAAATATAAATATATACAATTGATATATTTGTTGTAGTGTTCTTTGGCAACTTAGGCACAAAGCGGAATCTAAATCCATTCCTCGTTTTCTAAGATTCAATAATGTACCTATTTATCTTTTTAATGTCATGTAACATGATTATATTTGATTATGAGAAAGTAGGTCTTTTCTTAATCCAATAAAATCTTGCCATATTGAATTAGAATGTATATTAATAGAAGGGAAACATTTCTAGTAATTTGCTTGACAATATTGATTGCACAGTTAAATAACTTAATACTGTCGACATTTCCCTGGTGTTATTTTCTATATTAATAGTGTCCTTCCCTTTTTCAAAAAAATGTATGTAAGATAGATTTCATTGAAGATTATATGTAGCAAAACAATTGTATTTTGAACAAACTAATCATAATATAATTAGAAATTTGAAGGACGTTTCTGAATGACCAAAATTATCATAATTAATAGAGCAAATTACCAAAATAATCACCTATCACTTACACTTTACAAAAATAATCACTTAATTCGCGACGGATTTCTCGCGACATTTTTTTCGTCACCAAAATACACATATTTTAATCAGACCAATAAAAATTCGACACGTTGTCGCGACACTATTCATTTCTCGCGTCAATATTCATTTTCGTGACGACGAGTCTGATTTTTATTGGTCTGATTTTGTTTTATGTACTTCTCGCGAAGAAAAAGTGTCGCGAGAAATTCGTCGCGAATCGGGTGATTATTTTTGTAAAGTGTAAGTGATAAGTGATTATTCTGGTGATTAATTTTAATTAATATATGTTTAAAATTACATTAATCCAGAAAGAATGAGGATATATGTTCTTTTCTGGTAATGATTATATTCTAAAACTAAAATTGATACTTTGTTCTTTCTTTTCACTTGAGTTTTTTCATAATTAAAAGACAACTCAATAATAATTCAGGAATTTGTGTAGGCCAGCTTTTATTCATAACTAGGAAAGAGAAGCCATCATTAAAGTTAATCACCAAAATCAAATTCTGTGTAAAATCATTTAGGATAAACAGGGTGGCATTTGAAAAACGTTTTCTCTAGGTTTCGAACGAAAAAATAGAGCGGAAAAAACTTTAAGCTTATATCATGTTTGAATTAAACTTAAATTTTACGAGTTTTTTTAAGCTTATTCTCTTAAAAACAAACATAATTAGTCCTGTTCATTTTCATTTCTTACTTTTACTAAACCTACCATAAATAAATATTGAATACTACCCTTTATATGAAAAAGTTAAGTAGATTAGCTTCCATTAACGTGATCGAGCATTAGAGAACCAAGTGTATAACTAGTATTCTGAAAAAGTCATAAGATCAATCCTCTTTATCTATTAGGGTTTGACATATCCTCTTTAATTTTTAACCACTCTTATCTTTATTTTTATTCTGCCAAAAGAGACAAACCCCTAATAGAGGTTAAAGAATATTGATCTACAAGCTTGTTTCCTTGTGCTTTTTAGGGTTCAAAATCAAATGCAAAACCCCTCCAAAAGTTTATGATTTTGATCTAAAAACACCAAAATTTACTTTGAAAATGATCACTCATAAATGTTATTCTCCTTCTCTCTCTTTTTTTCTCTTCTTTCTTTCAAGATAACCCGAGCTTTTATATTCGAATAAAACACACTATAAAAGAGACAAAGAAATGGGCCCGAAAATTAAAATGATGGTTAGGACCATTACGATAGCGAATATATGTCCCAATAGGATGATTGCTTCATAAGTTGTTTTTTGTATATTACAATATTCTTGGATAATGATTATGTGCTTCGTAACCCTTTTAGTGTAGACAAACTTCTCCAATGTTCAATATGAGAGGGTTAGCCGAGCGTTGCGGCAGGGACATTTTCAAAGTAAAAAGGAAAAAGTAAAAAATATAACCTACCTAAAACATAAACAAAGCAAAAAACGTTATTTTAAACTGAAAACTAATCCAAAAATTCATTAAATATATATTAGAAGATGTCTTTTAGCCCCTGGTATACATTTGTATATCTATCAATCCCTTTATACAAGGAACCTGTGCCTGTAAATTACCCACTCTGAAAGAGCCTCGAACCCGAAACTTCCCACAGATAGGCAGCATGCTATAACCACTTAGGCAATATATATACATATATGTATATTTATTCCAACTCGTCCGACCCGGCCCGACCCGACCAACTTGCTTGGCTTATGAACAGTTGCTAAGCAAGTTGGCAAATGTTATTATTTAAATTTGCTTCATCTATTTTGTATAAATGTATAAACAACTCGAGAATGATAAATAAGATATTACAATTCTCGAAAGATTTAATGTATTCTTTGTAATTATTCAACCCTATCACTTTGAATGTTAAATTCAAGCTTAAAAGGTTTCTTATATAAAAAAATCTGTAGCATAGTTGTATTGAGTGACTTATTAATTAATAAAAAGTCTCTGAGTTCAAGTCCATTTAAAGGACATATATGTGAATTAGTGTCTTTAACTTATAATATTTATTTTTCGAAAAAAAAAAAGTAATAAATTTTTTTTATATCATACATATAGTTCTTGAATGATATATGTGATGTTTATGGGGAAAAAAAAAATAAACAAAGTTTTTCCAAATTACACATTAAATTTGAACATTTTGTTATATTTTTCGAAATAGTTATTTGGTTTTTCATAAACATATATAAAGGAGGGTGTTTATGATACACCTACTACATATATCTTTTTTTTCCTTGGAAAAATGTACTTTAAGGTATGAAGAAAGTTATAAATTTTCAAGTAATATTGCTATTTACCTTTTACCATATGGTTTGCATTTTTAGTTCTAAATTATTTTACAGCAATATTATTTAAGATTTTCTCACCCAATAACAACATATTAACAACACCATGAAAAGTTTTTATTCATTGAGTTTCATGTTTCAATTATTGAATTATATCATAATCTAAAAGTAAAATACCATTTACTTTAGCACTACTACACTACATATATCTAAACTAAAACGTGCTGCTTATCTAACATTAAAATATCTTACATAAGGTAATAAACAATTAAAGTATGTCATCATTGTGAATATTTAAAATCTTAACAAATGAATAAAGATGATAAAATGTCGAATTTGTGTTACTTTAATTTGATAAGAAAAATTGCCGGGAAAAGTGGATTTAAGAAGCGATTAAACCGGGGGGACAACAAGGACCAGATAGATACTGTGTTGTGGTCCACATCATCATCAAGCCTGATGAAATGATGATGATTATGATGAGATCAGTCGTACATTTACCAACCTCGTTACTCGTGTAGTCAAACTTATTCTACTACTACTACTCTTTGTGGGTCCATCTCTCATGTGTCTCACATGTTAATCATACAATTAGTTTCACTATTTTATGTTACTACAAGTTAAATATGTTTTTAGTTATAGGTGATTTCAAAAGTTTACATCTTTATAAGGACAATGTATAGCAATTGAAATAAGTTTTTTGTGAACGGTAATCAAAATTTTGATAAAAAAAATATATGGTAACGAGCTAGAAAATACATTTTATGTAGCGAATACCAAAACCAATCATCCAAACACAGTAGATAGAGACGACTCTTGAAGACTAACAACCATATAGAACCTATATCTAGAAACCTAAAGGAAATGCTACCCTAAAATGATACCCCAAAACAATACTTTGGATATTAATACATTTACTTGGTGTGTGTAGCGAGGAATTGTAGTTTGTACAATTGAAAGGACTTAAAGATGCAAGTAGTGGAAGATGTGAGATGGGTTAATGTTGATAGTGTCTAAAAGGAAGCATGGAAGACTAGAGTAGTAACTAGTAGAATAAAGTGTATAAGTTGTTCCATCATTAAGTTGAATGAGTTAGATTCAGCTAGGTTGTTTAGTTTTGTCTTTTATTTATGTATCAGTTAGGGTTTGAGTCCTCTATGTGTGAGATATTTGTAACATGTTATGGTTGAATGTGTTAAAATATAATAATTTAGAGTTTAATTATGTAATTATGATTTCCATAATCCCTATAAATAGTCCCGATTGTAATCATTTTCAGTTGATCAATAATAATATTTTTCCACAAATCCGATTCAATATTTTCTACATGGTATCAGAGCAGGTTACTTTCAAAAATACATGTTCATTCGACTAAATCCATTTAACTAGTCCATTAGACTAGGATTTCAACTTGTTAGACTAGTCCATTAGACTACGATTTCAACTTGTTAGACTAGTCCATTAGTCTAGGATTTCAACTCGTTAAACTAGTCCATTAGACTAGGATTTCAACTCGTTAGACTAGTCCATTAGACTAGGATTTCAACTCGTTAGACTAGTCCATTCGACTAGTATTTCAACACGTTCGACTAGTTCATTCGACTAGGTGGTTGGAATAGCCATTCGACTATCCAAGATGTCTGAGGCAGACAATAATAATCTCGCTACCCAACTAGCAAACGTGCTTCGAAATGGAGCCCAAAATCAATTTCAAAACCCAAAACCAAATCCTTTCGAGAATCATCGGTCAGACAAACCGTTTTTTAGAACTCAGTCAAAGGTGGATAAGAGCAAGCTCAAGTGTGAAGAGTGTAGTATGTCGAAACACACCAAAGAACAATGCTTTAAGATCGTTGGATATCCAGAATGGTGGAATGATAACCACAAAACCTCCAAGACTGGAAAAGTTGTCGCCGCCATAGGCAGCGGAGAAATTAACGGCGGAGGAAAGAAGTTAATGTTAAACACGCATGATTTAAAAAAGGAGAACGTTTTTTCCCGATCTGGAGAAGTTAATGTTGCCACAAAAAACGCCAAGTGTAATTCATGGATTTTTGATTGTGGTGCCACTGATACAATGACGTTTGATATAACCAATCTAACGTCAAACTCGAGAGTTGATAAAACACGAATTCACACAGCTAATAGGGAAACTCTCCCAGTTAAAGGAGGGGGAACTATTTAAATATCAAAAGAATTACGACTCTCTAAATGTCTTTATGTGTCATCCTTATCTCACAAGTTATTATTCGTTAGTCACGTTACGAAGGAATTAAATTGTGTGATATTAATGCACCCCACTTTTTGCATTTTGCAGGATATCAGGACGGGAAAGATCATTGGACGTGGTACTGAGAGACAAGGACTATATTACGTAGATGAAGTTACTCAACAAGGCTCTGTTATGCTGACTCATGGTTCAAACGATATGAAAGAATGGTTATGGCACCGAAGATTGGGACATCCGTCCACTGGTTATTTACATCAGTTATTTCCGCATTTATTTCCTAAGAATAAAGTTTTTCATTATGACACTTGTATTTTGGAAAAAAGTCATAGACATACGTTTAAACCGAATGATACTACAGTTGATTCACCGTTTTTGTTAATTCATTATGATGTTTGGGGTCCCGCTAAAATTGAAGGGGGACAAAATTTCCGCTATTTTCTGACGTTTATAGATGATTGTACTCGAATGACTTGGACTTATCTTTTAAAAAATAAGTCTGAAGTTTTTGCGAAGTTCACATTCTTTTGGAACATGGTCAAAACCCAATTCAAAAAAGAAATCCAAATTCTCAGGTCAGATAATGAGGGGGGGGGGGGGGGGGGGGGGGGGGGGGGATTTTGTAACACTTCCATGAAAACCTTCTGTCAAACACGGGGAATCATCCATCAAACTTCGTGTGCTCACACGCCTGAACAAAATGTAGTCTCAGAAAGGAAAAATCATTTTTTATTGAAAATTACACGTGCTCTTACGATTGAATCCCAAGTTCCAAAGACGTTTTGGCCAGAAGCTCTTGTAACTGCAACTTATTTTGTTAATCGTCTTCCAACACGAGCCCTAAACTTAAAAACTCCTATCCAAACATTGACACATTTCCATAAACCGCCATCCACTCTAACCATCGAACCTCGAGTTTTTGGATGTTATGTTTTTGTCCATATACCAAAAATAGAGCTTTCAAAGCTTGATCCATGTGCAGAGAAATGTGTGTTTTTGGGGTATGGTGCAAATCAACAAGGATATCGCTGTTATAGCCCGAGTATGCGTCACATGTTCACAACAATGAACTGCGACTTTCTTGAAACTGAGTTCTTTTATCAAACCCATCTTCATGGCCAGGGGGGAAATAACGATGACGCCTTAAGATGGATAAGTTGGGGACCACCAGTGTGCGATTCTCCTTCTCATACACCCGTTCCTGATAGATCTGATAGTCCCGAAGACCCTGAAGACAGTACCACTGCCAATAATAATGATCCTCCCCAACTAATATCTAGTGATCCTGCCCAACTGATATCCGAGGTAAGTGGTTCTCAATCTCCGGATATTTCAAATAATTATGATATGTGTGATGATGAGCAACAGGTTGAAATGGAAATTCCTAGTGTGACTGAACCAACTCGATATGATATTCCTCCTAGATTAACTAGGGGAATTCCGCCCAACAGAGACTCACCTGAAAAACACTCACGAGGTTCAAAATATCCAGTTGCAAATATCGCAAGAAAAAATTTAGCTCCGGAAGCCAAGTCCTTTGCAAACGTTGTTCTGAAAGAATACCGACCAGTGTTGAAGAAGCACTTATGTATAAGGAATGGAGGGAAGCAATGAGCACTGAAATGGAAGCTCTAAAAAGAAATGAAACTTGGGAAGAATGCGAATTACCACCAGGAAAGAAACCTGTCAAATGTCGTTGGGTGTTTACTATCAAGTATAAACCCGATGGAACAATCGAAAGATATAAAGCTCGGTTAGTTGTAAAGGGGTACACTCAGACGTATGGAATAGACTAATGCGAGACTTTCTCACCACTAGCAAAAATCGAAACTATTAGAGTTCTCTTCCCAGTTGCAGCAAACAAGGATTGACCATTGCACCAGTTTGATGTCAAGAATGCTTTCCTACATGGAGAGTTAAAGGAAGAAATCTATATGGAAACCCCACCTGGAATCCATGATAGCTCCGACTCCAGAAAAGTTTGTCGGCTAAAGAAATCATTATATGGTTTAAAGCAATCCCACGGGCTTGGTTTGGTCGGTTCACCACAGTAATGAAGAAATATGGCTATAATCAAAGCAATTCTGACCATACTTTATTCCTAAAACGGAGAGGTAAACTCATAACATGCTTAATAATTTATGTGGATGACATGATTATTACAGGAGATGAATCGGAGGAAATGTAAGAACTGAAGACCAACCTGTTTAAAGAATTTGAAATGAAAGATTTAGGCAGACTCAAGTATTTCCTTGGAATCGAAGTACTAAGGTCCAAGGTAGGGATTTTCATTTGCCAACAAAAGTATATTCTCGATTTACTAGCAGAAACAGGAATGCTAGATTGCAAACCTGCTGATACTCCTATGATTGCCAACCAAAAATTAGTTATGGAAGATGGAGATGAACAGACAGACAAAGAAAGATATCAGCGAACGGTGGGAAAACTCATTTACTTTGCTCATACTCGGCCAGATATTGCATATGCAATGGGGGTCGTAAGTCAGTTCATGCATCAACCACAAGTTCAACGTATGGAAGCAGCTTTACGGATTATTAGGTACCTCAAAGGAACCACTGGACATGGAGTTCTGTTCAAATCACATGGGCACATGAAAATAGATTCTTACACTGATGCTGACTGGGCAGGCGACAAAGGTAATAGGATCTCTACATCAGGGTATTTTTCACTAGTGGGAGGAAATCTTGTTACTTGGAGAAGTAAAAAGCAAAAGGTAGTCGCTCTCTCAAGTGCTGAAGCTGAGTTTCGAGGGATAGCATGAGGACTAGCAGAAGTTCTAAGGCTACGAAAATTATTATCAATAATTGGATATCCCCCAATGGAAGCTAGTAAGATTATGTGTGAGAAAAAAGATGCTATCCAGATCTTAGGATGGGACCATTGAAGTTGATAGGCATTATGTGTGAGAAAAAAGATGCGAACAAAACATGTTGAAGTTGATAGGCATTTTATCAAAGAAAAACTTGAGGATGGGATTATCGATCTTCCTTTTGTTCCATCTAAAGACCAACTCGCAGATATTCTTACAAAGGCGGTTAACGGAAAGATTTTCGATCATTGTCTTGGCAAGTTGAGTATTGAGAATCTCACTACTCAGCTTGAGGGGGAATGTTAAAATAAAATAGTCCCTGATTGTAATCATTTTTCAGTTGATCAATAATAATATTTTTCCACAAATCCGATTCAATATTTACTACAGAATGGCTTAATTCTATCGACACATAAAACAAATATATAACTACAAAAACGGACATTCATAGACGAATATAAATAATGGAGTAGACTTTTTATACAAGCTATATTAATAAAATACACTATATATATACACACACACAAACATCCCTCGTAGTTTGACCGTGAAGTAATTTTGAACGTTCAAACTATATTTAAACTCCGTAAAGACTGTAGAAGGTAGTCTATTTGTGAAATATCAACATACCCAAAGCAAAAAAGGACACTGGGAACCTTTGGGCGAGACGAAAGTCACATTATCATGAACAAAATGAATATCTATTGATATGTGTTTGGTTGGTGTTGAACCGGTTTATTGTCATGCAAATTGATTTGATGTTGTCGCAATAGACAATAGTAGTTTTTGGAGGCAAAACTCAAAACTCACAAAGTAGGTTGTGAAGCCAATAAGTCTCGACTACTATGATAGCGACTAATTCAAAATAGTCAATCTCCCAATAAATATTAAGATAAGAATAGCAAGAACTTGGAGCAATTTATATTCCTTCTAATGGAAATTACATTTTAAATAGTAAAAAGTCATGCAACAAATAATTAAAGGTGGAGTGATGGGAACCAGGCTCGACCCTGATATTTCGGAGGTCTGGTGTAAAAAAATAAAAGAGGCCCTATAAAATTTATAATAAATACTTTTCATTATAATAAACACGAGTTATATTATTATTTTTTAAATATCGATCTTCTAACATTTTTTGAAGAAAATTCATCTATTATACTTTCATAATCAATATTATCAAGAAATTCTTTCTCAATTGAAATTAAAGCGAATCCATTTAATTTCTCTTGAGACATGGTCGACCGCAAATAAGATTTTAAGAGTTTTAGTTTAGAAAAGCTTCTTTCCGCGGATGCAACAGTAATGGGAACAGTTAACAATATTCTGTATGTCAAACAAGAAACTGGATAAGTGTGTAACCGTTTCAAAAAATTAAGTATTGAGTTGGCTGTGTCGTGTTCAACGGGCAAATTCTTTTGTAACAATTCCAGTTCGTTGAATAAATCATCACCATCAATGTCTAAGATATCACCATTTTGTAACCTATTTTCAAAATTTTTGCAACTTGCCTTTAGTTCATCAATATTCAGTGACTTCAACTTTTTAGCTGTGAATAAAAAACCAAAAATGCCTTCATACTATTTGTATTGCTCAAATCTTTGCTCGAGTGAAATAATAGCATGATCAACTATGTACACAAAATAGTGAATCCTAAATGATTCTTGAGGTGAAAGTTCATTTACTTATTCTACCGATTCAGTGACACTATCGTCAAAATGTCTTTTCTTTATAATTCTTCTTTTATTTTTGTTTTCAACAAACACCGGTTCAACATTTATGGTATTATCTTCGATTATTGTTTCTTCTATACTTGTTTGATAATGAATTTATCGATAGCACCTCTTTGATTACGAATAAAGCGTTCTTCATTTTCTTTTCTTTTGCGTTTAGAAGAACCCGATTCAAATTTTCTAGTTAGAGGCATCCTTTATATAAAAATAAAATAAAAACTTAACAAGTTAACAATTATCTACTAACTAACTACGTAACAAATAGTATATATTGTATTCTTAGACAATAGAAAAACGATCTAATACGATACTTTTGGCAATATTAAACATAAATAATAATCAAATACGTATCTGAAATTGAAAGTATGTGGTGTGATTTTTTCAAAGGCATAAGTAGGCTAATTTATAGCTATCTGATCAATTAATCATTTTCTTCTTCCACTTATGAGGGACAAAAGTAAAAACTAAACTCTTTTTTCTCTTGTGACTCAAATGTCGGAGGCCCCTAAAAATCGGAGGTCCCGTGCGACCGCACGACCAGCACACCCCAGTGTTAGTAATTTAGTGTAATTGGAGAAATGGTTATTTGACTTGGAAACGGGTTAGGAGTGTACGGAGTGTACGCCTGTTAAGTCAATAACATCTCGGACCCAAAAGCGGTATAAAGGACTACAACCTTTATGGTGGTAGATTTATAACCACCTGTTTTAAGACACAATTAATGGGGAGTTACAAACGTGTTAATGATCATTATGTTTTGGTCTTCTAACCGTTTGCCCATTAAATGAAAGATCATTATGGTCACTTAAAGCTTCTAACTCCTGTCATAATGGAGTAGCTTTATGACCATAATGTCTTGGTCTTGTAACCGATACTAGCTTTATGGCCATAATGTTTTGGTCTTGTAACCGCTAGTAACTTTATGGCCATAATGTTTTGGTCTTGTAACCGCTAGGAGTTATGGACCATTATGGTTATTTAATACCAATAATGTCCATTACATTTGGGTGCTCTATAAATAGAGACATTGTTATTCATGGGAGATACACACAACACTAAACACTCTCTAGCAAACGGGTTCTTGGTTTGTGCCAAAATCAAGAACATACTCTTATTCTTATCCCAAAACAAAGTTCGTGTAACCCAGGCATATAGGGTCGAATTGTTGTTTTCGGAAAGTGATACCACGATTGTAAGAGATATCCGGTCATTGAAATCTTTACCCGGTTACACAAAGGAAGCGAACCCACCAACAATCGAAAACAACAATTTTGTGTGATTTCAATGGCGGCTACGATGAAGCACATGATGACGAATTTCTCCAAACTTGATAAGTTTGAAGGAGTTGATTTTCGGAGATGGCAAAAGAAGATGCACTTCTTTCTCTCGAGCATGAGCGTGGTTTATGTATTGAGTACTCCATGTCCTGACGATGGAGATGATGCTACCGTGGATGAGCTTCGTAGGAGAAGCAAGTGGGAGAACGACGATTACGTTTGTCGAGGTTTAATCCTCAACGGTATGGCTGATTCCCTTTTTGATATTTACCAAAACCATGAATCTGCTAAAGAACTTTGGGACTCTCTTGAGACCAAGTATATGTCTGAAGATGCTTCTAGTAAAAAGTTCCTTGTGAGTAATTTTAATAATTACAAGATGGTCGATTCTAGACCGGTCATGGAACAATACAATGAACTTCTTCGTATACTTGGTCAATTCACACAACATGAAATGAACATGGACGAGGCCATTTCGGTTTCTAGTGTCATTGATAAACTCCCTCCTTCTTGGAAAGATTTTAAACATACTTTGAAACATAAGAAGGAGGAGTTAACTCTTGTTGAGTTGGGCAGTCATTTGCGTATAGAGGAATCCCTCAGGGCGCAAGAAATTGACAAGCCAAAGAGCAACGAAGTTGCTGGTACCTCGTCGGTTAACATGGTGGAACATAAAAAATCCACCGGTTACAATGACAAGAAGGGAAAACGTAAACATCGTGATAACAACAAGGTTGATCCCAATAAGAAGTCAAAGTTGACTTGTTGGAAGTTTGGTAACTCTGGACACTTAAAAAGGGATTGTAAGGTTGTTAATGTTGGTAATAAAAATACCAATGGCACAAGCGGTTCGGGAAATGGTTTTAACAACCAAAACTCGAAAGGTCGGATTATGTTTAATGATTCACATCAGAATTATTATGTATCATATATATCTGAAGCTTATTTTGTGCAGGATGATGATGTTGCGTGGTGGGTTGACTCGGGTGCTACTACCCATGTGTGCAAGGATAGATTTTGGTTCAAGACTTACGAGTCGGTGAATGATGGATCAATTCTTCATATGGGAAACGAGTCAACGGCCCCTGTTCATGGAAGAGGATGTGTGGATCTAGAGTTTAGTTCGGGAAAAGTTGTTTCTTTATTTGATGTTTTGCATGTACCACAAATAAGGAAAAATCTAGTTTCTAGTAGTGTTTTAAATAATTGTGGTTACAAACAAGTAATTGAATCTGATAGATTTGTTTTGTCAAAACATGGTTTATTTATTGGTTTTGGATATTTATGCAATCGCATGTTTAGACTTAATATAAATCATGTTAATGTTAATTCTGCTTTTATGTCTACTTCTAGTTTAAATGATTCTAATCTTTGGCATGCTAGACTAGGACATGTACACTTTAAAAGAATGTTAGAAATGTCTAAAGATGGTTTAATACCGCCCTTTGATATTAACAATGAAAAGTGTAAAACATGTATGTTAACTAAGATCACTAAGCAACCATTTCAAAATGTAAAGAGAGATTCTGAAATGTTGGAATTAATTCATAGTGATTTATGTGATTTGCATGCAACTCCTACTTTAGGGAACAAGAAATATTTTGTGACTTTTATTGATGATGCTTCTAAGTTTTGCCATATTTATTTGTTACATAGTAAAGATGAAGCATTAGATAAGTTTAAAATATTTAAAACTGAAGTAGAATTGCAACAAAATGCTTTGATAAAAAGGCTACGAACGGATAGGGGAGGTGAATATATTGACCCCTCCTATTTCCAATCCGTAGGTATCATTCATGAAACCACTGCTCCTTATACACCACAACAAAATGGTGTATCTGAGAGGAAGAATAGAGTCCTTAAGGAAATGGTTAATTCCATGTTATCCTATTCTGGTTTGAGTGATGGATTTTGGGGGGAAGCTATGTTAACAGCTTGCTATTTGCTTAATAGGTTTCCTAACAAAAGGAACAAGATTACTCCTTATGAAATTTGGTACAAAAGGAAACCCAATTTGAACTATCTTCGGGTATGGGGTTGTCGGGCAGTTGTAAGACTCCCCGATCCCAAGAAGAAAAGTTTGGGTGAAAGAGGTATAGATTGCATATTTATTGGATATAGCGAACATTCCAAGGCTTATAGGTTCTATGTCATAGAACCTAATGAATTTGTCTCAATTAACTCTATAATTGATTCAAGGGATGCAATATTTGATGAGAATCGTTTCTCATCTATACCTAGACCAAAGGATATGGTTCCAACTCCAAGTGGAACCAATAAGGATAGTAATGATGAAGTCTCTAAAAGGGTTTATGATCAGCCAATTGAGCTTCGGAAAAGCAAAAGAGAAAGGAAACCTAAATCATTTGGACCTGATTATCAATTGTATCTAATTGAAGGTTCTAGGGATGATGTTTCTACCCAATATTCTAATTGCTTCATTGTTTAGGATGATCCTAAGACATTTGAAGAAGCAATGAGGTCTCAGGATGTTGCTTTCTGGAAAGAAGCAATAACTGATGAGATGGATTCCATCATGGGAAACAACACTTGGGTGTTGGTTGATCTATCAACTGCTTGCAAACCTTTGGGTTGCAAGTGGATCTTCAAAAAGAAGATGAGGGTGGATGGAACTATTGAAAAGTTCAAGGCAAGGTTGGTCTTATACTGGATTTCCTTCGGTGCTTGAAGGATACTCTGATGCGAGTTGGATAACCAAGGTTGAGGATCATTCTTCAACAAGTGGTTGGGTGTTCTTGCTTGGGGGAGGTGCAATTTCATGGGCTTCCAAGAAGCAAACATGTATTATTAACTCAACAATGGAGTCTGAATTTGTTGCTTTAGCTGCTGCTGGTAAAGAAGCGGAATGGCTAAGGAACTTGATTTATGAGATTCCATTATGGCCTAAACCTATAGCACCCATGTCTATCCACTGTGATAGTGCTGCAACATTGGCAAAGGCTTATAGCCATATGTACAATGGGAAGTCTAGACACTTAGGTGTTAGACATAGCATGATTCGTAAGCTTATCATGAATGGGGTGATTTCTGTAGAGTTTGTGAGGTCACAACAAAACTTAGCCGATCACTTGACGAAGGGATTGGTTAGAGACTTGGTTATTAAGTCTGTGAAAGGGATGGGTTTAAAGTCCACCTTAATTTCTGATTGTAAGACACCCAATTCCCTCCTAGTATGAATTAGGAGCTGAATTCAATGTGGAAAGCTTTAACTCAGAAATTGGAGCACATTGTTAATATATATCATCCCAAGGTATGTGCTCGGTCCTGCTGAGGATTAGGTTGAAGTAATACTTCTTAATAGTTTCTTTGAAAAAGTGCGAGAGCAGGTGCACGAGTGAAAGGAACTACCTATGTGAATGTGAAGTTTTGCCGCTTCAAGAAAGCTTTGGACTTTTAGCTTTGGATACATTCATGAATGGATATGGACACATGGCTTATATAGTGCCAGGATAGCTTTAAAGTGTTTGAAAACTTGTGTGTATATTATCTTCAGTTATTCAAATGGGTTGAAGGGTTCAATTCTTAGAACACCCCGATTCTCAAATATTTGAAATGCGTAATGTACTAAGATGAAAATTCAATCTTCAAGACATTTTCATTTATGCTTAAGTTTTGTTTTGTTTATTTATTTCATGAAAAGGAATTGCACTAAATTGGGGAGGATTGTTAGTAATTTAGTGTAATTGGAGAAATGATTATTTGACTTGGAAACGGGTTAGGAGTGTACGGAGTGTACGCCTGTTAAGTCAATAACATCTCGGACCCAAAAGCGGTATAAAGGAATACAACCTTTATGGTGGTAGATTTATAACCACCTGTTTTAAGACACAATTAATGGGGAGTTACAAACGTGTTAATGATCATTATGTTTTGGTCTTCTAACCGTTTGCCCATTAAATGAAAGATCATTATGGTCACTTAAAGCTTGTAACTCCTGTCATAATGGAGTAGCTTTATGACCATAATGTCTTGGTCTTGTAACCGATACTAGCTTTATGGCCATAATGTTTTGGTCTTGTAACCGCTAGTAGCTTTATGGCCATAATGTTTTGGTCTTGTAACCGCTAGAAGTTATGGACCATTATGGTTATTTAATACCAATAATGTCCATTACATTTGGGTGCTCTATAAATAGAGACATTGTTATTCATGGGAGATACACACAACACTAAACACTCTCTAGCAAACGGGTTCTTGGTTTGTGCCAAAATCAAGAACATACTCTTATTCTTATCCCAAAACAAAGTTCGTGTAACCCAGACATATAGGGTCGAATTGTTGTTTTCGGAAAGTGATACCACGATTGTAAGAGATATCCGGTCATTGAAATCTTTACCCGGTTACACAAAGGAAGCGAACCCACCAACACCCAGGACCGCCACTGATGGGAACCAGTAGTGGCCCTTTTATTATGCCTAAACTTATGCATGAAGCTACAATTCAAACGTGCATGTATAAAACTTCAATATTCATGTGACTAAAAGAAAAGTAGTAGTCAAGTGTAAAAGACTTAGTTTTCTGGTTCTTCAATCATCATAACGGGGGGTCGGCGGATGACCTGAGTTGGTCGGGTTGGCTTGATACCCGTATCATACTGCATTAGCAAGTACATGATATTCTGTCAAAACTCTAGAGCGGGAAACTACGTTTTGACCCTTAAACAGCCAGGATAGAGGATTGTCACCAAAGAAACACACAATAACATGTAATTGATCGTTGAGAGGTTGGGAAACCGCCACAATCAACGTTAGAATTTGCAAGAAGAAATTCGGTGGAAAAAAAAATATGAATCTAAGGTCCAAGATATAAAGTACCACTAATATAACGAAAAAGAATTTCAAGAATTCAACTATAGTTCCCAAAGCTAATGCATTCATAAATATATCTCATGTACCGCGTATTAAATATTGAGTCTGATAAAAGTGAGGTAATGCAAATCTTGTTGGACCCATATTATTTGTGACCCTCATTGATCATTTGTCCTTACTGATTGATGACTGACACTAACTGAAATCTGTGTCTAGTAAATATTCGATGGACGTATTTACCTTAACGACACTATAGATTTCCCATTAGGTGATCGGAACTAAGAGAGCTTATGTTAAACACTTGTTAAACACCAGGGACTAAATAATAAATACTCCTAACTTGAGTATCTATAAAAGGAGACATAATAAACCCTTAGAAGGGTTGGCTCATTTTACCATCACCATCTCTTTTATCCCTAACACACACTAAGTGTATTCTCTCAATTACTCCATCCTAACACGATCATCTCAATTTGGGAATCATAGATGGCTAATCTATTCAACAACATCTCCGGATCATCTGCAGGAGGTATGTAAATAACATGAATCAATCTAATTTAATCCAACATGTGGTATCAGAGCCAATGGCTCGTGATTATCCATTGGTTCATGTTTATTTATCGCTTGGCTATTGCTATTATTGATTCTGCAACTTATTTGGCCGGCGGATTGCGTTTTTTGGATGAAAAATGGGATTTTTTGGTCCTGGCGGCGGCTGCTGCAACCCTAATTTCGACGAACTTCGTTCGTGCGAATGAAGGTTCATCCGTACGAACCTGATTTGTTCGTTCGTACGGATGAAGCCCTATACGTACGAACCTAAATTGTTCATTAGTACGAATCTGAAGGCTCATTCGTACGAACCTGATTTGTTCGTTCGTACGAATGAAGCCCTATACGTACGAACCTGACTTGTTCATTAGTACGAATCAGATTTGTTCATACGCACGAACGTAACTGTTGATCCGTACGAATCTGGGCTAATGCGTGCGAACCTAGGCTTACATCCGTACGAACTTAAACCTTACATCCGTACGAACCTAGGCTTACATCCGCACGAATCTGGACTTACATCCGTACGAATCAATACGCATCCGTACGAATATAATCTCATCCGTACGGATGACTACATACCCTAATTTGGTCGGTTTTTTAAAGTCTTACTAGTTGCCTTATTTGTAAAATCGTTTAGCCCCTTGACCCCGTAAGGGGCGCTGCCCCTTAACCCCGCAAGGGGGCGCAGCCCCCTTGACCCCTGCCTTATTTGTCGTGGTCACCTTATTTAGTCACCTTATTTATATGTGACCTTATTATACTTATGCACTAATATTCATGTTTTCATCTTTTGTTGCCCAAAGGTCAAAGGTGATTCCTATGATTGCATTTTTCCTTTAGCATAATAAACACGTAGGATATTAATTCTGCCCAAAGGTGATTTAATATACTTGTGTGCTTGAAAGGATTCTTATTATGCCTTAAAACACGATGTTCTATTTTGTTGCCCAAAGGTCAAAAGACAAACGTTGTGTTGCATAAACCTTATGCTCATAATTTTACTTAGATATTAGTTATTTCTGCCCAAAGGTGATGTAACATCTAAGTAGAGCCTTACTTTAGCTTTTTATTTTGGTGTTTTTTAATAGGCTTACCTATCACTAGCTTCATTACTTATATGGTCTTAGTCTCAGGAACATTACTATTAGGTCTACTTATTTTAGACATTACTCTAGTTCTATTACTTTAGGGGACATTACTTAGTCTGCCTTATATAGCTAACTCTGTCACTATAAAATCTTCTAAGACTCGTATCATAAATCTAAATCCTCCTTATTCTCCACTACAGTACCAAACTTCGGCATTGAGGCACTTACTGGTGCTAATTTCACTTCTTGGAAGGATCAACTTAACTTAACTCTGGGAATGCTCGACATGGACTATGCTATTCGCCATGATGAACCCGCCGCTATTACTGCTGAATCTACTGCGACTCAGAAAGCGGACTTTGAGAAGTGGGAAAGGGCGAATCGGCTGTCCCTAATGATGGTCAAGAACTCAATTCATCCCAGCATTCGAGGAGCTATCCCTGATAACGACAAAGTGAAAACTTACCTCACATCTGTTGAGGATCACTTTAAGGGATCGTCTAAGGCAACTGCGAGTAGTTTAATGCAACAGATGCTAACCCTTAAGTATGAAGGTTCTAATGGTGTCCGTGAACACATAATGAAGATGGTTGACATGTCTCACAAGCTTAAGAACTTGCAAATGGAAGTCTCAGATGGCTTTCTTGTGCATTTCATAATGACTTCCTTGCCTGCTCGGTTCGACACTTTCAAAGTGAATTATAACGCTATGAAAGATAAATGGTCGATAAGTGAACTGATTGCTATGTGCGTTCAAGAGGAAGATCGTCTTAAGCACATTCAACCTGAAGCTGCTGTTCACCTTACTACCACTTCAAACTTCAAGAAGAGGAAAGGTAACTACAGTAACAAGACTGAAAACAAAGTCCAAAATCATGGTGCTTCTACCTCTGGCCCTAAATCCTCGACAAGCAATAATAACTGCAAGTTCTGTCGCTCCAAAGGGCACGGACAGAAAGATTGCTCTAAATTCAAGGAATGGCTAGCTAAGAAAGGTAACATTCTTTACGTAATATTTGATTCCTTTACTACTGATGTTCCATTTAATACATGGTGGGGTGACTCTGGTTCTATGGTCCATGTGACCAATTCCTTACAGGGATTCCTTACAATCCAGAAGCTACAAAAGGACCAAAGAAAGCTTAGAGTTGGAAATGGTGATCTCTTAGATGTCGAAGCCATGGGGACCTTAAATTTACATATGAATACCGGAAAGTGTATTAGATTAATAGATACCTTATATGTACCGAGAATGTATCTATATCTAGACTTGATCTTGAAGGTTATGTAATTACTCATGGTTGTGGCAGGATCACTTTTACTCTTAATAATGAATTGTTTGGTTGTGGTTTTTTGGATGGATTACTGTATAAATAGAACTAGATCATAATTTCTCACAGTCTTTGTTGTCTCTTAATATTGATGACATAACTAAAACAAGACAAAATCACCTAAACAAGCAGAGAATTCCTCTACATGTG
>CAJVGC010000065.1:58181561-58224926 GCA_910822075.1 Senecio squalidus | reverse complement strand
AACCTACCCAATTTCTTTGGACTGAGGCCTTAAAAACAGCTGTTCATAACTCAATAGGGTTCCATCAAAATCTGTCCTAAAACTCCTTATGAGATCTGGACAGGTAGGAAACCGAGTCTAAAATATATGAAAGTATGGGGCTGTCCTGCCGAAGCAAAAGTCTATAACCCTAACTTAAAGAAACTGGATTCTAAAACCCTTACATGTTTCTTTATTGGTTATCCCGAGAACTCAAAAGGTTATCGGTTTTACTGTCCTTCTCACTCTACCCGCATCATAGATACGCAACATGCCACTTTCCTCGAAAATTCAGAGATCAGTGGGAGCACGACAAATCCTGATTTAGATTTGCAAGAAGTACAAGAAGCGGGGGGAAACCACTCGTCGGTTATTATGATTCCTCCGATAACTCCTCTTGTACCCAACGCTGCTCTCGATATACCTGGATCTCCTAATGAACCGGTTGAACCTCCTATGCCTCCTAATCTAAACGCCGAAGAACCGCTTGTTCATGAAGAACCCGTAATTCAGCTCAGGAGATCATCAAGGGCTCGCAGAAACACTAATTTTGATGATTTCGAAACTTATCTGGCTGAAGTCGAAAACATTGGGAAACTTACTGATCCAACCTCTTACCGAGAAGCTATGAATAGTGATCAGGCCGCTAAATGGATCCATGATTGAAGAGCTCAAATCCATGGAGCGTAATGGCGTTTGGGTATTGGTTCCACTCACTAAAGGATCCAAAGTAATTGGATGTAAATGGGTGTTCAAAACCAAATTAGACCCGAATGGAAACGTCGAACGCTATAAGGCCAGACTGGTTGCAAAAGGCTTTACTCAAAAGGAAGGAATTGATTATCAAGAGACCTTTTCCCCTGTCTCTCGTAAAGATTCCCTAAGGATCGTCATGGCACTCGTAGCTCATTATGATTTAGAGTTACATCAGATGGATGTCAAGACCGCTTTCCTAAATGGTGACTTGCAAGAAGACGTATACATGCGGCAACCTGAAGGATTTATTCCAGAAGGTAAAGAGCACATGGTCTGCAAGTTAAATAAATCGATATATGGGTTGAAACAAGCATCACGACAATGGTACCTTAAATTTGATGAAGTCGTAAAATCTGATGGCTTCCTAAAGAATCAAGTGGATCAATGCACCTATCTCAAGATCATTGGGAGTAACTTAATTATCCTTGTTTTGTATGTGGATGATATCCTACTTGCAAGTAACAACTTGGATTTGCTACATGAGTCGAAGCGGATGCTTTCGCATAATTTCGACATGAAAGATCTCGGTGATGCCTCTTATGTTTTAGGTATCGAAATAAATCGAGACAGACGCAATGGTGTTCTAGGTCTTTCCCAAAGGGCTTATATTGACCGTATTCTAGAACGCTATAACATGCAGCACTGCACACCCACTGTGGCTCCGGTAGTTAAAGGGGACGTATTTGGACCTCATCAAACTCCGAGCACTGAAACTGAGAAGGCTGAAATGAGGATGATACCTTACTCATCTGTAGTTGGGAGCATTATGTACGCTCAGGTCTGTACTCGACCAGATATCGCTTACATCGCTGGTATGCTGGGGCGTTACTTATCTAACCCCGGATTAGCACACTGGAAAGCGGCTAAAAAGGTTCTACGATATCTGAAAGGGACCAAAGACTACAAATTAACTTATAGAAGAAGTGACAACTTGGAAGTAGTAGGTTATTCTGATTCTGACTTTGCTAAATGCAAAGAAGACCATAAATCTACTTCTGGGTATATTTTCATGTTAGCTGGCGGACCAATCTCTTGGCGGAGTCATAAACAGAAACTGACCACAACGTCTACTATGATGGCTGAATATGTTGCAGTTTATAATGCAACCTGTCATGGGATGTTGTTAAGGAACCTGATCAGTGGACTTAAACTCGTCAACTCAATCTCTAGACCATTGAAGCTTTACTGTGATAACTCAGCTGCTGTAACTTTCTCGAACAGTAACAGTTCGACTGGCGCTGGGCTGTATCTCGACACAAAGTATCTGTTTGTACGCGAACGGGTTGAGGAAAATGCTCTTTGTGTTGAGTACATAAGTACACATGACATGCTAGCGGATCCGATGACCAAAGGTCTTCCTCCTAATATATTCGTAGGACACGTGTCGAATATGGGGCTTACAAAAGACTTAATTTAATAGCATTGTTGTACTTATTGGTCATTATTATTTATTAATGAAAAATTTTCCTCCTTATTCAGATTTTGTTTGTCTATTATTTACACCTTATGCGCATAACTGTGTTGGACATTATTATAACAAAATTTGTCTTAGTTGGTCTATCATTGCTTATTCAGTTTTGAATTTGAGTCATAGTTTGACTAGTGGGGGTCCTGAGTAGATGTTCTTCTCTACGACTGTACTTATCAACTATGATTTCGGTTTGAAACAAAATGAGTATTATCTCGTACGGACTTATTAATACTCATAGATAAATGATCTACTCGGTCAAGTGGGAGAATGTTGGACCCATATTATTTGTGACCCTCATTGATCATTTGTCCTTACTGATATGATGACTGACACTAACTGAAATCTGTGTCTAGTAAATATTCGATGGACGTATTTACCTTAACGACACTATAGATTTCCCATTAGGTGATCGGAACTAAGAGATCTTATGTTAAACACTTGTTAAACACCAGGGACTAAATAATAAATACTCCTAACTTGAGTATCTATAAAAGGAGACATAATAAACCCTTAGAAGGGTTGGCTCATTTTACCATCACCATCTCTTTTATCCCTAACACACACTAAGTGTATTCTCTCAATTACTCCATCCTAACACGATCATCTCAATTTGGGAATCATAGATGGCTAATCTATTCAACAACATCTCCGGATCATCTGCAGGAGGTATGTAAATAACATGAATCAATCTAATTTAATCCAACAAATCTCTCATGTGAAGAAGCCTTAGACGTTGTCGAGGAATAGTGACATATTGATTTTATTGTCATGTCGGATGGATATGGAATTAAATTCTCACTAAGTAGCTTGTGCTCATCATTTTTATTAAGATTTATTTGTGTTATGTACTTCGCTGGTTATTTTTGTTTCTTCATCCAACGACCACTATATAGTCTAGGCATCCACCCAAAACCTTCCCTACACAAACGTTCGAAATTGGCTGTGGTTTCTTCTATGTTGTTAAAGTTTCATTCTGGTTTTAAAACTAAAATTGGTGAAACACCTCTAAGTAAATGATGTAGTTTGCGAAATTATTGGGGATCGGAAAAACAATGTAAAGATGGTAGTTATTTCTAAATTGTGGAAAACTTTTTAGTGATGTTAGTGAATTTGTAGTCGACGAAGTTGTGAAACTAGGCGATAAAGGCGAGTTATTTTGTAGCATTACTCTGTTGAGACATTTAATAAATGATTCGTGAGTATAAGAGTATGAGTTGTGTGATGATTTAAGAAGTATTTTGTTAGATTTTGGATATAGTTGCTTGGATAATATGCTAAAATCGTGTTCAATTTCTTTTTCATTATAAAGTATTTTTTACTCAAAACTTTTCCTTTTGAGTTATATGAAACCATATTGTGATAATTTAAGAGAAGCAGTTAGAGTTTAAGGCAACACAATTTCTAATCGAACGAGAAAATTGTAATTATACTTTTTGTGTGTTCTTGAAACCGAAACGTTCATCAAATAACTGATGAATAAGTCAGTTTTTAGCAGTTGAAATTGAAAAAGGTTCCACCAAGTGTTGTTACCTTTCATTTGGGTGAGAAAAAACGTGAGATTTTGTAGGACAAACGAGTATTACAGTTGGTAAGTTAAATATAGGGGACGCTACCCCTAGATTCCAACAAGGGGGTGCAACCCCACCCTGCTAATAAGTTGAAACGAGATAGCTAGAACGAATGTCTTTCATTTGATCTCATATAAGTCATAACAAAATTAATATCACCGATAACACTAAAATCACAACATATATTATGTATTTATAAAATAAGTATTTATATTTTATAATGATTTTGAAGATTGTTTAAATTGTTTCTTGAGAAAAAAACGGTTTCAAAACCACCGTCAACACATAGTTTACATAATTGTTTTTCTAAATATGACCGTTTGAGTATTATCGAAAGAAAATGAAAACAAAAAGACATTACACTCGCCTCCATAAGTGGTAAGCACCACCGCGGGCTCTCCGCACCATCCACGAAGTAGCCCCAAATCAATCAGAGCACGATGTTGTAGTTTATCTACTTCGTATGCTCTAATAAGCATTATATATATATATATTTTTTTTTTATTAAATTACCAGTTTTGATAAATATAGTCTCACGACTGTGTTTAAAAAGTTATGCTATACATAAAATAAATTAAATATAAATAAAGATCGTTTCTTTAATTTAATTATTCATCTAGATTATTTAAACACAACCTTTTTTATATATCTAAAGTTTTAAACATAACATTTAAGGATTTTTATAACAAAACTTTTAAATTATACATAAGTCGTCTTTCATTTTGTTTAAATTTTGGAATTTAGTGAAAACTAAATAGTAGTCAAACATAAGAAAGTCAAGAATATCGGACAGATCTTGAAGGTCGGTGGATATGATATATAGTATACGTACGTGCATCGAATCAAATCCAAATTGTTTTTCAATGTTTGTGTTTGAATATTTAATCGGGTCGGGTGTCTTTGGACTATATGCTACCGTGGGTCCAAACCTTTCGTGCTTGTCCCTTTGGTATGAACTAAAATTTCACCCCTGTTTAACAAGTATTTCAGAAACTACAAACATAGCTTTCGAGACTATATTTAAAGTGTTTAGAAACGTATAATTATATTATATATTAATGATAACGATCCTTCATTTAAATAAATGAATTTATATTTATGGATAATCACTTATTGGTATAATCTCATTATGCGTGTTTGAATATATTATTCATAACCCCGAAAACTATGGTTTGCAAACTCTTTTTAATATTAAGTTTAATTATATGTATATTGTCTATGCAGTTTAAGTTAAAAGGTTTTGATAAGAATAATCTTAGAGGTTGTTATAACATTAAGATAAACATAATTTTTTCGTGTATGTTCAATAAAAACCATTACCTGCATTTACATTTTAGGGTATTATCTCATAACTTAATTTTTTTACAAGTTTTTTAACAGTTTACGTTTAATCTAGACACAACTCTAAAGATTACGATTATCAATACTCTATAATTAATTACAATATTTATCTCTAGATTTAAAAATTTCCACCACCATTCATCAATGAAAATTAATTACGTTTTCTTGAGTTACCCCCTCATATGGGTGGTTTATCAACTTATCTAACATTCCCTTTGATATCCTGATACTTTTAAGTTACAAATACCTAAATTTAGATCAAGAATTTTCTTTCATTCTCAGATATTCGATAAATTTGTATCACTTTAATATATGGATTTCATGTCTAAGATAAGTTGGTTATGAGGGAGCGACTAATGTTTTGCAGAAGTAAGCGATACCAAGCTTCGATTAGTGATATCATGTAGCTAGTGTAACAAAAAGTGATCAATATATTAACAATCAAATTCAATTTGATCATTGTAAGTCCCTAGTAACAGATCAATAAGATTAAATCAGTTGATTATGAGACGAAATCTTGATGATCAACAATCAATACACAAATGAATTACTCAGTAATGATAATAATCAAATAAACCAAAAACACAAAATAATTGTATTATTATTGAATCACTCGATCTCAATACAATCAGTATCCTTAACTGTTTCACTAAAAAACCTTCGCAGAGGTCTTGCCGTCTAATCTCTAAGTGTCTAACCCTAAACCTAGTCCTGTGCAACCGGGTCAGACCGGACCGAACCGGGTCAACCCGAGACAGAAATAAGAAGAAAACATGGACCGAAACCCGGACCGATTGGACCCGGTCCGGTTCGGGTTTTAGTCGGTCGGGTCAGACGGTTGGTCGTCGGGCGGGTTTGAAGGAGGTATCTGATCCCCACATGGACCAAATCTCAGACGGTAGCTGTTGTCGAAACATAGGAGAATCTTCGAGTTTGGAGAAATACATATATGAGTCCTGCTATTGTTGCGGCTTCATTGATCCAAATGGACCAAATCTCAACCATTAACTAGATTATGATTATATATAACATACAAACACCCAGTTTTCAAACAAAATGTATATACCAAAAATCTTTTTTTTGGATGACAATAGCTATGGAAAGATGATGAAGAACAAGAGAAAAGATGAATATTGGAGGGTTTGAAAAGTGGGGAAAAAAATCAAATGAAGTTTCATGATTATGTTTTTGAATCGTTTCAATGTATGAGCCGCGAGTATGAGCCACCAAAAGGAAAAAGAAAACCTAAATATGATTAGAAATTAGGTATAAGTTGTTTTTATATTAGGTTTTTAGTCAAATATAGATATTAAATATTAAATGTTTACATAATTTATCAATTAGTGTAGTGGTAAGTGCTCACCCTATTAACCTTGGAACCTGGGTTCGAAACCCACAACGTCAAAAAAATGTTTTTTAGTATATAATCGGTCTATTCGGGTATACCCGATTTTAATCGGGTATGGACCGGACCGAACCGATACCCGAAATCATCCTGAATCCATACCCGATGACCGAACCGAAGTATTTCGGACCGGGCCGGTTCGGATCGGGTTGGGCCGGTTTTCCGAGTTTGAAACGGGCCGGCCCGTTTCTGCACAGGCTACCTAAACCTAAACCACTTATACCTTTATATAGTATAACATGTTCACTGGTTATGGGTTCCCAATGGGCTCATGAACATGCAATGTTCATGACCTCCAAAATGGACTATAAAGCCCACGAACAATACAATGTTCGTTAGACACTACATAAACAAATAAACTATAAATAGAGACTTATATAATCTAGAACAACTGTTACACAATTTGTACCAACAAACTCCTCCTTGACTGTTGTTTCTAGATTATGTAATACGTTCAAAGTCTTTATAGTCTTTCACTTCCAACATGTTCTTCTAACTCATCGTAGACCTGGATGACTCCCCCTGAATTGTTGTAATAATCTCGTTGTGAAGAAACATGCAACTCCCTTTGTCGTTGTGAACTTTGGTTTTCAGAGTCATCATCACGAATTGACTCGACTAAGTTTATCACTTTTGTATGGAACCTCCCCCTGAGCTGTCTGACGCTGAACAAGGTCTCAAACATAACCTTCAAGAGTAGAGTCACATGCAATCTTGCAACTTGAAAAAGATTTTTTTTTTTATATAATTAAAAAATACAAAATAATACAAAATGTCGACATGAAATTATTATTTTCATGTCGATTCTTCTTATATTTTAAACAGGGGGCCTAACAAGTCCTAATGATCAAATAATCTAAGGCAAATTAACAGTTTTAACAAGCTTTCCAGCCCAAAGTAAAACAGTAATATAAATAACTCACTGTACTCAAAGATATCAGTGTCGGGATAGCAACCAGGAGAGATCACTCCAACGACTAAGTGCCCTACATAATTCAAAATACCTCTATAAGTCTAGTGCGGTTTAACCTTATAAATTAACGTCATATTACATTATAGATTCAAAGAGTCTGAAAGAATAACATTTCGAGTCGTTACCGAAAAATAGGAGGTAACGATAGAAGATTTGAATTATTGAAAACCGAAGTTTAGTCGGAATTAACCAAAATCAACGTGGTAAGATAGTTGACTCCGGTCAAAATCAACGATATATAAGGAGTCAAAGTCAACTAAAAAGTCAACATTTGAATAATTAAATATTTTAAGTGAAATCGATCGAAAAACCATTTTTATATAACGTTAGCGGAAAAGTATAATTTATTATTAGAAGTAAGATTACGATCGTGTTTGAGTAAAACGTACGTTTGTCGAAAATATATAAGTCTAACGATTATCATAATAATAAATATTATGTTTATAATTGCGGTTACGTCTTTGAGTCCAAAGACATCTATTTGTCAATAGTTACTATTTTTACGTATAATAATATACTTATACATATTTTTATACGTTTTAAGTGTCGTTTATCTTAAGTCGTAATAATACTAAACATTATGTCTAGGATGTTATATTATATAAAAATGTATATAAGTTTGTTGGAGCATTATTGTCTGTATTTGTATTCATTAGAACGTGTCGTAGAGTTAGTATGTAATTAGATCGAGTTGTAAAGTCCAAACGCATTTACGAACAAGTTACGTTCGAGTAAAAGAGTTACACTCACGTAACTCATGAGTTACGTGCACGTAACTAGTGAGTTACGTGCACGTAAGTCTCCTCCAAGAGTTACGTGAGCGTAACTCTTCTAGGGTTTCGGGCCACTATAAATAGCAGCCTCGAAATCATAAATGCGTGTTGTTGAACATTGTCAGAGCTGTCACTTCAGAGAGAGTTACGTGAGCTAGGTTTAGATCACGTAATTGTGAGTTCTTGAGTGTTAAAGTGTTGTAATCGTTTGTATTGATTCTATTCGTGTTTGCAAACATTCACGTAAGCTTAATAGAATCATTCATTTGGTTATATCTCTTGTTCTTCACCGTTTTACTTACTCAAACTAGTTATTCCGCAATTAGTTTGTTTTAGGGTTCAAAGGAGGTCCGAAATAGGCGACCAACTTAAAACCGTGTAGTGTAAAGACTAATGTCGCTCGTAATACTGCTATTGACATGATTTTAGAACGAGAAACATAGCGTATTTTGATTTTTATCGAGCGTAAGAAAACGAGGGGTTACACAAGTTACGGGCACGTAATTAGCAATTACGTGCACGTAACTCTGTATTACGTGCACGTAATTGCCAAGTTACGTGCACGTAACTTTGAAATCATATGTTTGCTATGTCACGTAATAGTCTATTACGTGCACGTAACTCCGTGTTACGTGCACGTAACTCTTAAAGCAAAAAGTTCGTTTTCATTAAATTGTCCAGTTATGCTGCCCAAATTTTTCAAAAATCCTTTACGTAAGACAAGTTACGCGAGTAACTGTCAACAGATTCACATCTGTTTTTGGCAAATTCAATTTGCTTAACGTAATTGATTTTAACGCTTGCAGCGTAACCCAATTTCACAAGAAAGTAGTCTTGCACGTCTAGGATATTGTTTACAGTATCTTTTAGTAGTTTTTGTGCTTATACTAACTTTTGTGCGAGTTGTTGTTGTCTCTTGTGCAGAATGGCACCAAAGCAAGATGTTGCTATGAAGAGACACAACTCGGTGGCTCTTTTGACTGCTGTAAAAAGTGGGGCCGGGTATGAAGGGATTATCAACTACCTCAATCGAAGCCCGATTGCATATGCCCTTCGAGCAGATCCCGAACTGAAGATAGATCTCATCTCGGAATTCTGGAAGAACGCTAGAGCCAATATGACGGTCGATCCTCCCACTATCGAATCAATGATAGGGAATCTTCCAGTAGTCATTTCTGAGGCCGTCATTCGGACGGTCCTTCAGTTCCAAGATTCAGCGGACTCTAGTGACTTGCTTCCCGATAAGGTGATCTTTGGATGTTTCAGAAAGATGGGATATACGGGACGCCTAGATTCCCTCCAGTTCTACAAGTCTTTGATGCCGGATCAATACCGCCTTCTCATGCATACTATTATCCAGTGCTTGTCGAAGTGGAAAGGAGGATATGACGTTCTGGATCGTAAGGGTCAGTCCTTGATGGTATCGTTAGTCTTCAAGCATAAGTTTAACACCTCTCGGTTCATTCTAAGCAACATGCTATGGAATCTAGAGGATAGGAAACGGACTTTCGATCAGTACCCCCGGTTCGTGACCTTAATGATCGATCACCTACTGCCGCAACTTGCTTACACCGGTCCTTTGGGAGAGTCTACACACATCCAACCCCGAGTTTTTGCTGATTGTAGAGGGGGTGTAGAGCTAGAACTTCAGGGTGCTTTAGTTGATCCTGCTTTTCAAGCACCTGCGCTCGATGCATATGATGCTTTGATTACTCCTGATCCCCCAAAGCCGAGCGTGTCTAGAAGGTCATCCAAGTCACAAGCTTCTGGTGCTGCGGGTGTTTCAAGCAAGAGCAAATCAAAGGCAAAGGGAAAGAGTAAAGGAAAGAAACAAGTAGAGGTTGTTGAGGAATCTACTTCAGAGTCTTCTACATCAGGAGACGATGATGACAGTGATGGTGAAAGTGACGCTGGGTCAGAGGATACGGTTGAACTACCAGCTACCAGAAAGGGGTTAGAGGACGAATTGGATGGTTTGCTAGCCCTCAGGAGGACTATGCCAACGGCTACTTACAATGCAAGACGTAATAGGCTGATGAAGCAAATCGAGAGGTTTGGGAAAGCAAAAGCAAAGGCTTCCACGGGAGTTACTTTCAAGGAACCACCACCGGTTGTTTCTTCACCAAAGCCTACTCGTGTGGTAAGAATGAAGTCCGCTGAGTTAAGGGGTATTCAGCCGGGAACGTTTGAGCAACCACCACCATCCTCGGCGATCAAGCGCCCTCGTTCCTCTACCGCTTCACCAAAGGTTTCTCCAGAAAAACCTTTGGTAAAGAAGTCAAAGAAAGTGGTCGTGATTACTTCTCCATCCACAACTACCACCACAACTACCACCACAACTACCACCACCATTCCTCCACCAATCATCACCACTACTCCACCAATCATCACCACTACTCCGCCAGTCATTACTACTCCTCCACCACCACCTACATTCACACTAACTCCACCTATAGTCACCACATCTTCACCACTTGTATCTTCTACTCCATTGGGCAGTTCCTCTCGCCCTCAGATCACTGTTGGTTTAAGTGATCTGGTGAGCAAAATGGAGAAGCAGCTCACTACCTTCCAGGGCACACTCCGTGAGCATGAAAAGAGAATCAACAAGCTAGAAGGTGAAGTTAAAGCTCGAGACTTGAAGATTAAGTCTCTGGAGAAGAAGATTGAAGGTTATGAGAAAGAGGTTGAAACGGTTAGAGGTGATTATGATCTTTTCCAAGAGCGACTTGATGAGTTGATTGATGAAAAGCGGGCGGAGAAAGGCGAGAACGTGGACGATGAAGATAAGGACGCCGAAGATGAGGATGAAGAAGATAAGGCTGATGATGAAGCCAAAGACGATGAGCCAACGAATGATGATGATCAGGATGATAAACCTGATGATGGCGGTGATGCGGGAGCTCAATCCTTAATGGGCTCGGGCGATCAAGGAATGGCTGATCCTTCCGAACAGGCGCCACGTGATGAATCCGCGCCTGGTTCTGGCAAAGATACGGGATCTCCATCCAAGGGAGCATCGACTGAGGGGGAGCCTGCTGATCTTAACTTTAATTTTGCTTTAGTTTGTGCAGGTACCCATTCTCATACTCTCGAGTCAGCTCAGCCAGAGATGTCTTTCCATGGGTCTACCGGCGTAGTCCCTACATTTGCGGGTATGCCATTGGGTGAGGGAGATGCTGCCTCCGTAGTCCAGGCGAGTTGTTTTTTTGACGACTCCGAGGACGAGGTGGACTCCGCCCGATTGAAGAAAGTCACCGCCACCCAATCTGGCGTTGTTAAAGAGATTGTTGCTTCCCCAGCTGGTTCTAAGGGGGAGTCTAAAGAAGACGAAGCTGCACCTCCACCTCCAGTAGTCCCCGCTCCTCTCGTGCCACCTCCAATTCACTATATTGATGGCCGAGGGAGAAAGATTGATCACGCGGTATTTGGGGAAATGGGCATTCTGGTTGGTTGTAATCTAGTAGGCCCGTGCAAGAGGATGGTCCTTGCATGGCGCTACATAGATGACACCAACTACTTTGTCTTGCTGCGAAGTGATGGTGTCCAGTATATGAAGATGAAGTATGCGACGTTCAACACTCTACCTCATTATGAGTTGAAGCGACTCGCGGATCTGGAACCCACCAACCTCTCTACGGATGCGGCCAAGCTGTTCTACAAGAATTTGAGATCTGACATCCACTTTAGAAAGCTTGAAAACTTCAAGCTCACCATGCCTATCCGAGAGAGGGAAAAGAAGAGGAATTTAATTACTAAGAGGCGCGGTTGGATTGATGTCTATCCTGAAGTCAAGCAACTCAGGAGGATCAGATTGCCCTCGCTTCCTCAGGATTTCTTACAAGATGTCAAGGCTTGGGGGTTCGATGAAAAGGCTCGGGAGGCAGTAGTTTTTGATCAAGATGGTAAAGTGCTGTTGAGGATCTATGATCCTATCCATCTTCTCTGCCTCTCCGAAGCAGATTTGAAGAAGCTGAATGAGAAGATGATCTACTGTGCGGCTAATGAGAAATCATTTGGGCTGGTCTTCTCACATGTGGTGCACATCTGCGTCAAAAAGGGCTATCACTCGCAGAATCTGCCCTTGGTGATTGACGAAGCAGCTTAGAGTATGGTTTGCAGGGTATTTGCTGGTTTTTGGTATTTCTATATTCCAGCTCAAACTATATTTTATGACTGTAATATTTGTACACTTCTATTGATATATCAATGTTTCTTTTGCTTGTTTGATTGTTTGTAATGTGTGTGATGCGTGATTCAGTAGGCTTTTGATTCCTATTTGATTTACGTTGTCCGGTTTGCGTTCAAACGTCTACTTTCAAGCTTAATTGACATGTTTATATCTTTAGTTTAAAGCGTTTAGACTTCGCAACATATAACAGTTGCGAACTCGGACAAAAACCGTTTTGCTTAAATGCAAAACTCTTTTCACAAAGAGTCTAAAGTTTTTGATACTCGTCGAGTCTAAAGTTTAATAATCTCGACTGAGTCTAAAGTTTAATAATCTCATTGAGTCAAAGTTTAAATAATCTCAATTGAGTATAAAGCGTCCAAAATGATAAAAACCTAAATTTTTGATCGTGACTTCGAAACTTTTCTTTTTAAGTTTTCTTAGGGTTTGTATAGTTCCAAAAATAATAAATATAAGAAAAACATAAAAAGAGGGGGAGAAAGTTTGTGAAAACCTTAGGAAATGATAGTACATCGCGGATTTTAAAATTTAGAATCATAAGTATTTGTTCGATGTATTAGTAGGTACGGCCAATATCATGTAAACAATTTTCCGAACCTGTTTCTAATGGGTAACACGGTTAAGTTTGTTCATCTCAATGACAAGCTGAAAACTTTCGGTGTGCCTGGAATCTGTCACCATAGGATTATATATATATAAATAAGTATCTGAGAGTAATAGAAAAAGCGAGGAAAAGAAAAATTGAGAGAAAATCAAAAAAATATAATAAATCGTCTTTTCTAAAACTCAAAGAGTTTTTATTAATAACTCCTAAACACCTTGAGGCGCTCCTGGATTCTATAAGGTTGCGAAATCATAGTTTCCGTGCGGTTAGTATAAAGGTTGAGGAGTTAAGTAAAACTCGTATCCTTGAGGCGCCCCTGGATTCTATAAGGTTGCGAAATCATAGTTTCCGTGCGGTTAGTATAAAGGGGAGAGTAGAGTCAAATAAGAATTCCGTAACTCTTGATGCTTACTTGATAAACGGCAAAGACAGAGGGAGGAGTTCACGAGTCTATAAAGCTTTTAAGCTCAAAAAATATAAAAAAAAATATATATAAATAAAAAAAAAAACAAAAAGAAAGCAAAAAGCTTCTCTATTTATGAAAAATGCACAAGTGCTTAAACTTTATACTATAAGTATGCATTTTCAATACTTAGAGTAGTTATCTAAATAGGAATAAGGTGACGGGTTTCCTAAATAAATACTGGAAGTTTGATGACGTTTTGAGGGGAGTTCGGATTTAGCTAAGTGTAAATATAAGTGGGATCCATATAAACAGTTGTAATTTTAATAATCGGAAGATTTTTTTTATATGATATATATGTTGTATTTAAGAGGACAATATACTAATAATCGGCTGATTCTTGTGATTCGACTTCTGCGATATGATCCTAAAAGCAAACTAATCCCTATCCAAAAAGATTTGCTCTTTGTAGGTTGCTAAAGTAGTGTGAATAGCTTATAGTTAAAAACCACAAAAAGAGTTTCGGTTTTAGGTTAAGAAAACAAACAAAAATCAAAAATATTTTATTTCTGCGTTTATTTTCTTCGTTGTCACGTATCGCTTATGGTTAAAAGGTTTTATCACGTGTTTTCTGAAAAATGAGAAATTTTGTCAGTTTAAAGAACAAAAACACGTTTTTGGTCAGTTTATCTTTGTAAGCCAGGTTTTACAAAGTCAAGGATCGAATCTTGAAGAGTTTAGCACTTCTTGGAAGTCAAGGACTCGAAGCTGATATTCATGGAGCCGCGTTGCTTAATGATGAAGATTAGCTGTCTGAAAAGATTCGCAAGATATCGGTTGCAAACTTTACACCGTACAAGTCTCTATGGAGTTTAAAGGACTGACTCTCGATCTCTCGACACCAAAAGTTCAAGACAATTTTGAAGAATACAAGCTACATCCAAGGGGGAGTTTGTTGGAGCATTATTGTCTGTATTTGTATTCATTAGAACGTGTCGTAGAGTTAGTATGTAATTAGATCGAGTTGTAAAGTCCAAACGCATTTACGAACAAGTTACGTTCGAGTAAAAGAGTTACACTCACGTAACTCATGAGTTACGTGCACGTAACTAGTGAGTTACGTGCACGTAAGTCTCCTCCAAGAGTTACGTGAGCGTAACTCTTCTAGGGTTTCGGGCCACTATAAATAGCAGCCTCGAAATCATAAATGCGTGTTGTTGAACATTGTCAGAGCTGTCACTTCAGAGAGAGTTACGTGAGCTAGGTTTAGATCACGTAATTGTGAGTTCTTGAGTGTTAAAGTGTTGTAATCGTTTGTATTGATTCTATTCGTGTTTGTAAACATTCACGTAAGCTTAATAGAATCATTCATTTGGTTATATCTCTTGTTCTTCACCGTTTTACTTACTCAAACTAGTTATTCCGCAATTAGTTTGTTTTAGGGTTCAAAGGAGGTCCGAAATAGGCGACCAACAAAGTTCATATATATGTAAGTTTTACATGATAATAAGTTATATTATATAAAATCTCATATATTTAAGTTTATATATGTTAAATATGTGAACTTTACATAAATAATACTTACAATACTAAATAGTGTCCAAATGTCATATTATTACTTATTTAGTCCAAAACAGTTCGAAAAGTCCAATATGTCCAATAAGTTCTATAACGGTATAAATTTTACTATTATTACATCTTTACTTATGATTTTACCGTTTTACAAGTTTATTCAATATTTACACCATTTTATGTTAGAGTTAATTACATAAATCGTCCTCAGGGTTTATGCCATATTATGGATTTCGTCCCTAAGTTTAAAAAGTTGCATAAATCGTCCATTTTTATAAACTAAATACCCTTTTTGTCCCTAAGGTTTGCTCCAATTACGAATTTTGTCCCTAAGTTTTGCCCAAATTACGGATTTTGTCCCTAAGATTTGCCTCAATTATGGGTGTCTATTACGAATTAGGGACGAAAAACGTAATTAGTTTCAAAAAGTGGACGATTTATGCAACTTTTTAAACTTAGGGACGAAATCCATAATTTTGAATAAACCATAGGGACGATTTATGTAATTAACTCTTTATGTTATTATAACATTATGACTTATAATATGAAGATATTATGTATAATATGTTAATAATTACATTTTCATCCTTTTTAATCCATTTTACATTATTTATCTCATTACACTTAAATCATATTAGTTAACAAATTAATCAGATTACACTTAAATCATATTGGTGACACAAATCACCAACATTCTATATGCTATCTTCTATTTTAAAGCGCTGATTGAATAGATAAGCATTTTTAAATAAGTAGATCCCAAACACCGAGTAATGTGTCATTGTTATGAAATTGTTTTAGCTAGGAAAACTAATGATTTTATTATAAATCTAGTGTAAAATCATCCACCGCTGATGAAGATGGAATAAGGCACATCTTGCTTTGTCGTCTTATATTGGGTAAAGCCGAAGCTATTAAACCTGGTTCTAAGCAATGCCATCCAAGTTCTGATAAATTTCAGACGGGTGTTGATGACTTGGAAGTCCCTATGAAGTTGATTGTTTGGGTTACTAATCTTAACACACATATATTGCCTGAATATGTGATAAGCTTCAAGACCGGCGATAATGGTGTGTTATTATTTTAAATTATCGTGGTTACTGTTGGAATTTTCTCTTGTTGTTCTTATTCTTGTTTTCGATGTTAACCAGGGCATGGAATCGAGAAAGTGCAAAGTGAACAGGTGGTCTCCACTTTGATGCCTAGTAAAGCAATCGTGTTTAGGCTTGACAAGTTTTTGCCTCCGGAGGATAAAAAGAAGATTAAAGACTATCACTACAAGTATCTTGTAAGCGGAACAAATTATTTGCATTGTGTTTAAAACGATCTTATTGAAGCTTACAGTTACCTTTTCTCACAGGAACGTGAAATCTCACGTCATGATATGTTAGTTGGGTTTAGAGATTTGGTTGGAGGTAAGCTATTGAAGACCATTGTGGAAGAATATGATAAACTTATATTTTTGAAATTAACCTAATGATTAATCTTTAATAGCCATTTAACATTTCTAATGGTATCATTATAATGGCTGTGATCAGGGAAACGTTTTGCTTCTGTCCTCAATTTTTTGTGAATTTCAATTATTCAGATTCTCCTGTCCGAAACAATCAAATATGTGAACATATACAAACATGCATTTCATGTATTACACGGCTTATAATTGAAAACTCTGAGATATTGGATAACAGTTGATTTATTGTAGTTTGTACTAGTCTACTAGATAGTTTCGGTTGAAAGGTGTTAGGTTATGGAATAATCTGAATGCACACTGGAAAATTGGCATTTTGAGGAAAATCTTTATACTTATCGTGTTAGCATGACACGTAATATTGCTGTGACCCGTTAAGTGCAACAATACAAAGAAATGAACAACTAACAGAAATGAAAGGCAAGAAACTAGATTGTTAAATTTGAATCTGCAGATGTATATATTATATCACAAATTAAGTATTAATTGTTTCTTCATGTCAGATTTCGCAGAAGCAACTCAAACAAGTTAAGGCGATGGAGAGCGAGGCCAGTGGATCTATTGTCACATATACACAGTGAGTTTACTGAATTACAGCTTCAAGAAATTTGAACAAACTCCGTTCAGATATTTCTTGTTTTACAGCAGCTCTTTATCAGCGTTTTAGAACTTGGTTATGCATCCCTTTCCCTATGTTTATGTCAGATAATGACATTTTTTTAGTCAATCTCTCAATGCTTGTTAATCTGTTATTGTTTCTTGAATATTGTTGAAGTATTGGTGTGAACAACAGTCACCATTTTAGATGAAGACTCACACACAATCTTAAGGGCAGACACCTCTGAAACTCTTAAACACCGGTCAGCTAAAGGAACTAAAAACACGTCTTAAAATATATCTCAAGCGCTTTTGGGACCTTTTAACTTCGGAATCAAAATCATCAACAGAATACTTTTTATCTTCAATAACTTTGTCGTAAATTGAATTAGCATTAAATTGGTTTATTAGGTCTCTCTATCTTTGTCATTACTCTTTAAATATAGAGAGAAAATGATTGATGGGTTACAAAATCAAAACAAAAGAGAACTAATATGATAACCAGTTAGTAAGAAATCTCATATGATATGATACATCACAAAAATATCAAATAAAAGTATAACATAGTGCTAAACATTAACTCGTTTAGTAGCTAGTTACTTCTTATCATATATTACAGATAAACATATATAGTACACCATATGCGTAAAATACAACCGGGCTAAACTCCATTTATTTAGTACATCACACTACATACAACACTTTTGACACATGAGGATGAAACATATTAATACAAGATAACTCAGTAAGCGGTAGGATTGGCTTTGATGTAGGCCTCCACTGCCTTAAAAGTTTTGGTTACTGATTCCCTTGCAAGGTTAATGTCATCATCTTTGAGCTTATTTTCTGCCTTGCATTTATACGCGATTGTATGCTTGTATGTGGATCCTGCGTCAGAAGAAGTTATAAACTTCAAACGATGAGTGACAGAGTCTAATATGTCCATCAAAATGTCGCCTTCGAAGACTGTGAAGCTTATAGTAAGGTTTTCGCTATCCATAGTATCAACCTTAGATTTACCGGTTGTATACGGAACACCTGTTTTATAATGTAAACCAATTAATTATGTTAATAGTACCATTAAAAAAAGACTTTAACAACAAAACTTATAAGGAATTACTAACCATCACCAAAAGTAATGATTTTGATGGTCCCGGGACCTCCATCGCCTCTTATGAGTTCAATTGATTTATAAGTTTCTGGGTCGACCTTAGGTGCGATGTTGTCAAAGTCCTGATAGGCCTTGAAAAGCTTTGGAGCTGCAAGTGTAGAAGGGATCTCAAGCTCATGATTAAAGAGAGTCATTACTGCCGCGTTAGTTAGCTAATTGCAGCAACTTTTCTTTTGTGGGAAAATGGATGCTTTTGAAATGATCAAATTCGAACTTTGCTGTGGTATTTATAGGCTAGCAAATTTCAATGGATAGGGTTTACATAGTTCAATCTGTTTATCTATATATACGTTTTGATATACGCCAATAATGACTCGTCCAACATCTAGCAACTGGACATTTGTTTACCTCATCCACACCCATATGAGTTACACGTATCGACTAAGAGCACCCGGAGACTGGAGTGGGGGCGTTATAGGCCCGTTCTGGTGCTCACAACGAGCACTATATATTGCTCGTTATCACTCCGAGCTGCTCGTTGTGAGCCTCGTTGTGAGAGCACCGTTGTCTCAACAACGGTTCGTTTTGGGTTTAAATGTTTTTTTTTTTTTTTTTTTTTTTTTTTTTCCAAATTTCACCTATAAATACAACCTCATTTTAACCAAAAAAATCACACCTTCTTTCAACAATCTTATTCTTAATCTCATACAATCTCATACCAATTCCAAAACCCAAAACCCTAAACACAAAATGTCTTCATTTTCCTCAAACGCTCCTCAAACAATCTTTCGACGCCACAATCACAAACTTGAGCAGGTTCAATGGTGTTGTTCACAGTCTTCCTACGAGTCCTTACACCGCCATCTTCTACATCACTTAGAAAAATAACTAGGTCGTTTTCTTTGTCGTTGGGTCGATACAGAAACAAATTTCCATTTTGGATATGGTCTGTCCAGCACTATTTTCCAGAATAATTGAGGTTGAGGTCCAGCGAAAAGGCCTGTAAGTGAAGGGGAAACTAGAGGTGAAAATGAAGGTAAAAAGGCAAAATTATATTTTTATTAATATATTTTGAGTTAATTACATGGTTCGTCCCTATGGTTTGCACCATTTTCACCCGTCCTCCCTAATAGTTTTTTATTACACCACTGGTACCTAAGTTTGAAATTTGTTGCATCCAGAGTCCCTAAAATGGATGTACCGTTAAAGGTGCCGTTAAGTGACCTCACGTGTGTCACACGTGATGGGTAATTTCGTCATTTTACCTTTCTCTTTCATTAAACCCAGATTCAATTGCAAATTAAACCCAAATTCATCCCAAAAAATCCCCAAAACCCAAATTCATCCCATATATTTAACAAATCACACTGAAAATAACAAACCTGAATTAGTAAAAGAAATAATATATGTGAAAAAGTTTATAATTTTTCCGACTATGAAGATCAGCGAAGTGGTGGTGGTTTAATTCCGGCGGCGTGGTATAACTCCGACTATGAAGATGGAGGCAGAAAATGAAGGCTAAGTGATGGTGGCTTAATTCCGGCGATGAAGATGGAGGCAGAAAATGAAGGCTAAGTGGTGGTGGTTTAATTCCGGCGGCGTGGTTTAACTCCGACGAAGGAGGCAAAATATATTGTGTGATGATTCAACCACGGTGGTTTAAGAATGGCAAAATACTCCGACTAGGCAGTAGACGGTGGTCGCGTAATCCGATGAAATGGTGGTGGTTCAACTCCGGTGTTATGTGTATATATATATATATATATATATAGATATAGAATATAGATATAGATATGTATATGTATATGTATCAAAGTGAAGTTGTTACTAAAACTTTCAATGCAAAACTTAAATCTCCTTACATCAATAAGAATGATGCTCAGAGTTCAGTTTCTAAAGAAAGAAAAAATGGTTTCAGATCCCCTTTTCGCCATGCTTGGTGACCCAATATAAGTTTGTTTTTTACCTTTTTAATTTTCTTTTTTGTTTTCTATTATAAGAATATTAGGATTCAAGAGCACAAATTGGAATTCAAGACCTTTGTTTTGATTGAATTGTTTTAAAAATTGAGATTAAAAAAATTAAGGTTTGCTTTGTTTTGATTGAATTGTTTTAAAATTGGGATTGAAAAAATTAAGGTTTTCATGGATATTAGGGTTCTTAAAAATTTGGGGAAGGAAATGGGGAAGAAGGTTGTAAAAAGACAAATTTACCCTCACATGTTTCTCACATGATAACACTTAACGGCACCTTTAACGGCACATCCATTTTAGGGACTCTGGAGGCAACAAATTTCAAACTTAGGTACCAGTGGTGTAACAAAAAACTATTAGGGAGGACGGGTGAAAATGGTGCAAACCATAGGGACGAACCATGTAATTAACTCATATATTTTTATTTAATGTTTAAATTATTAAGTTTTAATATTTTATATTCTTTTAATTATTTATTTATCTTTTATATTAATGTTTTTAAAAAAATAATAATAATAATAAAATAATAATAATAAAATAATCCTACAACCCACGTTGTGGAGCATTATCACTCCGGGTGCTCTAAACATAATTGTTAACAATTTATTTAGTAATCAAATCTTTGTATCAAGAAATCTTTGTATCAAGATTTATAGAGAATCGTATATATATATAGACATTCAAATGTTGTTACCTATTAGACGTATTATAGTTATTGGATTGAATAGCCCGTTTGTATGTATAGGGTACAACCCTTCCCTTGTATTTGTGATAAGGCAACCAATTCATTCTAATCCATAATCTAATAGTTACCTACATTCGTCGAATATATAGTATGACATCTTATCGTTTTCTTGTCTTTTATATCTTCTATTTTTGAGGTGGTGTGCTGATTGCCGCAATGATACTCCATACCATGTAATAAAAATCGATGTAATGGTAGATCATTTGGACGAGGAGTAGGAGGATAAACACTATACTTTTTTTTTTGCTATATTTAGAGTTGAACCATATCTATTTAGTTTTTTTGAATATGTTAATTTTATCGATTGTTATCCGAATTTATGTTAAGTGAGACATGGTGCAAAGAAAAAAAAAATCTTCGAATAGCATAAGATTTCAAAATTTTATTTTCCTAAAAGGGATGGTATATAAGTTTTCTAGCAAGAAATCTAGTAATAAATAATGAAACTCATAACTTATTAAATTACTCGGGAAAAAAAAATATAGAAAGGAAAAATGATGTCTCCTTCATTCGTATACCGGAGATTAGTTGATTTTGGAGCAAACTTACCTAACTTCACCTGAGAACCTGTAAGAACCCCAATCCTGCCCATGTAACCATAGACACACCAAAGTCCTTGAAAAAAGTGGAACCGTGGGTAGTAGCTTGAACCAAGTACACTCTAGTTTCAGGGTCGTTAAGTAAGGCTTCATCTGATTCAAGAAGTCCCCTTCTCTTACTCACTAGTTTGTAGTACGAGTCATCAAATGTCTTGAAAATCTTTGTGTCCAACTCAACAATTGTAGTCTCGTCTTTTGGCTTGCACTTTACCTTTAATCTTGCAATGTAATTTTGGTCCATTGTGGGGTCTGTATCACCTTTCCCGATGAAGTTGTAAATACGACTTTCAAATGATGAGCAATGAGAAATTCATGTGTACGAGTCATCAAATGTCTTGAAAATTCTTGTGTCCAACTCAACAATTGTAGTCTCGTCTTTTGGATTGCATTTTACCTTTAATCTTGCAATGTAATTTTGGTCCATCGTGGGGTCTATATCAACTTTCCCGGTGAAGTTGTAAAGATGACTTTCAAATGACGAGCAATGAGAAATTCCTAAGGTGTGACCTCATGCATAAGATTAATATGATAGATTGATAACTTTGTGACGGTGATCATATCTAGAGCGTCAACATATAGAATGATAAAGCACGTACCTGATATAGGTATACATCTAATCAGATTGTCAAACAACATGCAACAGAATCAAGTTAGAATCAAACACATAATCAATATTAACTAAGTTAAGAAGTGTACATTTGTTGTTGATTTACCTCGTTTAGGATTTATAGTGAAATCCCTATTGGGTTATAGTGTATTACTACTGGTGAAGATGGTTACAACTGGTCACTGGTCAAGTTACTACTGGTAACTATTACTACTGCTAAAGATGGTTAATATTGGTCACTGGTCAAGATACTTACTACTGGTCATCAGTATTACTACTGTTGCTACATGGATTGCATGGGAGTTTCTACTGGAGGTTACTACTGCTGAGCTGATAACGTTAGTTACGATTTAGTAGCAGATATATGTGTAACAGATTTATGATAATTACAAAGTAGATTCGATTCGATATTGTAACCCGATTATGTCTAGGGTTAGTTAGCCTCAAGGTCTATAAATATAGATCCTTATATCGTTGTAAATATACGTCTATCACGAAACCCTAATTCTAATAGATTGAGGCTGTTGGTGGAAATATTGTGTTCTTAATCGTTTATTCATATTCATAACTTGTTAATTACTATTTTGTAATATTAAAGTGTTGATCCGCTACAACTCCTTTGATAGATCTAGATCTAAAAGTTTGTTCAATACAAACCTAATCTCGTTAGATCATGACAATCCCTCAACAGGCTTGTACACGACACCTTCTTTAGCAACAGACTTGTATGCTAGTATCCGTTATAATCAGCATAACCATTGTCTAGCTTGCTTGCTTAAACCATATGCTCGAACTACACCTCCTAGGTATTCGAAACCCTTTTTGTTTGAACTCCAAAACAAACTGAAACCCTTGTTTGGGTGCTTGGTCGATTGACTAGGGAAAGAAGCAGAAAAACCGATTTAGGTGAAAGCCTAATCGATTTGGTGTATGAAAAATAAGGGACTTGATGTTCTTTATATAGCCAAGCAATGTCTTGGAGAACAAGTTGTATTATAATTAGGAAATATCCATAATTTCATAATACATCCTCTCATTTATTAATTATTATAATTAACTCATTTAATTAATAATTAGTAAATAATAAACGCATAGTCGTGTCTAAATGTCAATGTGTGTAACTCCGTAGGCTCATGCATTTACGAACACATATTTGCTAAAACTATTCAAATACCAACAACTCCCACTTTTGAATAATTTTCAAACAAATATGATAACATTGATTAACGTCTAGCAACATATCAATGTTCTCATAAATGCATGAGTGAAGTTTCGCCAAAGTCACTGTGAGTCTATGTTCGGTTCATATCCTTTTGTTAAGATACTCTAGTTAAAACTTGGAGATTAAAAATTATTCCATTTTAACTTTTGTTTCTCATTTCGCGAATCACTTAAGATTACCTAATACATTCGAGACAGTTCTTGACTTATATGGGTCTAGCCAGACACACATCTTAAGTATTCATGAGTGGCCCAATAAGAATCTAACTTCAGTTTTCACTAAAGGAATAAATCATTTATTGAATACAACTGGTAGTCATCGTATTTCGCAACATTACCAAAATTGGACTTTTTGCCACCCTTATCCAGGAGTAGTATTGACTAAGATCAAATAATGCACTAAGTACATGAGTAGCAACTTGCATCTCAAATCTAAGGATAATAAACTTATGAATTATACTTAATGACAAAGATCCATAAGTAATAATTCATGTGGGGTAATCTAGTATGCATCTGAATGGATACCATGTGAGTTAGTGAGCCAAGCTGACTAAACACTCATACATTGCCTTAATTCAATCATATTCCCATATGACCAACTGACAGCGGATATTTAGAATAATATTACACAACATTATTCAAGAATAAAACATGAAAAATAGGATAAAAATTATTATAACAAATGAAAACAAAATATCACAAGTATTATTTCATTCATAAATAAAATTGTTTATTACATCCATATATCCAAATACTAAATTCACGGATTTACATGTGATTACTAGATAAACGAAGTCCTATGCCCTCATCTAAGTGATTTAGCTTCGTTTTTTACAGAGCCTTCGTAAAGGGATCTGCTAAGTTATAATCCGAGTGAACTTTGAGTAAATTTGACTGGTGAGAAAGGCCCATTCGCTGGTGGAATCAGAATTGATGTGTATCCTTTCTTCTTGCCTAGCTTCTTTGATACTCCTGGATTTGATCTAGGACTTATGAGTGGTAATCCCGAATCCCTTGCGTTCATCAACTACCTGAATACCTACAAAGACAAAAACAAGAAAATCGTAAAACGCACCGGTGTAATAATAATTAAAAGCAACTTTCAAGTATGTTAATACTCAAAAGGATCGTATCACAAATTCGAAACAAAAAACTAAAAATCAGTCCCCGGCAGCGGCGCCAAAAACTTGATGTGTAAAATCTAGTTTTAAAAACTCGACCTACTATTAAACTTGACTACACACTATAGGCATTGTACCTATTCGTATGTAATATAGCAAAAGCAAGTAAAGGTTCGATCACATGGACTAATTTAGCTTTTAAATTAAGAATTAATGATACTAAGTTTGTTTTTGGGTTTTTGTTGTCACGATGATTAACTAACTAAAGAGAAAATTGATTATAAAAATCGTTTTGAGAAAAGTGTTTGTTTGTTATCAAATAATGGAGAAAAACACTCGTTTGATCTTCACTTGAGATCTAATTAAGTTCACGTAATTGAATGTATAATTAAACTTCTAATGTATAGTAAAATTCCTCTCGGATACCTTACTAACTTTAATTACTTTGAATTATAATGGTCCTCTGGAATACGATTAAAATTTTAGATAATTAAGCATTAATCAACAAGTCGGTGTTTTATGACTCAATCTTATAAAGTTTCCTCTCGAATAACTTCTCTAATTACAATACTAAGTCCTCACGAATCTTATTAATTGGACTTACACGTTCACGTTTAATTACCTAAGTTATTATTACTAGGTCCCCTCGAATCCTAGCAATTTTAAACCGATTATAGACCGATCGATTATTTCATACAACCTAATTAATCTATCTAGATTCTTCTCGAATACCTAGAATATTGATTAACAAATTGCATATAAACAACTCAAAGTAATATATAAAACATAAACAAATAAGGATCGACGATTAAACATAAACACCTAAACATTCAATAACGATAAACAAATTTGTCAAACAAGATCCATAATCAAACGAGTATTAAAAGATTTTTAGCTACTCATAATCTGATTTAAATAAACAGAAAAGATTAGAGAAAACATACTGAAAAAGTCTTATTAAAGAAAAACAACAAAGAACTTCGAAAACTTGAATTCGTGACCGAATATAGATCGAAAACAGCTTCTAACTCTTCTTGCAACTTCTCAACAGATTCTCCAGCTCCAAATTTCTATAAGAAACGACTGATATTAATTCTGGAAGTCTGGTTCTGTATTTACAGAGAGAAATCCGTGTTCGATAAAAACTGCAATTTTAAATTTCTGCACCTCACCCTTCATACAGTGGGCCGCACCGAGCATTCCAAATTGTACTCGAACTCTAACTCACGCTGCGCCGCACCACATCCATACTGCGTCGCAGCTCCTCTGTTGTTTTCACCATTTTGTGTATTTTTCATCATTAAAGCTCATTTCTCGTCCAATATTCCACTTCCCGATCATATAAACATGTAAACTGAATAAAACAACTTTCCACACGATTAAATACAAAAACCTATCATATTCATCATGTTTAATACGGAAATCGACCAAATATCGCATATAAATAAACTTATAAATATGCGGATATCAATCCTTCATAATAAATGACTATGAAATGAAACACAAGCTAATCACATTTTCACTCGCTTTATCGATGATTTTAGCCATGTTGAGGAAGACACCAAAGGTTTTATAACGAGACAAGTCTGGTTATTCCAAAACATATACAAATAACAATTACACCAACCTATTTCAAAGATCGAGAGCTTAAAAAAAATGAACTGCATTATACATGAACACATACGATCACACCAACCTGCCTTATTTGCCCTCTTCTCTCATCTCCTTACATTTTGTTCGATCGTAGTAACAGTTGGTGTATAAAATGTAACACCCCGGCTAAAGCGGAATACACCTGAGGCATTACAATTGTTCTTAACTCGTGTTCCTCTATTAGGTTATAATAGACACATATAATGATTTAAATGAATGCATTAAAGATGAATAAATGTTTTACAGAAAAGTAACCGAAAAACGACAAAAGACTTAAATTATTCATTAATGTCATTAACTAGGTCCAAGCTCTTATGTTTTCTTCAAGCAAACCTATCCATTTCCTGTATCATGTAAAAAGTAAACGTCAATACAAAAGTATTGGTGAATAAACAAGTTTAAGACACATGCATAAAGTATTAAAAAGATTACGTAATAAATAATATAAAAGTAATATAAATGAATATGTAAAATGTAGTATAAAAGAATGTATAATAAAAGAATATATAAAGATTGTATATTGTAAGAAAGTATAATATGTGTAATATGGCATAACACGTGTTTGTATCAAGTCTGATGTATATCATATGTGATCAAAGTCACATAGGGTCCGGTCGAGGGCCTCGACATTCACAGTAACACGTCGGAATGTCTAATAACGGCCAATAGATCTATCACGTTTCCCGTTTAGTATATACATATAATGAATGATTGATTGTTTGAATGTTTGATTTATCGTGTGTGCATCCCATAATGATTGTGTCACTTGATTCATTCCAATGTTTGCCATAATACAAAAATATAGTATCAAATATGAATATAAGTACATATAAACATAAATGACTTTACGAATGAATATAATAAGAATGACTTTTATGAATGAATACCAATATGAATGAATTACGATGAATATAATACAAAAAGGTATATATATAAACATGATTATAAGTGAGTATATAAACATGAATATAAGTTTTAATATGAATATAAGTATGAATCTCAATATGAATATAAGTCTGAATAAACACATAAATATAAGTATGAATGTAAACATAAATATGATTATGAATCACCATATTACTATAAGTATGAATATAGACATAAAATATAAATGTGAACATAAGTATGAATTAAACATAAAAGTATGAATATAAGTATGAATATGAATGTCATGATACAGCCCAAAGATTTATATAATAAAAAGGGCATCGAGTTTACTCACATGATTAAATACGGAGGTAGATACGGATACTAGATTATGAATACGGAATACGTTGAAAGGAACACCAAACTTGCCTTTACAAATCTAGAAATAAGAATAAATATGAATAAGAATATATCATGAATTTAGAGTTTTCTAGATTAGAGTTTGAATAGACAAGATTAATAAGATGATGATGGTAAGCTTGAGTAACATAAAAGATAAACATGATTATGATGAAAAACAATAGAATTGGGAACCTTTACAATCGATTATGGGAGGCTTGAAGTTTTGATCATGGAGCTTTATGTTGGTTTGATTTTTGACAAGAAGACACAAATTTATAGAGTTTGATATGTGATAAAGAAAGGTCAAAATGTAACTACCCTAATAATTAACTCCAAATTTAATTATTGTAGGTTACAAAAAGAAATGGTTAAAGAGGTGTTTAAAGCCATAAATAAGAAATGTGTAACTCATTTGACCAAACTTGAAGGCTAAGAATAAGGCTAAGAACAAGGAAACATACATACATACATACATACATAGTTCCTTGCATGCATGTATTAATTAAACTACTTGTCTTTAACACATTACTAGAATTACTTGCATTTATATAAGTCCATGTGTATTAAACACATTTTAGTGTACATTAATGTACACATGCAAGATAACACATTAATAATGTTACAAGGTTTAAATAGAATTAAGATAACCCAAATATACATAACTCAAATCGAACTTTTATAAATCGTCAAATGTATACAATTACAAAGTCCGAATTAAAGTTACAAGTCAAGTATCGGGTCGGATTCGGGCACGGTGTTACAGTCTCCACAACTTTAAAGATTTTCGTCCTCGAAAATTATGGTTGACTAGTACCCCGGTTGATTTATGAATAAGTGCGGATATTTGGATTTCATGTGATCTTCTTGTTCCCATGTAAACTCTGGTCCACGTTTAGATTCCCAACGTACTTTCACTATTGGAATTGAACTTCTCCTTAGTTTCTTGATTTCACGGTCTAAGATTTCAACAGGTCGCTCTACGAAGTGCATAGTCGAATCGATTTGGATTTCATCCAATGGTACATGTAGATTTTCATCAGCTAGACATTTTCGCAAATTAGATACATGAAAGACTGGATGAACATTCTCTAGTTCGGTCGGTAACTCAAGTCTATACGCAACCTTACCCACACGCTCGATAATTCTGAAGGGTCCAACGTATCTCGGGGCAAGCTTCCCTTTCTTGCTGAATCGTACCACGCCTTTCCAAGGTGAAACCTTGAGAAGAACGCGATCATCAACGACAAATTCAAGAGGCTTTCTACGCTTATCGGGGTAACTTTTCTGACGACTACGAGCGGTGGTGAGGTTTTCGCGTATTTTTACGATTTTATCCGTTGTCTCTTGTATCAATTCGGGTCCAGTTATTTGCGTTTCCCCAATGTCTTGCCAACATACTGGCGATCTACATTTACGACCATATAAAGCTTCATAAGGGGCCATGTTTGCACTCGTATGATGACTGTTGTTGTAGGAGAATTCGATAAGTCCGAGGTGTGAGTCCCAACTACCACCGAAATCGATGACACAGGTTCTCAACAAATCCTCTAGTGTTTGAATAGTACGCTCCGATTGACCATCAGTTTGAGGATGGTAAGCGGTGCTGAGATTCAAGCGAGTTCCAAGCGCGGATTGAAGAGATCTCCAAAATCGAGATATGAATCGACCATCACGGTCAGAAATGATGTCAAGTGGTACTCCATGGAGTCTTACGATTTCTTGAATGTAGATTTGAGCTAAGCGTTCGACACGATAAGTTTCACAAATAGGAATGAAGTGAGCGACTTTAGTCAAACGATCAATGATTACCCAAATACTGTCGTAACCTTTTGATGAACGTGGAAGTTTGGTTATAAAGTCCATCGCAATGCCTTCCCATTTCCACAACGGGATTTCGGGTTGAGTTAACAAACCCGAGGGCTTTTGATGTTCGGCTTTAACCTTCAAACAAGTTAGACATTTTTGAACGAATAAGAATATATCCTTTTTCATGCCTGACCACCAATAGGAATGCTTCAAATTATGATACATTTTATCGGCACCAGGATGAATCGAGTATCGAGTATTATGAGCTTCTTTCATCACAAGATTACGAAGATCATCGATTGAAGGTATCCAAAGACGATCGTTGAAATAATGAAGACCGTTTGGTTTGATGATTAATTGCTTTTCAATGCCACAACCCAATTCACTAGCCAAGTTTCCACCATTGATTATCTTCTGTTGCGCAATACCGATTAACGAATGAAGATCTGAAAGAACACGAATACTGTAGACTTTTGAATAAGGTTTACGACTCAAGGCGTCGGCAACAACGTTAGCCTTGCCAGGATGATATTTAATCTCACAGTCGTAATCATTAAGCAATTCAATCCATCTACGTTGTCTCATGTTTAGATCTTTTTGATTGAATAGATGCTGAAGACTATGGTGATCCGTGTAAACAATACACTTCGTACCAAAGAGATAATGTCTCCACAACTTTAGAGCGAAGATAACCGCTCCAAGTTCGAGATCATGAACGGTATAATTGACTTCGTGCTTCTTCAATTGTCTCGATGCATAAGCTATGACTTTTCCTCGTTGCATTAACACACAACCAAGACCATTTCCCGATGCATCACAATATACCACGAAATCTTCGGTTCCATCAGGAAGACTAAGAACAGGAGCTTTACAAAGTTTATCTTTAAGAATGTGAAATGCTGATTCTTGATCATCTTCCCAAACAAACTTCTCAGTTTTATGAGTAAGCTTCGTCAAAGGAATAGCGATCTTTGAGAAGTTTTCGATGAAACGACGATAATAGCCTGCCAACCCAAGAAAAGATCGAATCTCATAAGGATTAGTTGGAATAGGCCAGTTACGAACGGCCTCGATCTTAGTGGGATCAACGTGTATTCCCTTTGCATCAACTACATGACCCAAAAATTTAACTTCCTTGAGCGAAAATTCGCACTTCGAGAATTTAGCATAAAGCTTCTCTTTCTTGAGGAGTTCTAGAGCAAGTCGCAAATGAGTTTCATGCTCGGCTTTGGATTTTGAATAAATGAGAATATCATTGATAAAGACTATGACGAATTTGTCGAGGTATGGTTTACAAACGCGATTCATTAGATCCATGAAAACAGCAGGTGCGTTTGTGAGTCCAAATGGCATAACCATAAACTCGAAATGACCATAGCGAGTTCGGAAGGCAGTTTTAGGAATGTCTTCTTCGGCTACTCTAAGTTGATGATAGCCCGAACGAAGGTCTATCTTAGAGAAACAAGTAGCACCTTGCAATTGATCAAACAAGTCGTCGATTCGAGGTAAAGGATAACGATTCTTGATGGTAAGTTTGTTAAGTTCATGGTAATCGATGCACATCCGAAACGAACCATCTTTCTTCTTTACAAATAAAATAGGAGCACCCCAAGGAGAAGAACTAGGGCGAATAAAACCCTTGTCGGTTAGTTCTTGCAATTGGCTTGAAAGCTCTTGCATTTCCGAAGGAGCGAGACGATAAGGAGCTTTAGCAATAGGAGTTGCATTAGGAATGAGATCAATACGGAATTCCACTTGTCGTACAGGAGGTAATCCAGATACGTCTTCGGGAAAGACTTCGGGGAAATCCCGAATGATGGGAATATCTTCAAGTTTGAGCGTTTCTTTTCTTGTATCAATGATGTGAGCTAGAAACGCAGGATAACATGGAAGATCCTTCTTATGCTTACGCAGGTAGCTATAAGCTTGCCTACAGGACATGAGTTCAAGTCCCTTTGATTTTGTTTCACCACAAACCGTAAGAATACTACCATCAGCACACGGAATACGAATAGATTTATCAAAGCAAATGATCTCGGCATGATGTCGGGATAACCAATCCATCCCTACGATAACGTCGAAACTACCCAAATTCATAGGCACTAAATCTATAGCGAAATCACGATTCCCTCGACTTAAGGTACAATCATTCAAAATAGAACTTAGTTTAAGAACCTTACCATTGGCTACTTCGACACTAAGGGGATCATGCAACTTATTTCTTTTCAAAGCAAGCAAAGGTTCAAATTGGGTAGAGATAAAGCTATAGATACGAGTAACGATAATTGATTGGGCGTACGCTTAACAATGACCAACGAATGATTTGACGAATGATTAACAGGTAATTAACGAATGAGTAATGAATAATTAACGGATGATTACCGAATGATTAACGAATGATCAACGAATGATTATTGATTCACGTATAATTAACGTATCCGTATCACTCACGTATAATGTTTAAAGAAATCATAAAATAATGAATATATAAATACGTATAAATACGAATAAAATTGATTTTTGAGGGTTACGGTTAAATCCGTAGAAATTCTCGACATATCAAGAATACCAACTCCAAAGAATCATATCGTGACCTAGGAGAGGATGACTCTCGTTCAAATTTCCCAGTTTGGTATACGTAATTGTAACGAGATACCGCTCTAGACAGAAATTGAACTACCGATCTTCCAAACCTTACAGCCTTATAACATGAACTTTTAGAATTTTAATTCCAGACGAGAAGGGTAAAACATTTCATTATTAAAGATTTGGTTTAAGTGTCACGCTTTGGCCTAGGAGAGGAGTGTTCGTCGAGAGTTTACGAACCAGTATCGTTAACGCTCTCTCGATTAGTCACATCCAAACCTTACAGTTACTACGCAAACAAGTACTAAATCTTCAATAAGGTTTAGAAATATATATATATATATATATATATATATATATATATATATATATATATATATATATATATATATATATAGTATTTATAATTTTTTTGAAAACGACGAATGAAGAATCTCTCAAAAGAATTTAGTAAGAGGAACACAAAAATTAGTTAAAAACAATTTTTATGATGCATGAACACACGAGGACGTGTGTGGGGTAGCTTATAGACTAGGTCGTTTTCTAACCACCTAATTCCCTATAAACACGAGCTCTGATACCAACTGTAACACCCCGGCTAAAGCGGAATACACCTGAGGCATTACAATTGTTCTTAACTCGTGTTCCTCTATTAGGTTATAATAGACACATTTAATGATTTAAATGAATGCATTAAAGATGAATAAATGTTTTACAGAAAAGTAACCGAAAAACGACAAAAGACTTAAATTATTCATTAATGTCATTAACTAGGTCCAAGCTCTTATGTTTTCTTCAAGCAAACCTATCCATTTCCTGTATCATGTAAAAAGTAAACGTCAATACAAAAGTATTGGTGAATAAACAAGTTTAAGACACATGCATAAAGTATTAAAAAGATTACGTAATAAATAATATAAAAGTAATATAAATGAATATGTAAAATGTAGTATAAAAGAATATATAAAGATTGTATATTGTAAGAAAGTATAATATGTGTAATATGGCATAACACGTGTTTGTATCAAGTCTGATGTATATCATATGTGATCAAAGTCACATAGGGTCCGGTCGAGGGCCTCGACATTCACAGTAACACGTCGGAATGTCTAATAACGGCCAATAGATCTATCACGTTTCCCGTTTAGTATATACATATAATGAATGATTGATTGTTTGAATGTTTGATTTATCGTGTGTGCATCCCATAATGATTGTGTCACTTGATTCATTCCAATGTTTGCCATAATACAAAAATATAGTATCAAATATGAATATAAGTACATATAAACATAAATGACTTTACGAATGAATATAATAAGAATGACTTTTATGAATGAATACCAATATGAATGAATTACGATGAATATAATACAAAAAGGTATACATATAAACATGATTATAAGTGAGTATATAAACATGAATATAAGTTTTAATATGAATATAAGTATGAATCTCAATATGAATATAAGTCTGAATAAACACATAAATATAAGTATGAATGTAAACATAAATATGATTATGAATCACCATATTACTATAAGTATGAATATAGACATAAAATATAAATGTGAACATAAGTATGAATTAAACATAAAAGTATGAATATAAGTATGAATATGAATGTCATGATACAGCCCAAAGATTTATATAATAAAAAGGGCATCGAGTTTACTCACATGATTAAATACGGAGGTAGATACGGATACTAGATTATGAATACGGAATACGTTGAAAGGAACACCAAACTTGCCTTTACAAATCTAGAAATAAGAATAAGAGTAAATTACATAGATCGTCCCTAAGGTTTATATGAAATTACGGTTATTGTCCCTAAGTTTAAAAAGTTGCATGGTATGTCCCAAAGTTTAGAGTAATTATGGATTTCGTCCCTAATTTGGACGTCCGTTAATTTAACCGTTAGGGTTCCCTCACGTGTTAAACACGTGAGGGGTATTTTCGTCATTTTGCAGCCCTCTCTCCCATTTAATGTCTTTCATCTCAAAAATCCCCAAATCACAGATTGATTTTCCCAGAATAATTCCTAAACATAAACAAAATCACAACTATAATCAAAACCATAACCATAACTATAACCAATATTATTAATTTCTAATCTTTAGTTTGCATTCTAATTATGAATATTCCCAGCCTAAACAGGAGAAATAAATTCCAAATCCCGAACTTGAAACTACCACCGGCGCCGCCGTCGCCACCACCACCTTCGCCGCCATCATCATCACCACACACATACAGATCCGGCAAAACAGAAGGTTAAAGGTGGAAAGAAGAAGGAGAGTAACACGTTCGCCTCCCTCTATCTGTGGCATACCGTTGTTTTGGGTTTCAGTTGCTTATGAATAGATCTAGAAATAGAACGTAACTACCGAACATAAATCTGAAAGATGATTTGGGTTTCATTTTTCTATTTATGTTCATCGATTTAAATGGATATGGGTTATGTCTATTTATGAAAGATGATTTAAGAATGGGAATCTGATTTTGGGGTTATGGAATGGTGATTTTTTTGATTTTGATTTTGGAATCTGATTTTTGACTTTTGGAATTTTGTTTGTTTTAAAAGACATATAATATGAGAGAGAAGAATATGGCGAAAAGACCAAAATACCCTCACGTGTTTAACACGTGAGGGAACCCTAACGGTGAAATTAGACGGACGTCTAAAATAGGGACGAAATCCGTAATTACTCTAAACTTTGGGACATACCATGCAACTTTTTAAACTTAGGGACAATAACCGTAATTTCATATAAACCTTAGGGACGATCTATGTAATTTACTCTAAGAATAAATATGAATAAGAATATATCATGAATTTAGAGTTTTCTAGATTAGAGTTTGAATAGACAAGATTAATAAGATGATGATGGTAAGCTTGAGTAACATAAAAGATAAACATGATTATGATGAAAAACAATAGAATTGGGAACCTTTACAATCGATTATGGGAGGCTTGAAGTTTTGATCATGGAGCTTTATGTTGGTTTGATTTTTGACAAGAAGACACAAATTTATAGAGTTTGATATGTGATAAAGAAAGGTCAAAATGTAACTACCCTAATAATTAACTCCAAATTTAATTATTGTAGGTTACAAAAAGAAATGGTTAAAGAGGTGTTTAAAGCCATAAATAAGAAATGTGTAACTCATTTGACCAAACTTGAAGGCTAAGAATAAGGCTAAGAACAAGGAAACATACATACATACATACATACATAGTTCCTTGCATGCATGTATTAATTAATCTACTTGTCTTTAACACATTACTAGAATTACTTGCATTTATATAAGTCCATGTGTATTAAACACATTTTAGTGTACATTAATGTACACATGCAAGATAACACATTAATAATGTTACAAGGTTTAAATAGAATTAAAATAACCCAAATATACATAACTCAAATCGAACTTTTATAAATCGTCAAATGTATACAATTACAAAGTCCGAATTAAAGTTACAAGTCAAGTATCGGGTCGGATTCGGGCACGGTGTTACATAAAACAACAATGTAGTTTTCTTTATGTCGTGCTTAGTTAGTCCATTTTATTAACGAAGGCAAGCAAGAAACCGGCAAACCGCACCCAGATCTCCCATTTCCTCAACGGATTTTTGGCTGGTGGAAACTGGAAAACATTGCAAGAACAAATCATCTACGTGAACTTTGTTTTAATTTTATCCAAAAGCACTTTAACCGTACCATCTCCAGCCCGAGCTGCCAAAAAGCGGGTCGATTAAAATCGACTGTTGACTTGTTAGTTTGACCCAAACCCAAACTCAGAGTAACTCAAATAGCAAAAACCACTCATTTGGCACGATTCATTTAAAAGTAACTAATGACGGTTTTGGTAACTCCTTGCTTCCATTCTACGCCATACGCGTCATCTTGTTAGCCTTGCTATAAGCACCGGCCACTAGGCTTTAAAAACTGCATAAACCAACAGCTTGTAACTTTAACTTGCATCAGCAACGAAAGTTCAAAAAGTCTAAGGTATCAAAACGCAAAATTGATACACGTTTACAGTGGACGGAATATATGAAAATGATTAAAGTCATTAAAATCTCATCTTATTTGTTTATCAAAACAACAAGCTCTATGATTGCAATATAACCATTGCATCATCAAGTAAAACTTGCATATCGACATCTTCCATCGGATTGGTTCCTAGTTGCTTTGAATTCAAGAAGCTACAATGGGCATTAGATAAAAACATGATGCTCTATAAACTAAACTAATTGGTCAATTCCTAATGCTTTGAAGAACAAGACAACAAGATATGAAAAATTAATTAACAACCAAAAGTTAAGCAAGCTGGATTTCATATCGTGTTAACACAATTTTGATAGAATTTTTTGGGTTTTCGCGGGTCTATAATCTAGTGTGTTTTAACAATCTATATTTAATTTATTCATTTGAGTATAGGTAGATGCATTTTTTTTTTCTTTTTCGTTTTACTACTTTAAATGTATGAAAAAATTTAGATTAGTGGTATTTTGTAGGGAAGAACGTAAAAACAGAAATAACTTAACCAATGAATATCGAATCAAAGCAAAATGTGATGGTTCGGGTTTTCATGTATGTAAAACCGTAATATCAGTTCGGTTTTGGTTAAAAAAAAAAAAAAAAACGTAAAAGCTGAACCAAACCATATAAAATATATCAGTAATATATATTAAAGTTTTTATAATTTTTTTAAGGACAAAATCATTATTGGTAGTATGACAAAATCTTATAACTTTATAATTCTAAATTATTAAGTGATTATACATGATGTTCAAAAATAAAAATGACTAAAATGTTGTTTATTAAGTCGAACTAGTCAAAACCTAAACAACAAGTTAAAACCAAACTGAACCTAATTCAACACCAAAACTCGAAAACCGAACTAAATGGTTTCTAACTTTTAAAAATCAAATATTCTTTATTCGGTTTAATATCAAAAAAAAAAAAAATCGATTCAATTTTATGCAAAACCAAACCAAATCAGCTCACCCCTATCATTTTATAACTTTAGAAAACTTTCTTTTGACAAAATTGATTTGATAAACAACTGGAAAACTACTAAGCATAGCTCTCTAGTTAAATATAATGAGAATGGTTTAGCCGTTTAGGTTATCTTTATTTTGGTTGGACTATTATTTCCTGGCCCGATCATTCATGGGTTGGGTCATAAGGTGGACTCAAAACAGGGTTGGCTTGTTGGTCCATATCTCTACTTACATGATATATTTATTATTTATGTTTATCCTTAAGAGACCATATCAAAATTTTGTTATTAGAAAAAGGAAAAAGTATTAACAGTATATATATGATGTTAGATGCAGTATAGTTCAAATATTTTTAAAAATTTTATTTATATATTTCATTTCCCACTACAAAATATACAAGATGCAAAGTTGAAACACCTTTAGATTTTTTTAAAAGAATTTGAAACCAAAGTTGAAAGAATCAAAAAAATTCTATAGAGTAAACACTACAACAAATTTGCTAATTATCTACACTTTTTTCTTCACGGTCTATGAAGGCGTGAAGAAAAAATTTATTATGTTCACAATTTTATGTGTGTAAACTTTTAATACGCATATAATTGTGAAGATAAGAAAACCTCAAAGAAAAATGAACATTTATAATTGTGAAGAAAAATATTCGTATTTTTAAATGTGAACAAATTTTCATTACATTATAAAGTGTGAACAATATAAACTTTTATCACAATTTTAGGTGCGAACAACACTAATATCTGTTTTACATATAATTGTCGCAGCTTAGGTTGTGAAAAATGAATGATTTCTTCACGCTTTTTTGTGTGAAACTATAGAAGACAATTAATTAATTATTTCTAAAAATATAAGCGTGTGATTTATTGACCATAGCGGAGTAGAATTTAGGGGTTATAAAATAAATAACATCTAGAAGAAAACTTCACGGGTCTCAAGCCGTGAGGAATTTTCTTTTAAAACAAAGGCTCAACTGAGAGTCTAATTATCGAAACAAACCCATATCTTTATTTCAACTATTGAATTAAAAGATAAGACTCTAAATCGTCTGAATCATGCTCTACTCTGATCATCTAGAATTGACTACGTACAATTGATAAATTGAAACTCCGGTTGATTTGCCCTAATCTGATAATCATCTGGCTAAATTGCGCTATTTCTCCGTCAAGCGATTTGTCGAATTGATTAGGTTGGGACGAATTGAGAATTTGTGTCAAATTCCTATCTGGTTGAACTGATTACAGGTAATCTTCAATTCTTGTTAATTAGTTTTGATTTGTGGTTTTTATCTCAACTTTTTTGAAACAGTTCATTATGATTAACTCGAATTAGTTTTGATTTTGTGATTTTTATCTCAAATAGGTTCTAAATCATTCAAAATAATTGTGTTTCCTTGATCATATTGTTGTATGTTGTTTTTAATTAGTCATCTCAGTTTGATGTTAATTTGTGTTTATCTACATTGTTTTTGGAGTTCATTATTAAGGAAAAAATTTAGTGTTGATCTGTATGGCAATATGAGCTAAATTATTATAGCTTGGGCAGGTAAAACATTTAAAGATGCTGTCATGTCTTTTATCGTTTTTGCTCAAGTTGGAGCTATAAGAGTGAGGGTCAATTGTTTGTCCTTCTTTTTAGATCACTTTATTATTTTCTTTGGGAAATGTTCAGACTCAACTAGTGGTGTTAGCTACGGACGGAAAAAGCCTTCTTTGATAAGAGTAATAAGTTTCAATTAATGAATGAAGAAAAGTAAATCATATTAGTCGGTTAGTCCACAAAAACAACTCTGAGGAAATCGATTATTAACCTATATATATTATTGCTCAAGGGTAGTACATTTTCTATGAAAGACACTGGGTACAATCGTATATGTTTAGGGCTTCTTTTAAGTAAATAATAATATAGTCATGTTCTAAAAAAACGAATTTTAGCTCAAACATGCCAAAATCGGTTTTCCTTCTAATTATTCTTTTTGTCTTTTGTAATGTTACAACACCTCTAGTGTCTATCAGTATGGTGTCTGTATTGATCGACTAGAGAGTTTAATCAATTTTAATAAATGATCTGTATATTCAAATTTGAGGAGTAATACATATTTTAATAACTATTTCTACTCATATGTGTTACTTTAGCTGAAATGTTTTCTATTCTTCATTGTTATATCGTCAGTCTTCTTATATTAATTTCTGTGTTTAAATTCCATATTCTGCAGAATGGACGGGACACAGTCTGGCCACATGATCCTCGCACAGGATGGAGTTACTGCATCACGATCCCAACCTGGGTCGTCCTTCCAAAATCTAGGGACTCATATCGTGTTGTGGTACTCACTCATGATATCTCTATTGTTTATTTTTACAAAATGTTTTGATGGTGATTTATGATTTACTTTTGGATCCCTAATATCTTGGCAATGAGATAATTTAATGTATTTCTTATTGTTTTCAAAAACTGTCAATAGTCGCCTTTTAATTTGAAAGTTTTAAAGATGTTTAGATTGTCAATAGGAACTAGTTAGAAGATAGATGCTATTTAAACCTGTTGCATAACATCTGATCATTTGAATTACACAATTGGTAGGGCTGTTTTGTCTTTCAATACTGTTACTAATCACCTTTTCCTCCTAGTTAAATCAGACTCTAATGGTTGTGAGAAAAGTAGTAAAATGGCCGGGTCGTGTAATAGGTCAAAATGGGTGTAGATCAGGTTGGGTTGACCTGCCACCACATGCTATTCATTTCTTTTTAGTTCTATAAGTTCGTATGTTATTAAACTATTAAATATGAGATCATAAACTATTTAATTAATAATTTTTTTTTGAGTACAACTATTCAAGGAGGTTTTAACATTTGAATATACTGGGACTTTAGTTTGTACTCATTTAACCCATCTCAGTTTTCCATCCAGATTTTTCTGTTTATACCCATTGGTGCCAACTGCTAAGTACAGTCTTAGGTCCAAAATAATACTTCTCTTTCAATTTGTCATTTTGAATTATGCAAACATTTCGTCTGTTCTTTGCTTTTGAACATATAATTTTTAATTTCTTTTGGGTAAAGGACTCATTTTGAGCTAGTAAATGTCCTCAACAAGAATGCACCTAGTGGGAACTGAACCTTAGACCTCTCACCTTTTTGGTGAGAGTTTTATCCAATTTTAATATCCCAAAGTTGGCTTGGTGAGATTAAAGGACTAGTACTATTGACTATTTTACTGTAGTATCAGAAAGTTGTGTACTATTTATTTCAATAGATTCTAAGGTTTTTAGACTCCACCTGTTCCACAATTAGAGCCATTTTGCAATCTTTGCGAAGATTAAGGTAATCATGTAGGTCCGTGTCAAGCAGAAACTATGAGGCAACACTGCCATTTTCCATCAAGAAAACTTGTCTTTCTTCGAACGAAAGATGGGACGCTTCTTGTGAAACGCACAAACCAGTATCTAGTTTTTAATTTTATGTTATCTGTTTTCTTTGCAATCTAACTTTTTATCTATATTGAGACTAGGTTTCTGTGCTTAAATTTTACAATGCTAAATTTTTTATATTGGTGTAAACAAATTAGAGCCTTTTGTTCTGTTATTTTTTTTAAGGAACACTTAAGATATGTCCTATGGGTAATCAATATGAGTTTCTTTTTCTTGATACTTGACCTATTTTTGTGTGAATTCCCTTACAGATGTTACTGTTGTAAAATTAATACAATGCATATATATAATTTTTTATCCAACAATATATGTTTACTCCATATTGACATTCTTAGGACAGTTCTACAGGGTTGTGGTTGGTATACAATCACCCGAAAGGGGTCACGACGACACGAGCAGTACTAAGAAGATTTAGTGACTTCTTAAAGTTACTTGCTGCTGTAAGTAACTTTGTTTTTTTTAAAGTTACTTGCTTTACTTATTTGACCCATTAGAGATTAAACATCACCCAAATTGACCCATTCATAGTTGAATTGGACAAATTCTCTAGCCAATCATTTATATTACATATTCTTATGCATTGCACTTGTCAATTTATAACATGCGCGGGGTGGTGGTGGGGGGGGGGGGGGGGGGGGGTCTCTATTGTTGATTTACATCTCTCTGGTGTATTTTTGGGATATGTAATAATAACCTTTTTGTGTATATGCTACATAATTACAGAGTAGGTGCAAGTGCTTGGTCTCTTATGTATGCTTCAATACCGAAGAAGTTGCAAAGCTTGTAAAATGATGGCTTCAAATTGGTTTGCAACGTCTCCCTTCTTCTTTTTTTCAATCCATTTACTTATAAATGGGTCGATTTGTCTTGTGTTTAATTTCAAACAAGTCAAATTATATAAAAGTAATGGAAAGTGAATTGGTCTAAACAGCAGAAAGAAAAAGCGACATCGGGTTATCTTTGTCTTTATTATGTTTTATGTCACTTCTTTGAACATAAGGTTATCTTCACCAATGAATCAAATATCGAGCGTTGGAAGAACAAGCGACAGGTAGCTGTGGATTCTAAAATTAGAAGACTCGACAGTTTCATTAAGCTTGTGAACGTCCCGATACAGGTCCTTATCAATCTGTTTGACTAAATATTTTTCCACTGATTGTTCCGATACATCACCCAAATTGACCCATTCATATGTGTATTTAGATCTTTTTGGAATTTTAGTGTTTACTTAATTCATGTATGACAATTAAATTTTTTAAAGATCTACTAAAGTATCAATCTTTTACATATGTTTTGTTTTGTTATCGGTTTTCGATATTGTTGTAGTATATATATTATAACTATAAATTTTATAGTGAAATTCTCACCTAAAAGCGTGAGGAATGATGTTAAATTCCCAACACTTTCGAGGGTGACAAATCATAATGCTCACACATAGAAGTGTGAAGAATTATTAGAAAATCCTCACACTTGAAAAGTGTGATAAATTACCCTTACACCTAGAAGTGTGAACAATTATTACAAAATCCTCACACTTAAAAGGGTTTAAATTATTTCAAAGTTTTCACAATTGCAAGTGTGAATAAAAACCTCATATATTCACATTTAATAGCATGAAGAATTTTGTTACACCAATATTCTTCGCACACAAGTCAAATGCGAACTTCTTAAATTTCCGTGCTTTTAAGTGCGAAAATATGTCTTAAAAAGTGCTAAAATATGTCTTAAAAAGTGTTAAAAAATGATCCTTTTGTTGTAGTGAAAGAATGATAAAGTCATCGATGATCCGGGTATATTTTGTATTTTGTATATTTTTTGAGACGGAAGGAATATCATATTATATGTGACTTCATGTTAATATATTATAATGACAACTATCTCACGAATAAATAATATACTCTCGCTCTTGCCGTTGATTCTTGATGGTGGTGGACTTGACCAAACATACGTCTGTCGAAGCAAGGTACTCTTAGGAATAATCCATCTCCTCGACTTGCATATTCTCAATACTTTTTTTAGAATTACGTTGTGTATGACTTGTACAAGATTTTAATTTTATTTTTCTAGGAAGGGAGTTAGAATCTTCAATATTTTTTTCTTGCCCACAGATTCATTTTCGAAATTAATTTGAGGGAAAAGTCAAGTCGTTGTGATATATTGGCTTCGGATTTAAAACCTCGTTGACAAGAAATTAAATAATCACATTTCCATCTAGACAAAATTAAATCTTGAATTTTCTAGGAGACAATTACTCGTTTACGTTTTATTTAAATTTTTCGTTCTTTAGAAATTAAATACCAAAAAATAAATTGACTTATTTTAATGGTCTCAATTTTTTAGAATTTATCCGCAAAATTATTTCGCTTTCGTTCAATTTTCCATTGTTAATTTAATTATGTTTGTATTTTGTTATTTTTGGTTGACTAACTTGATCTATACTCGTACGTCTTCGTATAACATTACCACTTGTGACTTGTTATCAATTCATTTATTCCTCCAAATTTCGTTACTCCATCGTGTTTCAGAGGTCATCCGTGATTTGTATTGGTTTGGTATTCTCAATCTCGAGTCATAAATCATAATACTTTTCAAAGAAAAAAAAATACATGTATGATTTTATCAATCTGGCCATGGCATAGCATTGAAAACCCTAAATGCCTAATTTTTTCTACATGATTTTCTAATTTATCGAATGCTTATTACCCTACGCTCACTAACACCTTTGGCGGGTGCTTGTACATGTTCAACCAACTTTGAGTTGGCCTTTCTGGTCAACTAAAGTACCAAACAATATCATTGTTCGCGGACAATGGTATTTCCGGTGACTAAAGTTTTTATTTCGTTTTCTATATAAGGTTTTGAAAAAGGTGAAATGTCAATTGATAGCATCACCAACACTTGCCCAATATTCCTGTTGAAGTTAACTTCTTATAATGACAACAATAATGTCATGTAAAACATTCCTTTATTTAATGATTATGCAGAGATATTAACATATAATATTTTTCACTAAATGATGATTAGATTGGTGAAACCAAGCAAGCATTATTGTTTTTAAATCTTGATAAACAAGAATGACAGTA
>CAJVGC010000065.1:58072642-58181461 GCA_910822075.1 Senecio squalidus | reverse complement strand
CTCCTGTTTTGCTTAGTTACAATTTAAGTTTTTTAGGAAGTTATAGAGTCTGTTCCTCAAAGTTATTGAGTCTCTACCTCTTTCGAGTACCTATTGTAACACTGACATGCTCTTATTTGATACCTATAACATGCCTGACCCGTGAATGCAACTGAATAACTAGTAGCGTGTGTAGTGAGTATGAGTTGCTATCAAATTAATGTGTAATATTCTGATTTGCAGAGATGCTACTGTTGACTACTGTCAGAAGCTCTTGGGCTAGAACCCGGGCACCTAAAACAGTTGGAATGCGAGAAGGGTAAAACCCTTGCTTTGCACTACTATCCCGCATGCCCCGAACCTGACCTGACGCTAAGTAATTTTCTACTTTGTTTATTGCCCCGAACAGGTCATTAAAGTTATAGTTTTTACACTAAATGGTCCAAAGTTGTTGGGGGCATTGATCTGCCCCTGCCAGTATCATACTACTAGTGACATTTGATGTCGAATACTACTAAAAGTTTGTATATTCTAGCATCATTAAAGACAGATGTATGAAGAGTTATACCAATAATTACCTTCCAAAATTTTTCCTTAATGGAAATTTAGATTATTGGTAGCACGTTATCAATTGAAATTTGTTTATTACAAAAGATACTTGATAACAAATTAGCAACCAGGATGGTTCTTGGTATTATATTCATCCATGTTACTATACATACATATATGATACATGGAATTTTTCTTCAAGTGTAACAAAAATTAAATATATTTGACATCGTTAGAAGATAATTTAAAAAACTCTCTGTAACAAACTAACAACAATATCTGCCTAGCTGATAAATTAAATTTAAAATTACTAATGTAAGTTTGTTCTTGTAATTTGCACATTTACAACTTTGGATGCATTGTAAGTTTGTATATATGCATGTTCTAAATAGTATCTATATATATATATATATATATATATCGTCCTTTATATATAATCTCTGCTATTGTGGTGAAATCGTCCCGGTACTGAGGTTTCTATGTACATCTGTTTCGGAATGGATAGTCGAAGATCTAGTCTTGCGGTGCTTTCGATCAGTAGGTACTATAACCTCTTCTTTTCTTATATTTTGGTACATATGTTTTAACTAGTATTCCTTGATGTCTTATGTGAGAATTGTCATTCGTTTATCATAAAAGGTGCTTTTTATTCGGTAAATGCTTACATTTTTCAAATTGTTAGGTACGAGAGGAGGTGGAGCGTGTTTTTGAAAAGTTCACTGGCAAATTACCAAGGTGCGTTGTATCTCCAGTCCGTCTCATTTTTATACTTTTCATCTGCAAATATATATATATATATATATATATATATATATATATATATATATATATATATATATATATATATATATATATATATATATATATATATATATATATATATATATATATAATGTTTATAAGATTTTGTTCCATTCTTGAGAGTTCTAATTTTCACGTTGAAGTTTATCAAGGAAGTAGTTAAACATGGAGTTCGGGCACATGTGGGAGCAAAACATGTGGGAACAAACGTGTTGGAACAACCGGTTAGAGATCGAGTTTTGCTCAAGTCTGCTGGAATGAAGCCATGGCAGCCTTAGTTTTTATAAGATTCATATGTCATCAGGTCTTCTAATACTTTCACAATGTAAAACAATGCCTTAATGTATGTGATTTTAATGTATTGGTAATGAAAAGTTTTGCTGAACAAGTGTGATGTAATGAAAAGCTTTGGTGATTGAGTTACATAAGAATGTGGAGAAAAGTTTTAGAAAATGGTGGCTGGCCGGATGGTGGTCGCCGGAATCAAATTTTTTTTTTTATATATATAAAAATTATGACGCGCTATTACGAATGTCAAAAAGGAGAGTCATATAACGCGGGTCTTAAAACGAAGGTCAAAAAAGAATGTCATATAACGAGGGACATAAGCGCGGGTCATTCAGCTGTGACACCTCAATGCGCGTCATAAATTATTTATGACTGGTCCATCCTTGACGCGCATTTGCGCGTCATAAGCCCTCTTCTTGACGCGCATTGCGCGTCATTAATAGCCCTGTTTGTAGTAGTGAGTACAACCACTACATATATAAAACAAGTGTAAGTATCTACTACATAAGAAACCTGAAAAACACACCTCTTGATTAATAAGTGTATTATGTTTTTATTTCGTTTTTAAAATGATTAGAAAATGAATGGAAGTTCTTAAGCCACAAGCAATCTCGAAATAAATTTAAATTAACTGTAATCAGAGAAGCATTCACACTAAAATAAGTGGCGAGTTTATAATGTGCAAGGGTAGGTCACGTGACCTACCTTGCTTTTTTTTTTTCATTAGAAGTATATAGGAAATTTAAATGTGAACTACGTGAAATAATATGTCGTGACCTATGTAAAATAGCCCAACTAACTTAGAGAAGGAGAAGATAGCCCAACTAACTTAGAGAAGAAGCCCAAAGAAAAATCAAAGGAGCCCATTACTTACATCTTAATCACACGTTTTTGAGAAAAGAATAAAACAGAATAAAAAAAAGAAACTCCTTGTTTGAAAAGGCAAAACCCAAAAGTCTTCAAGTCGCCACGCACAACACGCAACAAACGAATGCACGATGATGGTCGATCGCCGGTCGCTTGAAAGTTGAAATCGCCGGCCACCGGCGCCGGATTCCTGCCCAAGTCGCCGACCTCAGGTGAGGTTTCTGCAATTCCGCTTGTGATTCAGTTTCGTCGGGTGCAATTGTAAGAACTTGTAATTTTTTTTGCTTTTGTCAGGTACAATTGTAAGAACTATGATTTTTTTTGCTTATATGACCCGATCCACTAATGGTTTTTTTTTTTACTTATTAATGATTATCGGTTTCAATCAAATAGTGACCTACGAACATTTGAGTTCTAGACTCACCACTGACTAAAATTTATCTTTACTTTTCTTTCATTTCTTAAATTTTGTCTTTTTCTATTTGAATATAGTATTTAAAACCAGTTCGATTGTTTTTGTGAAAAAAATGAAAATTAGTAAACCATATGTGAAACCAGAAACTTAGATTAACAATATATTTGAGACATACCACGACAGTTTTGGTTATGGCCGAACACACTTCATATCTAAAAGCGTACAGATTTGGAAGTTCTAATACCTAATAAATTTGTGATACCTAAGAACGTAACAAGTTTGAGCATCTAACAAACCCAAGACATAAATGTGGGTAGATTTGGGATATGTTTGGCAATGAGTTTATAAGAAGTTTATAAGAGTTTGAATTCTTCTTCTTCTTTTTTTTTTTTTTAAGTTTAAGCTGTTAATATTATTTGTTTGACATTTTTCGTAGAACATATATGAAAAATAAGCTCCTTGAATACAATATGTTTAGCGCGCGACTTTTCGTAACTTTTAGAAAGTGGATGTGTTTGTTTTTCGAAAAATAATCCATTTGAAAAAAAGAAAAAAAATCGTTTGTATTGTAAATTTTCAACTTTTTTTTTTAAAAGAAATTTCTAAAAAACTCTAAAATGATTTGTTAATGAAAATTGCTTTTACACTGTTTTTCGAGTTAATTTTTAAAAGAAAAGAAAAGAAAAGAATGGAAGAGAAAGGAATAGAAGAGAAAGTTTCCTTTCAAATCATCCCAAATACGGGAAGAAAGTTTTTAAAACAAAATGTATTAAATTTTCTCTTCATTTCTCTTCTTTTCTCTTACTTTATTTCTTTAAATAAAACTCAAGAATACAACTTATTTTAGAATCATTTGTCTTCCTTTCCTTTCTTACCTTAAAAAAACTCGAGAACATAGTGTTAGAAAATAAAAAGTTTTAACATTAACTCGTAAATAAAGTTCCAGCTCGTATCCAATTAGATCTATAGTTTCGACTATTTTTGTCAAACATATTCTACAAAAGTAGTTTAAACTTGTAATATTATAAATACATAAATACTTTTCATTAAATTTATAGTCTTCACTATTTTGAAAAAGACACCTATACAAAGAAAAGTTCCAACTCATATGCACCTTTAAATATAAATTCAAACCTATCCAACTTTCACTTAGACCACTCCCAGCGGAAGCAGCAACACCGCGTTTTTCCCCCCAACAACGCCGTTAACGGCTGGGGGGGACGCCGTTCCAGCGGTGTTGTTGCTTGAAGCACGCCGCGTTTTCCTTTTTTTTTTTTTTTTTTTTGTTTAATCATTAAATTCGAGTAATAAAAAAAAAAGAAAAAAAATTTGACCGTTGGTGAGTAACGGATATATTTTTAAAAATTAATTTTTTATTTTTTATTTTTTATTTTTTTTCCTATAAATACCCATCAATAACACCATTTTACCCACACCAACTCATATTCTTTCTCTCTAATCCACAAATATGTCGTCAAGAACGTTCAAAATGAATTTGACCGATTCCGACTCTTCCGAAGATGAAACAATTATCTTGATGGCGAAGATGGCCGGAAAGGCTTTTTACGATCAAGAGGAAGCTGAGGAAGCCATCGAATCCTCAAACCCTCGGGTTAAAAGAAGATTTATAAGAAGAGATCGAGTTGGGGCAAACGAACGCCTTATGGCAGACTATTTCAACGAAGATTGCGTTTTCACACCGGAGCAATTCAGACGAAGATACCGGATGAGTAAGCCGCTATTTCTTCGAATAGTCAACGGTATTCTTAACTATCCTCAACTTCCACTTCCTAGTCACTTTAGCTATTTTACATCCCGACTTGATGCTACGGGCAAACCTAGTTTTACCGCTATACAAAAATGTTCTTCCGCCATGCGTGTTTTAGCATACGGAATCACTTCCGATGCATTTGATGAATATCTACACATGGCGGAAAGTACATCACTGGAGGCTTTAGATAATTTTTGTAAATGTGTTTTGGATTTATATACTAACGTTTACTTAAGAAAGCCAACACAAGAGGACATTCAACGTATTTATGCAAAGCATGAAGAAAAACATGGGTTACCTGGGATGCTTGGGAGTATTGATTGTATGCATTGGGCATGGGAGAAATGTCCAATTGCATGGAAGGGCCAATACACACGAGGTGATCATGGCCACCCAACCGTAATGCTTGAAGGGTTGCCTCGTATGATTTGTGGATTTGGCATGCTTATTTTGGTGTCGCGGGCTCTAACAACGACATTAATGTTTTGAATGCCTCGCCTCTATTTACGGAACTCCTCCACGACACCGCTCCACCTTCTCATTTCGTGGTAAACAACACTCCGTATGAAAAAGGTTATTACCTCGCAGACGGAATCTATCCAGAGTGGGCAACATTTGTGAGATCATTTTCTCATCCACCAGACGAAAAGCGAAAGAAGTTCAAAAAATTTCAGGAAGCTGCAAGAAAGGATGTTGAAAGGGCATTTGGCGTGCTACAAGGCCGATTTTGGGTGTTAAAAAATGCCGCAAGATACTACGAGGTAAACAAGCTAAAGCGAGTCATGTACACTTGCATCATATTGCATAATATGATCATCGAAGACAATCAATTTAATATCAGTGACTGCGAGGAATACTATACTCCAATACCACGAGAACAACGAACTACCCACGAAAGGTGCCAACTACAAATCCGAGTAACGAAAGAGATACGAGATCGTGATGTACACCATTGTCTTCGAAGCGATCTCGTTGAACACGTTGCTACGCTTCCTGATGACTATCGCTTTGGAGAATGATTTCTATTATTATGTATGTTTTAATTTATGTATGTTTTAATTTCGGTTTTTAAAATTTTAATGTAATCGTGTTAAGTTTATTTTTATGTATTGTTTATTTTTAATATTAATCTAAGTTTATTTTTATTAATAATGTTTTAAAAATAATATGAGAAAAGAAAGAAAATGAAAAAAGAAAAGGTGGTGGGTCCCAGTTTTTGGTGTTATGAATGGGGGTGTTATGTTATGTTATGTTAAGTTGGTGTTATGGTGACGTGACAACGAAAAATGGTGTTATTGGTGTTATGATTGGGAGTGGTCTTAGTTTTACTAAATATATATTTTTACTGGATTTCTTATTTTTAAATGTTCTCAAACCATAATTTCTAGGCTTGTTTGATCTTATTTTTATTCACTTTTAATTGTGTGAATTTGTCTAAAAAGTATGAAGAATTAACAATGACGGGTGTAAATGTGTATAATGACCTTTATGCATTGAAATCCCAAATCCGTTACCGAGAATCAAGATTATTAATTTTATTGAGTTTTTAGGCTGGCTTAAAACAAGACGATGTACGATCACCAGCCCCTCTCATACCGTTGAGGACTCGAGGTCGTCCGTGTTTGCCAAGTAGCCTTGCTGAAATATATACACATGTAAACACTTACACCATAGGTATATGTATACACACATATACATCAATATATTGATACCGTACTCATGCATCATATGATCACAAAGATCTTTTCCTCACATTTTTGGTAAATTACCTAAGCCTATAGTCCCCTATTCACTATTGTACAACCAAAATTATTCAAAGTTTGCTAATTTAATATATTTAAATACAGACATGGGAGAAAATGCCGAAACTTCTTGTTTGTATTTTTGCCGTTTAAAAAAAAAAGACACGATATCATATCAAAACTTTTTTGTTGCCATGATAGTAACTAATATAAGTAACTAAAATGTTTCTAATAATTAATTGTTTGAATATTGTCCAATAAGCTAGTTAGAATATTTAAAAGTACAACCATACTCATGTATTTATGGTTGCGTGAGTTATAAAAAAAATTGGTTTGATGACCAAACATGATTATAGTTTACTTTTCTATTTTTTAGAAAAGAAAAATTCAACAAAAGTATAATCTAAATTGAGTATAGGTATTTGGTAGGCCAATCACCAGTGTGTATTCATATTGTAGTTGCGTATTTGTGCAACTAATCCAGACCTTTTTTTTAATCAAGAAAGGTAAAGAGGTTATAAGTGACTTTTAAGATAGTTTTATTTTGAACGCGATAGTTTATTTCGAACATCTATGTCATATTACATAATACATATGTTATGTCCGGCGGTTCAGAAGATTTCATGTCCGTTCAAAAATAAAACCCTAAACGACCCCTTAAGATTTCATCACGGCTACCGTTTGGTTTTATAACCCTTGAGTTTGTTTATGTAATAGTACGTAAAATAGCTCCATTATATTATACTATGAAGTTAAGAACCACTATTTTGTGAAGACTAACCAGAGAGGCCAAATAGTAAAAGGACGGAGTGGTAAGTTGATCACAGTAGGAAGTGAAAATGGACGTCGTTGTAAATCATGAAGTGGAAGATATAGTTGGAAATAGGTTCACTAAAGTTAACCACTTGTGAATTTGGTCCATGAAGAAATTATATTTGAGCACTCTCAGACTCTCAGTCATGGTATCAAACAATCCTATCAAAACCAAAAAAAGTTTGTCACGTCAGCATAACACTGAACATCACATAACAGTGAAAAAACTTTCTAATAATTAATCACATTGAAAAAACTTTCCAATAATCACAATGAAAGTAGGGACCCACTAAAATGTAAAATATTTTTATCGCACTGAAATCTAGGACCTATGAATCAAAGACCAGCTAATTTATTTCTAACAAGTTATTACATTCTTTATTGAGTTAATTAAATGGGTCGTCCTATAGTTTGCACTATTTGCACTGGTCGTCCGTATAATTTTTTTATCACACCACTCGTCCCTAAGTTTAAATTTTGTTGCCTGGAGAGTCCATATTTTGGATGTGACGTTAAGTGAGCCGTTAAGTCTTATCATGTGAGAAACATGTGAGGGCAACTTTGTCTTTTTACCACCATCTTCCCCAATTACCTACCACCAACTCCCCAAATTTCCAAGAACCCCAATACCCACAAATCCTTAATTTCTCCAATCACTATTTCAAAACAATTCAATCAAAACCCATATCAAAAAACACAAAAAAGACTAAATTAGAACATTAAAAAAAGACTAAATTAAAACAATTCAATCAAAACCCATATTAATGTTATAATTTAGCTTGATCTACTGCGACTCAGACCAAGTTAGCTTATGTTGGACCTGCGATAGTAAGGTCCATTCCGCTAATTTCCTTGTCGCTCGTCATTCCAGAAACCTCTTATGCCGTGTCTACCAGTCTCCGACTCCATGCACGGCCTCCGACGAGAAACTCGGTCCTTCGACGGTTTCCGTTTGTGAAGTGTACTTCCGATGAAGAAGATGATGCCGATAAACAAGAGAGCCATGGAGAAATCGATGATGATGATGTTGAAGATGAAGATGACGATGACGGTGAAGATGAGGCGGAGGAGGAGGATGATGATGATAATCAGGTTGTGCCGCTGTGTACTACTCCGCCACCGGCAGCTAATTCATCTAGCAGTGACGATGTAAGCATTGTTTTGAGTAAATGAAAACGTGAGAATGTAGCAGTAGATGAGGTATCACAATTTCTGAATTTTATTGCTCAATTTTAATTTCTGAATTTCAAAGCCCTAATTTGATGATTTTTGAAATCAGGATGACGTCGAGTTGAATAAATTAGTAAGTAGGTAGAAACAAGAAAGGGTACTTTGCTCTGATTAACTTCATCTTGTTATTGGCTAACAAAACAATATATTAGGAATTTATTTTGATTGAATTGTTTTGAAATGGTGATTAAAGAAATTAGGGATTTGTGGGTATTGGAGTTTTTGGAAATTTGGGGTTGGTGGTAAGTAAATGGGGGAGATGGTGGTAAAAAGACAAAGTTGCCCTCACATGTTTTTCACATGATAAGACTTAACGGCTCACTTAACGTCACATCCACAATAGGGACTGTCCAAGCAACAAAATTCAAACTTAGGGACGAGTGGTGTAATGAAAAAAGTTATAGGGACGACCGGTGCAAATAATGCAAACCATAGAGACGACCCATGTAATTAACTCTTTTTTATTTAAACCCATTTTGTGCCTTTTCTGATTCACTCTTCGAGTACAAACAAATTATATATATAATTACTATTAGACTATGCGGAGTGGTTAAGACTATGCGGTGTGAGGCGTGAAATCACCCAATAACGCCGCCACCTAGGCGTTATAACGCCCCATCACGCCTCCCCCCACTCCGGTAGGGGCGTTATCGCCAAAAAACTCACCACGGCGTGAGCAGAATAACGCCGTGGTGAGGGGAAAAGTCTGAAGCAACGGTCGAAAAGTTCAAGCAACGGTCGAGTAAAAAAAAACCAACGGATACATTTAAACCTAAACCTAAAAATCCTCTATAAAAACCAACTCATTTTATAAAAAAAACCACAAACAATCTCTCTTTCTCTCTCAATTTTTATAACATTCTCTCCATTTTTATACATTCTCTCAATTCTCTCAAATGGATCCCAACAACAACAACAATTAAAACAACCCCAACCAATGGAACCAATGGTTCAACCCTAACCTCAACCAATATCAAAACCCAAACCAATATCAAAACCCAAACCAATATCCACAATTTCAAAACCCCAACCAATATCAACACCCAAACCAATTTCAAAACTTTAACCAACTTCCAAACCCTAACCAATATCCTCAATTTTACCAACAAACTCCACCACCACAACGACCATCCCAAGACCCGCTATACCAAGGCGGGTCGTTCCAACAGTTGCTTAACCTCCGCGATTTTCCGGGAGTGCCTCCATTTGACGTTGACCGTAACCAAGGCGATTCTGAAGACGATGACGTTGTTCCGGAAACTCAACCGGAAAGTATGCCGGCCCATGGGAAGAGGAAACATAAGAAGAAAGAAACCGAATCCCAAAGAGGCAAAACCGAAAAGAAGAGGTGGACCGAACGGGAGGAGGTCGCACTTGCTTCAGCATGGTCGTCGACATCCGAGGACCCCATTTTGGGAAATGATCAACATTCACCACTTTACTGGGATAGTGTTCGTGAAAAATTCTTCGCCAAGATGTTTAAAGATGATCCCTCTTACTTTCGTACCAACGACATGATTTCGAGCAAGTGGACCGACTTACGAAGAAAGGTCAAAAAATTCAACGGGATTTTTCGACAAGCCCAACAAACTAGAACAAGCGGTCAAAGTGATAAACAAGTGCTCGAACATGCTCTGGAGGTATACCGCACCAGAATGCAAGTGGGTTTCCAACATTACGCGTCTTGGGAAGTATTGAGAAGAAGCCCGATTTGTCAAAATGTCCCAACATTTGGAGGGTCCTCAAAAGCGCGGAGAACATCGGAGTCTAGTAACCCCTCCACTCCCGCCACTCCCGCCACTCCGGTATCGCCTTTTGCTGGAATCGATCTCAACGATGATGATGATGATCTTCACTTGGAGGAAGAGCTTCCAAGACCGATTGGAAGAGATCAAGCAAAGGCAAAAGCGCGCAAAGGAAAGGGCAAAGCCGCTGCTTCTTCTTCGGGGGCCGAAGAATCACTCCAGTATATTGGGAAAAAGTTCGGGGAATTTACTGAAACTGCTCAAGAAAAAATGTAATCAAAAGCGTTAAAGACGATCATGCAGGACATCAGTCATCTCGGGGAGCCTTACAAAACAATAGCAGAAGAAGAAAAGAAAAGGCTTATCGAGAAATTTTTTCCTCAATATATGTAGTATTTTTTTTATTGTAGTATGTTTTTTTTTAAATAGATTGTAGTGTGTTTTTTTTTTATTTTTAATAAAAATACAACTTTTTAAATAAAATTATATAATAAAAATACAAAATAAACTCTATCACTCCACATCATCATCACTTACACACAACCACTCCATCCATTTTTATCACTCCACATCATCACACTCTCTTTCCTACAAATCACACTCTCTTTCCTACAAATCACCTCTATCACTCCACATCATCACTCCAAATCACTTACCACACCGCATAGTCTAAGGGTAAGTGATGATGATGTGGAGTGATAGAGGTGATTTGTAGGAAAGAGAATGTGATTTTAGGAAAGAGGGTGTGATGATGTGGAGTGATAGAAAATGGGTGGAGTGGTGAGGGTGTGATGATGTGGAGTGATAGAAAGTTGTATTTTTATTATTTTTTTATATAAATGAAATTTAAAAAGTTGTATTTTTATTAAAAATAAAAACAAAACATACTACAATTTATTTAAAAAAAAAACATACTACAATTTATTAAAATAAAAAAACATACTACAATAAAAAAAAAATACTACATATCCGAAAAATATTTTTCGATAAGCCTTTTCTTTTCGGCCTCCGCTATTCTCCGATAAGGCTCCTCCAGATGACTAATGTCCTTCATAATCGTCTTTAATGCTTTTGATCGCAATTTTTCTTGAGCAGTTTCAGTAAATTCCCCGAACTTTTGTGTCATCAACTGGAGTTGTTCTTCGGCCCCCGAAGAAGACCCGGCTTTGCCCTTTCCTTTGCGCGCCCTTGCTTTTGCTTGATCTCTACCAACCGGTCTTGGAAGATCTTCCTCCAACTGAAGATCATCATCGTCATCGTTGAGATCGAATGAAGCAAAAGGCGATATCGGAGTGGCGGGAGTGGAGGGGGTACTAGACTCCGATGTTTTGCGCGCTTTTGAGGACCCTCCAACAGTTGGTACATGTTGACAAATCGGGCTTCTTTTCAATATTTCCCAAGACGCGTAATGTTGGAAACCCACTCCCATTTTAGCGCGGTATATCTCTATAGCATGTTCGACCACTTGTTGATCATTTTGACCGCTTGTTCTAGATTGTTGGGCTTGTCGCATAATCCCGTTGAATTTTTGGACTTTTCTTTGTAAGTCGGTCCACTTGCTCGATATCATGTCGTTGGTACGAGCGTAGTCGGGATCTTCTTGACGCATCTTGTGGAAGAATTTTTCGCGAACACTTGCCCAATAAAGTGGTGAAGCTCGATCTCTTCCCAAGATGGGGTCTTCGGATGTCGACGACCATGATGAAGCAAGTGCGACCTCTTCCCGTTCGGTCCACTTCTTTTTTTCGGTTTTGCCTCTTTGCGATTCGGTTTCCTTCTTCTTATGTCGCCTCTTCCCACGGGTCGGCATACTTTCCGGTTGAGTTTCCGGAACAACGTCATCGTCTTCGGAATCGACCAATTGGCGGTTACGGTCAACGTCAAATGGAGGCACTTGTGGAAAATCGTCGAGGTTAAGCAATTGTTGGAACGACCCTCCTTGGTATACCGGGTCTTGGGATGGTCTTTGTGGTGGTGGAGTTTGTTGGTAAAATTGTGGATATTGGTTAGGGTTTGGAAATTGGTTAAAGTTTTGAAATTGGTTTGGGTTTTGATATTGGTTGGGGTTTTGAAATTGGTTTGGAAATTGGTTTGGAAATTGGTTTGGAAATTGGTTTGGAAATTGGTTAGGGTTGAACCATTGGTTGGTGTTTTGATTGTTGAACCATTGGTTGGGGTTGTTTTGATTGTTGTTGGGATCCATTTGATGTAGAATTTGTATAAAATTGTGAGAGAAAGTTATATATTTTGAGAGAAAGTTGGATGGTTTGTGGTTGTTTTTATAAAAATTGTTTAGGTTTTATAGAGGAGTGTTGGAGTTTGTTTTTGGTTTTGCCCGTTACCCTCTCGACCATTTGAATTTCTTGACCGTTGCACCCTCCTTTCTCCCTCACCACGGCGTGTTTCTGCTCACGCCGTGGCCCAAAATCAGCTGATAACGCCCCCACCGGAGTGGAGGTGGGGCGTTATTGGGCGTTATAAACGGACGTGGCGGGCGTGGTTGTTTGTGATAACGCCCCACACCGGAGAGTCTTACTAACATCCTCTAGAGGTGTCACTATCAAAACATTATTTGAAAGAAGGAAAGAAAATGCATAACACGACGTCAGCCCTGGTGCCGAACCACTATGGTAACGCAAAAGTGGTTCGGGTGTGCTCTCTTATGGGCTTACGGGTTTGGATTTGTATGAGATATAAATCAATTTAGATTATACTTGGTGATCGAGAAAAAAACTTTATAGTCCCTATCTTCATTTTGTAACATTTAGAGATTATACTTATATAGTTTTCAAAATTTAATTTTCATTTTTTCTCATATATATGTAATATGTAATTACCTTTATGACATCAACTATTGATGTACATCCGATACTTAAAATGTAAAATTTTATAGTACTAATCGAAAATTTGACTCAAAGTATTTACCATCTCCATGAAATTTGGCTAAATTTGAAACATTGCATAAAGTGAAGTGAATTAAAGTATTATAAGTTAGATTTCTATTTAATAGTTTAGTCCGGTGATTATGCTAGGTAAATCATTAAACTACATGTTGGTCAATAAACACTTTAATAGCATATTTGAAAAACCAAAGTTTGGTAGAATAAACATCTTTTTAATAATAAAAGGTTCCGAAAGCAGATAGAAGTGAAGAAAATCTAAAACTTCAATTCAACTATTATTTTATATATTCAAATTATTTGTATTTATTTGTTTTAGATGTTTAATTAAACTTTCATTTTAACATGTCATAGCATTTTGTATGGTCGTGCATGTTTGTGGACAAAAAGAAAACTATTTTTTGAAACATCCAAAGATATATAACGTAAATATTTTTCTTCAATTTTACTTTGTATCTTCAGCTCTAGTTAAAATCATGTTAAAAGTACTTAAACACGTGTCGGAAGTACAATATTTCTACTATATAGTCCGGGTCTTCTTTTAGGTAAAGGCTTTTATGAGGGCGTTTATTGATGTTAATTGTTAGGTAGTCTTTTATATGTTTTTGTTTTGTTGGCTTTTTTAGTTCCTCTTATAAAAAAGATTATTTTTTCGTAAAAAGTACACAGATGAACCTTTATTTCGAATTTTTGAACACCGGTGGTCCTTTAGTCCGTTAGGATTAACTCAATTTTGTTAGTTTAATCAAAATGACCATTTTATTCTTTTTGTCTTATTCACAAATAACCGTTTTTGTAATTTACATTTTAAAAACATATAAATTAATTAATTAATTAACACTAAAAGTAAAAAGTAATACATAATAAACTTTATCCCAAAGAATAGCTCTAGGTTGTTCCCACTAAAACGCGTACCCGCGCTATATATCCATTCACCAAATTTCCTTTTAAACATTTTTCTTCATTTCATTTCATTTCAAAAAAAAATACAAAGATTTCACTTCAATGAGTTCAATCTCCCCTAGTTTCACATCCCATTCTTCTTCTAACAACATCTCTGATATCGCTGCTAGAGTCGTTGCGGAGTTCCGCAACGACGCTAGCGAGAACGATATCTATAACTTCCTCGATATCCAACCAGATATCGAAGAAGTAGAATCAAACGAAAAAGAACAAGAAGAAAATGAATCAGATAAAGAGTTCGAGTTTGAGATTCTTTGTAAAGGGACAAATTCGTTAAATATTTCAGCTCATGAGATTTTCTCTAATGGAGAGATTATTCCGCGGTATCCGTTATTTGATCAAAGTTTGTTACATGATGATGCTGTGTCGGTTCCGTTTCCCGTTATACGGAAACGGAACCAGTTACGTAATCTTTTTAACGAGGAGCGTGAAACGCCGTCGTGTTCCTCATCCGAACCTGATGATCTCGACGGCGTTTTACCAGAGACGTACTGTATTTGGAAACCGAAAGAAGAGTCGCCGGAAATTTGTAAAAAAAGTAATTCCACCGGAAACTTATCCAAACGGTGGAAGCTACGTAATTTACTTCGTCGGAGTCACAGTGACCGGAATTTTACCGCCGGTAAGGATTTAAGTCCAGTGACGAAAAAAAGATCGGAGAAAACGGCGAAAGTAGCTGGTACAGATGATGACGTTGAAACGGAGACGGTGACGGTGACGGTAACAGAAGCGCATAGTAGAGGTGACCGTCTTCGATCGGTTTCGTTTAAACAAGATCTTGTAGGTGTGTTTGCTAATGTAAACGGAGTAAGCCGGAATTTACATCCGTTTTAAACACGATGCTTATTTACGTGTGGTTATTTCGACTTATTTACTGTTTATGTAAATTTTGAAAAACTCATAAGTTTAAACTTTTTTTTTATGCTTTTTAAAAATCGATTTGTAAGATTTTCAAAATTTAAGCTTATAAACCTGATAAATAAGTCTAAATAAAAACGCCTAATTTATATATCTATATGTATATATGTATATATCAGTTTGGAGTGTTTGGATATTAGGTTAGTAGAAACGGGGTTACCGGAAAGTTAGCCGGAAATGTGTGATTTTGTGGTGGGGTAAGAAATGGCTTTAGTGATAAAGTTAAAGGGGAAAAAGTGTAAAATGAAAAAAAGTAAAAGGGGGTTTGAGGATTACGGAGCGTAGGAAAAGAGTGTGTGTGGTGGGGTAGGTGTGATCACCCAATATTTGTGGAGGGTAGTTATGTCTTTTTGTATGGGCTCCAAATGTGGATTGCTTTGAGTTTATTAATGGAATTTTGTTAATTTGTTTAATTTTAAGTTAATCATTTGTTTGAATCAATTTGTATTTTTTTTCTTTTTATAGAATTAATGAATATTATGATGTTACAAGTTTGTAAGATTGTCAAATGTTTATATAGTCTTCGGAATATAAATGTGGTAAGGGTATACAAAACTCAATCGAACCTCTGAAATTGGCAAATCAGATCGAAATTGTTATGTATGATAGATTTGGCGGAATAGAGTAAGAAAAAGAAAATGGTTTTTGCCTTTTCGGTTTAATGTGGCAAACATAGATGTTACAACGTAGTCTTCGAAGCTTATTTTTAATGGAATTCATATTAGGTTTTCGAAGTTTAGTTGATTTCTTATGAATCGATATACAATTTAGAATATATTTTGTGGTCACTTTTGTGTAGTGGTCCAACTTATTTGTAACCTTGAGTCTCGTTCGAATAAATTTAACTATGATTGGTTGTTGTTCGACAAGTCATGAATTGTTTCGATTCAGGTTATTTTGGGTTCCTCATATTGAATAATGTTTGTTTAATTGTTTTTGGTCATTTTAACTTTATTCTACATCGTATAGAGTTTTGCTTTTGCTTAAAGTCGTGTTACGAATTTGTTTTCTAAATTAAGTCTTTCTTTTTTGTTTATTATAAAAAAATCATAATTAGAAAAGGAAAAGTGTTAATGACTTCATAATTATGTCATCATTGCATCAAATTTTCAAATTTTCTTTTTGCTTTTTAGACTAATAAAAAAAATCTTCTCTTTATTTGTCATAGTTCAAGTACTTAGTAATATTTTAGTCCATCACAATCAAACATATATATGAATCCAAACTTTGATTTTATTACCAAATAATTGTTTAGTTATAAATTAATGACACCTATGCTAAAAGTTCATGTTTGTATTAATTTGATAAAGTGATTCATATACATTACATTTTTATCTGACTTTCGGTACAACACCAACATATATTAACCGAATATAGATGATTTGGTATTCGCGACTTGAAGAGTGAATTTTGTAGCAAGCAAGTTACTATAAAGAGTGAATATAGAGCTTCTCTCAATAGATTAGCTACTCATGCTAATCTCCTTGTGAGGGGTGTTAACATTACTTTCTTTCTCTATTCATTTTGTAATTCGGAGGAGGAATCATTGATTCATTGCATATTGAAATGTCTTAAGGTGATGGCGGTTTGGAATAAGATATGGAATTGGTGACATCTAACTTCTTATGTTTCGCTCGCCTCTATTTCTATTTTCGATATAGCCGTGGGTAAGGTCGGATATTATGGTTGTCCTCGTCTTAATAAAATAGTCAATGGAGTGTTTCAATGTGTCATTTGGACAGTCTGGAAGTGGAGAAATAAGGTGGTTTATGCTCATCCGGATTCACTTTTAAGCATTATTTTAGAAGATATCTTCCCCTCTATTCAACGCTAAACGAAGACATGGATTTCTTCCCGTTGCCGAGTGGACCCACCTGATTGGAGTTGTTGGGTCTCCAACCCTTTGTCTCTGTTTACTTGATCGTATCGGTTGTTAGCAGGGATTTCCTAGGTTTTTGGGCGGTTCTTTTCCTGTTGTGCTTTTGTAGTCTTTTTATTTGTGTTGTTGTTGCTGATCTTTAGTCTTTTTTTTTGTTCGTTGTTTTTGTGTCTCCTTCTTGGGGGTGTGCATAATTTGGAACATATATAGTGTGTATACATTTGTATCTTCACGCTTCTAAAAAGAAGGTATACTTTTATAATTTGTTTATAATTATAAGTGTGTACAATATAAAAAGTCGAGGAAACAATGTTGGAATAACATATGGATGCTTAGGTGACATTTGAAAGAATTTTTTTTTTTTTTTTTAATAGAAATAGTAATATTTTTTTATTAAAGAAAAAAAAAGTTCGAAAAAAAAAATTTCTTTTTGGAAAAAAAAAAAAAATTAATTTTTTTCGATAACGTTATCATTTTTGTGCATAACTTTTAACGTTATGCACACAAAAAATTATGTCAAGTCACAAAATGTAATTAAACTTGTCAAGTAAGCATGTCACGTCACATGCCACGTCATATGATGCACACAAAAAATATGATAAACATTAAAAATGCACAAAAAAATATGATCCACATTAATGATTCACACAAAAAAGCTATGATATTCAACTATGATGCACAAATAAATGTTCATCATAAATGTGTATCATATTTTTTTCGAACAAAAAAAAAAAAAGTTTCGATTTTTTATTATTTTTTATTTAATAAAAATGTTATTTTTTTATTAAAAAAGTAAGAAAATAATTATTTTTTTTCAAAATTGTCAAATGTCACTCTCACAATACTTTCTCGAATTTTATTAAATTTGAGATTTTTCACAAGAATCCTCTCATTCATATATATATATATGACCATTATAACTTAGCTATACATATTCTAACTTTCGAGAACAATAAAAATACTAACATTGACTAAATAAAACGAATTACATAAGTAAAATGTAAAGAAGTGGTGCAAAGAAATGTCATATTTCAAATTATGGTGTTTTTGTTTGAAATAATATGGTATCCTAGTTTTGACTTTTTGAAATATAAATGTCGTGCCATTATTATTTGATTTTTTCAATAAAATTGTAAATAAGATCGTTGTCGAAATAGCGTTTAAAGTTGGTGAGATTCTTGGAGGTGTCCTTTGTCGTACGAAAATGTTGGATGCTTATGCTTTTATACTCTTATACTTTTATCCTTTTAAATTATTTTTGAATTTTCCAAGTCTAAACTCTGATTGTATTTAATAATTAATCGAATTTAAAGTTTAAAAATATAAAACTCTATAATAATAGACAAAGTTAATACTAATAAACAAGATTTGTTAGCCAAGCCCTAATAAATATTTATGTATTTACAAAATTAAAAATACAAACTATTTTTATAAGTTATTTGAAGTATTTTAATTTAAAAAAATAAAAGTAGTTTCAAACATCGTCAAGTAAATTTTTATTTTTCATTTATATATATTTTCTACTAGTGGAAGGAGAAGGGATACTTCGAGTAGTAAGTACATTTAAAGTCAAGTAGTCATGTAGTAAGAGGCGAGATTGTACGACTCTTGTGGATGCGGCTACAAAGAGATAAGCAAGGGTGTTTTAATGACGGGCAAAGAAGATTGTGGATTTAAAAAGATGTCGGTAGAAAAAAGAAAAGGAAAATGATTTTGTAACGACCCGATTTATGTAAAAAGGACTAATGTTGTAATAATTATTGGTTAAAGGACCACCTTTGTAAAGAACTTTGTATTTTGGTTGATAATGTCCTTATGTCATAGCTTAAGGTTTGTTATGAAAATTTTTAAATAATTCACATACTTATCTTTAGAAGATGTTAGAAAGAAGTAGAAAAGCTGGTTTGTGAGTGTGTGTATATTCGTGTGATGAGAAATCTGTTGGTGATTTATGTCAACAATATGATTTAAATATAATGAGATTAATTTGTTTTAACCAGTGTAATCTTGATAAATATCGAATAAGTTCGGGAAAGTGTGGAGTGCACACTTGTTCGAACTTATCTTGATTATTTAGGGGCGAAACCCCTAAACGACGGGACCCGATTTTGACCCTAAATTATGGATTCAGTTTTGACCCGAAATCCAAACCCGAGTTTGACCCGTTTGGGAGTTAGGGTTACAGTTTTAATCAAACTGCATGTGGGCATTTTTAAAACGTATTTAAACTTTTTTGTTGGTTAATAAAGTACTAGTACGTTATTGAATTCATCTTCTACCCAAAACATTCACAGATTCATTATTCAATATACACTGAGTTTTATCCGATTAAAGATTTCGATAATACCATCGAAATACTTTGATCTGAAAGTGAAATCACGACTCTCATTTTCAAAATCGAAATCCCTAATATACAACAAAATCAACGTAACAATTAAAAATAAAAGTGAAAGTCGGTTAAACATATTTTTGTAGATTTGGAAAGCAAATATTCGTCGGATAAGCTAATGTGATATACCAAATTACTCTTGGGGTTGTAAGAAACACAACGGTAGCGAAAGTAGTTTTCGTGGTGGCTTAGTTTGGGAGGAATCGAAACCCGGATTGATTTCGGAAGATATAACTCGTAATTTATGTTAATAAACATGTTTTTAGCTATTTAAAGTGGTTTGGCATAAGTTTTGTTAAGTTTCGTTAAAGTTTGAAAACCTGCAAAAATGGTTATGTTCGAATCGAAGGAGATGAAAGTGTTACGCTGATTTTTTCATGCAAACCACCCAATCGGCGGTTGGGCATGGCCATCCGGCGACTGAGTGGTTCTGGTGGAAATTTTATCGTATCATTTTACCCGTTATTCGTTGATACAATACGGTCAGTTTTTAATCAGGTTTTTTATAATATTGTTAGCTAGATCGTGTGCCGTTTACCAAAGACTTGGAGGTGAGTATAATATGGTTTTTGTTAAACCGAACATTATGACAAAACGATGTTGAAACGTTAAAAGAATGTTTGTAAGCGGTATTTTGATCAAATATTGATAAACCGAGTGCAAGATAACTTGTTTTATTTAAAATTGTGGTTGTAGCTACTCGTGTTCGATTTAGTGTATATTGCGGTGAAATACACTTACGTTTAATTATATTCGTTATATAATTGTCATTGTTGTTATTTATTTTATGCAATATAAAGAGTTTGCCTTAGTTTTGTATAAGAGGTCTTTGGCTTGATTACGGAAAGTCGGAGTAGTGAAAGCTTATATTTCGGGTTATTACAAAAATTGGGAGTCGCACCCCAATGCTTATGATATTATGTTGAAATGGGTGAGTAACGAACAGGGTAATAACCCTAGGGCATAAGAGGGACCCTGATATTGTATATGTGTAGGGCAAACGATGGACCCTAGTAAACTTATAGTTAATCGTTGAATTATTGTGAGTATGATCTGCGAGATATTCACATATAATGTTAATGATTAACCTACTCTTGAGATTGTGGGTATGGATTGGGTTAGTGAAGACAAACTACTTTCTTTATAAATAGTTTTAAATAGTGTTTACTAATATTATTGTCCTACTAGATTAATGCTAATACTGTTTTTCAAACGTGCCTTTTGCTCGTAGGTTGCCTAGCTGCTTGTGAGTTGGAGTACTTTTAGGGTAGCTTTATAATCCTGCTTTTGGAACAAATATTATATAATATTATAATAAGTTTTTAAATGGTAACGTAACGTACGGTGAATTGTAAATTTATTTATGAACCGCTTATCTCGTATTTACTTTAATCGCTGTTTAACTCTGATAATTAAAAAGCTTTTAAGAAACAAGATTTTGAAAAACCATGTCTTTACAGATTTGATTTAAACAAAATTTAGGATTACCGATAAAAATTAACAACAATGGGGTAATTAGATGAGTTAAAGGACTTGGATCGTTGTTTTGGAATAAATGGTTTGCTTCGAAATCCTAAAGGTTAAAAAATGTAGTGACTATTTACAGGATATCATATCTTTTGCTAGAATTTCTTTTACCTAAGTATCGTGGTTCTAAAAGATAAAGAGCATGGCTGTGCCGGTTCTTTAATACCGCTTTCGATGTTTGTTTTAGTGGAGGTTTATTTTCTAGTCCTGCTCGATATGTTTTGGTCCGAGTGTCGATCTTCTTTTAGTTTGGTTGCTTTTGTTAGTGTTGCTTTTCTTCTTCTTGGTACTCTTTTTTCTTGTTTCGAATTAGTCGTATCTTAGTTTTTAGGGTCATACTATCTTTTGTATGAATATTTTAGTTTAATAACATTTTAACAGTTTGAAAAGAAAATATAAATAAGTTTTTCTTTTTCTGGAAAAATAAAATAAAATTATAAGAATTAAGAAAAATTGCAACTTTAGACAATTATATGCAACTGAAACTAAAAAAGGGTCCATATAATCTCTTGAAAACTTAAAAAATCAAAATGGGCCAATTGTGATGTGAGGTATCCAAATTCTCTCCACATTTAACAAAACTAGACCCCAAACTTTTTTGATATATGCCATTAATTTTGTCGGTGACTATAATACTCGTTATTCTATAAACAAGAACAGGGAGTTATTGCACAATACACATAGAAATGAAACGGAAAATAATTGAATTAATCACCAGAATAATCACCTATCACTTACGCTTTATAAAATAATCACCTGATTCGTGACGAATTTCTCACGAAATTTTATCGTCGTGAGAAGTACATAAAACAAAATCAAACCAATAAAAATCAGACACGTCGTCGCGAAAATGAATATTGACTCGATAAATGAATAGTGTCGCGACAACGTGTCGAATTTTTGTTGGTTTGATTAAAATATGTGTACTTTCGCGACGGAAAAAATGTCGCGAGAAATCCGTCGCGAATTAGGTGATTGTTTTTGTAAAGTGTAAATGATAGATAATTATTTTGATAATTTGTCCAAAATAATTCAAGCAATTAATCCCATGTTTTTGGACCACTTTTAGAGCAAGTTTTATTTATAGACATTTGAATTATATCATGTATGATAGATAATAAGAATAAGAATAGTATAATACATGTTTTAGATTTTTGGCATGGTCATAATATGACATTCTCTTTGATCATTGTGCCAATTTAAATGTAGTGGCGATTATGAGACATGATTTTTCAAAACTTATTGTCATTTTTTGGCTCGTGAGACGAATTTGGATCGATGAAAAGATGCAAGCAAAGAGAAACTCTTGTTATATCCGACATAAATAGAAAATACATCTCTATCTTATAATATAAATAAACATGTTTAATAGTATGAGGGATTGGGGTCGGCTCATAATATGTGTAAGATGTGCGATCGTACATGGTTTTAAAACGACCACTTATACGGTTAACTATACATAGAAAACAATTGCTATTTTAACAATAAAATGTTCTAAACCGGTTATGTTTGTTAAATATATCTCATTAATCTTATTTTAAGGTCTCATCGGTCACATGTTTGAGGCTTGTAACCAAGGTTACAGATAACGTAAGGTGTGGCGTGGCGGCATGAGTAAGCCTCAAGCTTTGCAAGAAAAGGCGAGACATGGCGTTTTTTAAAGCATGACAAGGCGACAAATTTTTTTAATATATTTTATAATTTTATATATATTTATATATATTTTTAGTATTATTAAGTTATATAAATATCAATAAATTATCAAAAAGTCTGTTTTAACATTTAAGTATATATATATTCTAAGATTTAATCACAAATTTACAATTAAAATGATTTTTATAGTCATTTTTAACTATTTTTAAACTTTTTTTTTTTTAAAAAAATTTTCATAACGTGTTACAAAAAACTCGCGTTAAGGCGCGCCTTGGGACGCCATGACCACGTTTTTTTGGCGCCACGCCTAAAAAAGACGCTTTGCATGTTTTCGTAAATTCTTGTCGCGCCTCGACGCCATGGCGCCGCCATGACGCGTTATTTAGAACGTTGCTTGTAACTATACCTTTTAAAATATTATTGTATTTAGGAACTCATTTTACCTTTCTGAACAAGGTTTCTGAATTCTCGAAACCAATCATGTAGATGATGGTTCAAACCAGAACTAAAAGTAAAAAGAATTTTGAGAAATCGAGAATTAAAAAAGAAAAAAGTGTTAATTGCATTGTGTGGTGTTTAAACAAGTAGGCACAATGAAGGGAAGTGGGTGGAAACTACATGGAAGTGGAATGGAATGAGGTGGCCATGTATTTATTAGCATGAATAGTTATTTGAAGTCAATTTCAATCGGGTACCAAATGCACATGTATACTTTCTTTTATATCCACACTAGTTAATGGTCTCGTGCGTTACACGAACAACCCAAAGAAACTCGACTTATGTGTTACACGAACAACCGCAAGAAACTCGACTTATGTACAAACAGAAAGTTATGCAACAATTATGCATTGAGATATATTCTTCGAAAATCATAAATACTTTGTTTTGCTTTGTTAGTTCATGCTTCTCTTCATCATTTCTCTTTCACCTCCAAAATTTTTTAATTCCTCTACATACTTCAAACATCATGATAGCTTCTTTGCACCGAGCCTCAAAAGTCTTTTATTAAAATACTTTTCTTCTTTGTTTCATTTCAATATCTTCTTCTCTTTTTCTAGGTTCGTCTTCATTTAGTTTAATCGTCAAATCTTCTGTTGTAAACAATATCCAAGACTTTATCCTTCAACTCTAACATGTAACCAGGAAAATACTTCATAGCGAGCCGATAACAATACATCAGGTTGTTTTGCTGCATCACATGAATCAAGAAACATTCTACACCCACATACACATTTGGCAAATCGACACCCAATCACCGAAGAGATTCGAAAGTTGATTGATAGAAACTTCACCATGTTTAATCTATACATATAAATTGACATTTAGTGGTCACAAGTTAAATAATATTGAGGTTACTTGCTTATAGAAGAAGTGGCTTTTTATTTATTGCAATGAAGAACCGACTGACAGTTTATTCCACTCCCATGAAACTGCAAATAAATTAACCGAAAAAGGTATATTAGAAATGCCCCTCCCCTTTCCACCCCAACTTAAAATCAAAAACATGTAGAGTATATTATGAACATTAAAGAAAACTTAGAGTATTGACAATTATTGCAAAAGATATATGACTTCATGATGTCCTTTGAATATGGCAAAACTATATCACTATAAGGTGCAAATTTTGTCAAGCAAATAATCTTAATATATTTTGTGAATCATAACTCGTAAGAAGGAATATAATAATCAAGGAATTTGATTTGAAAATGCATAATACTGTAAATGGTATTGAACTCAATCAATTCCGTCAATACATAATATATATAATATAAGAGTGGGCCTTCAAGGCTAAAGTAGATAATTACAAATCTATTATTACTTATAATCTAAGGTTGTAAACCATCTAAGGTGTGAGTTATCCCAAATAGTAAAATGGTGTATATTTGAAACTCCTAACTCTTTAATTACCCTATGTTTTAATTATCATAATGGAGAGTTTTACTATATCCTAACTCTTTAGTTGTCCCATGTTAAACTCATAACTCTTTAGTTGTCCAATCTTTTAATAAATGTTTTAATTACCATAATGGAGAGTTTTACTATTACCTAACTCTTTAGTTTCCCCATGTTAAACTATTAACTCTTTAGTTGCCCCATTTTTTAATATTTGAGTTTAAGTACCATAATGGAGAGTTTTACTATTTCCTAACTCTTTAGTTGCCCCATAACCTATAAATAACGGCTTTGTATTCCTCTTGCAAAATGATCCAGGCGTTGGAAGCTATGCAAATTAGTATTGGCAAGTTGGTTGGCATGTCGTTGACCGATGGCCTACAAGACCATGTTTTCACTGTTTTTGCAACAGTTGATCGTCTATATACTCAATCGGGTTGGTGCTACAAGAGTTGTGGAGAGTGCATCAAAGAGTTAGTTGTAAAGGATGGTTTGTTTTTTTGTGATCTTTGCAATGACTTTTGTAAGTACCCTATGATAAGGTTGTTGTTTTGAGTTGTTTTATATAGGGAATATTGGTATTAATCTACCCAATTCCTGCCTTTTGTAATGTTTGTTTTCGTTGTTGCAAGTATAAGGTCCATGTGCATGTTGTTGATGAGACAGGTGATACAATATTTACCATTTTCAATTCCGTGGCGGAGAAGGTGTTTGATAGTTGTGCCAAAAAACTGGTGAATCGAAGAGGCTTTGAGAGGGAGGTTTTGAGAAGATCGGAGCTCCAGAAAAGGTCGGCGGCGGTTAACCGGCGAGAACGATTCCACACATATTCACTGATTTGATTTTTTTTGATATGAATATTCACTTATTTGATATTGGAAAAAGAAAAATAAAAGTGAGTAAATAAATGTGTTATTGTTGGAAGCTGAGTTTTATACATTCGAGGGAAACAGAAAGTAGCAGAAAATAGGCACAAACCATGTGTTTTAATTTTAGAAAGTAGCAAGTCGGCGGCGGTTAAAGACACAAAACTTCCGATTCTGATCATTGTTCGTGACAAATCTCTTTAGAAATTGTCACCGCGCAACGCGGGAATACGCCTAGTGGGCTAATATAACCAGATACATCTTTAATATATAATAAAAGAGGGGCCTTAAATGTCACATGGCGAAGTAAGGTCCATTGGATAGGTTCACTTCTTTGATGTCAACCGTTAGATCAGATTGATAATGTCATCAAAGATTATTTTCATTTTGCACCCTCTTACAATACATAATTACATTATCTCTTTTTATTCCATCTCCACTAAAAAAAAAAACATAATTCTAATATACTTATAGAATCGTTCAATTTAGAATGTGATTTACGTTATTATTATTCTAAAATCTCCTAATACAAAACATCAAAACATGAAGTGTATATGTTATAATAACTATAAACATCAATATAACATTATTTTCTCATAATAACTTAAAATCTACATAAACATAAAATTTACAATTTAAGTTTTATTTTTTTCCGCGTTATCGCGGGACAATAATCTAGTATTAATACATAATACATACTAACATCCCCCGCAGTTTGAGCGGCAGGAAACTCCTGAACGTTCAAACTAAGTCGAAACTCTGAAAATAGTGAGGAGGGAAGTCCCTTCGTAAAAATATTTGCGTACTGAGATCGAGAAGGGACATGTAATACCCTAACCTGTCCAAGTGCCACTTGATCACGAACAAAATGAATATCAATCTCTATATGCTTCGTTCGTTGATGTTGAACCGGATTAGTTGTCATGTAAACGGAACTAATATTGTCACAGTAGACAATTGTGTCCTTGGTGGGCAAAAAACGAAGCTCACAAAGAAGGTTGCAAAGCTAGCAAGTCTCATCTACGACATTTGCAACGCCACGATATTATGTTTCGGCACTAGAACGAGACACCACATTTTGACGCTTGGGAGACCAGGAAATAAGATTATCGCCCAGAAAAACACAATATCCTGAGGTCGATCTACGAGTGCAGGGACAACCTCCCCAATCAGGGTCAGAGTACGCAATAAGACCAGTAGTGGAATATGAATGAATCTGAAGCCCATGATCTAATGTACCACGAATATAAAGAAGAATGCGTTTAAGAGCATTCATGTATGGTTCTCGGTGTTCATGCATAAATAAACAAATTTGCTGTACGACATAAGAAATATCAGGGCGAGTGATAGTAAGGTACTGCAGTGCACCATCCAAATTGCGGTACAAAGTAGAGTCTGTAAGCGAAGTACCAGAGGGCTCCAGTTTAGACTGGGTTTCAGCAGGGGTACGACATGGATTACACTATAACATATGAGCACGCTCAAGAATATATGTTGCGTACTGCTGCTGAGATAAGAAAAGACCAGTAGAATCACGTCGAGCAGAGGATTCCCAGAAAATAATTGAGTACTCCCAAGTCAGTCATGGAGAACTCATTACCAAGATAAATAATAACTATCTGAAGAAGCTCTGGAGAAGAAGCCATAAGAATGATATCATCAACGTACAAAAGTAGATAAGCCATAGACTGATCACGATGATAAACAAATAAAGAAGAGTCTGAGCGGATGTGGTGAAAACCCTGTGTACATATGAAATCTGTGAACCACTGATACCAGGCGCGAGGCGCCTGTTTAAGACCATATAATGAGTGGCGAAGCTTACAAACATAATCAGGAAAACGAGAATCCTGATAACCAGGAGGCTGATGCATATAAACTGTCTCATGTAGCTCCCCATGAAAAAACGCATTCTTCACGTCAAGCTGATGAATAGGCCAATGACGTGAGACTAGAATACTCAAAACGGTCCAAATAGTTTCCGGTTTAACAACCGGACTGAACGTCTCATCACAATTAATACCAGGTTGTTGACTTTTGCCATTGGTAACAAGTCGCGCTTCAAGCGTGCAATAGTTCCATCAACATGATATTTGATTTTAAACATGGATCGAACTATATTGGACACCACTGGCCGCGGAACAAGCTCCCAAGTACCATTAGAAATACGTGCGTGATATTCCTCGTTCGTATCTTTTAGCCAGCGAGGGTCCTGTAATGCCGGTAAATATAGCTTGGGGACTGTGGAAATGGTTGCGGTGTGAAGGTTAAAGCGAGTAATGGGTTTGGTGATGCCATGTTTGGCACGGGTGAGCATGAAGAGAGGGTTTTGGGGCATCAGTGGTTGTGGTGGGGAGGGGTTGGGGGCGTCGGAGGTGGTGGGGGGAAGGGGGTGGCGGAGATGGTTTAGGGGGGGGGGGGATCGGGTGGTGGTGGATTAGAGGAAGGCTCGAAGTGAGGGCCGAAGGCTGGTGGGATAGGAATATCCTCAAGGAAGTCATAGGACGGAGATTGAGTAGGTGTAACAGATCCAAAAGGAAACACGGTTTCATCTAAGACAACGTGTCGAGAAAGAATGATCTTCTTTGTAGAAAGATCAAGGAAACGATATCCCCGATGATGAGTGGGGTAACTAAGAAAGACCGAAGGGGTAGAGCGTTTTACGAGGAGTTTGTAGATGAGGAAAGCATAAACACCCAAAGATGCGAAGATGAGAGTAGGACGGGTGTTTTTGGAAAAGACGATAGTGAGGGGTGTCAAATTTGATCCACGAAAAGGGTAAGAGATTGAGTAAGTGTGTAGCCATATGGAGCGTTTCTACCCAAAAGGTAGGCGGAAGATGAGACTGGAAAAGAAGAGTTCGGACAATATTATTAATGGTACAAAGCATGCGTTCAGATTTATCGTTTTGTTGAGACGTATGAGGACACGAAAACGGAATGGAATACCATTTTGAGAAAAGACATTTTGTAACAACTGATTATTATATTCTCCACCATTGTCACACTGAAAAGATTTAATAGTGGTTTTAAATTGATTCTTGACATAATTAACGAAAGTTGTGAATTTATCAAACACATCAGATTTGTGACGAAGATGATAAACCAATAAATAATGTGTAAAATGATCAAGAAATATAACATAATACTTAATGCCACTTAAACTAGCAATTGGTGAAGTCCATAAATCTGAATGAATTATATCAAAAGGTGCAGAAACAAAAGAGTTTGACAAATGAAATGGAAGTCTCACATGTTTTCCAAGTTGACAAGATTGACAAAGCATATATGACTCGTCCTTATTACAAGAAATAAACTACTAGAAATTAACATCTTCAGGACTTGATCACCGGGATGACCAAGACGTTGATGCCAGAGAGAGGTACTAGACACAACATGGACTTCAGGTAGAGAATCCGTGACAGGATAAAGAGGACCACTACTATCACAACGGATTAGAGGTATACGTGTCCGACAATCCTACACATAAAAATCAAACTCATCAAAATAAATGGAACATTTATTATCACGTGCAAATTTACGAACCGGGATAACATTTTTAATGATGTTAAGTGTAATTAGGACATGGTTTAAGTGGAGTGGTTTATATGGTGTAGAAAGTTGTGTGTGTCCACTGGTCGTTACAGGTATCAAAGAACCATTTCAAACTAAAATAGAACGAGTGTCATGATTATTTACAATGGTTTGAAGTATAGTTGAATCGTTGTGAACATGAATCAGTAGCTCCGGTGTCCATGACCCAACCACCATTAGTTGTGTCGTTGAAAGACATAGTGTTAAACAGCTCGGGAAGTGAGATAGGTTTACTCGTCTCGAACCACCCCCAAGGTGGCGTGGGTTGCTGATTGTACAAAAACAGGAGCCATGCTCGGAGATGGAGCAGCTAAAACCAGGACCTGAGCAGAATTAGAAGGCTGCTCGACAGCGTATTCAGGAAAGTAGAAAGCAGCGGCTGGGTTGGCTGAGCGATTGGGCCTGGCCTGGCTAGGAGACGGGCCAATAAGCCCACGACCAGCAACAAACGGATTGGGCCTGAAAGGCTGCATACCCCGTGAAGCAGGCCTGCCAGTGAATTGGTTTGGAGCAGCAGTAGCGGGTGGAGGAATGTATACCCACCCGTATCTAATAGGTTGTCTCCTATCATTACGACGATTGTTGCTTCGATTTCCCGAGGGCTCGTCCGTATTCAAAACCGTAGAAGATGATGAGTGATCTTGATGAGGCTCGTTTTGACGAGGTGTATTTATGCGTGTTTCTTCACCGATAAGAATGGACCGAGTTTGTATCCATGTAGGGGCGGTTGTGTAAGACGAATATGCATAGTAACGCCCTCCCAACGACGTGGAAGGCCAATGACTGTGTAAGCAACAAAGATTTTCATTCGGAACAACTTTGTCCATGTTACATAGAAGATCGGCTATTGTTTTAATTTTAGTACAATAGTCTTTTTAGGCAAATTTCCAAGGGTGATGGTGCGAAGTTGATTATCGACTTGAATGAATTTGGCCTCTTTGTTGACATGAAAGAGGTTATGGAGATTAACCCACGCTTTACGCGCCGTGATATTTTTTTCAAAGATGTTTTGAAGAAGGGAAGGAGTGATGGTGGTATAAATTCAAGATTTGACAATGGAATCAAGTTTTTGCCAATCGGGGATCTGTAGGAGGTGCAAGATTGGGATGTGTTTTAGTCGGAACGTGGGTAGTATCAATATGATCAACAACGTCATATCCGTCACAATGGGTAGAGAATAATTTCGGACCACAAGTCATGATTCATGTGATAAGGTTGAGAGTGATCGGTGCATGTGATTTAATGTTGGAAACACTATAAACTTTATGTAAGGGATTTGGACGAGGTGGATCGTTTCCGTCAACCATGATAAAAGGAGATGTTGATCGGAGGTATTATTAAGGTTTAGAAACTGGTTGTCAATGGTGAATGAAAACCAGAGATTTGTCAGGGATTTGGTAGGAGAGAGAATCGATATTCGAAAAGGAAGGGATGCGGGGATCGACTGGATTGTCGATAAGCAGGATAAGGAAAGAAAATTTGAATGGTCCAAGAATTAATCCTCTGATACCATACAGAATGGTATTGAACTCAATGAATTCTCTCATTACGTAATGTCAATATATATTACAAGAGTGGGCGGGCCTTTAAGGCTAAACTAGATAATTACAAATGGCCTAAAATAACTAGATACATACTAACAAATACCACTTCACGACATTTCAGAATGAGAGTACATCATAAAAGTAATAGTAAATAAAACAACAACATGAAGATATATTACACAAATACAAGCTATCATGTTGATGTGTAAAATCTAGTTTAATAAACTCGACCTACTATTCGACTTAATTACACACTTATAGGCAGTGGACCTATTCGTATATAATATAGCTTTAAGTAAGTAAAGGTTCGTTCGCAGGGACTGAATAGTTTTTAAATAACGAATTAATAATACTAAGTTTGTTTTGAGGTTTTTGTGTTGTCACGATTAATTAACTAATTAAAACTAAGAATGATTATAAAAATCGATTTAGAAAAAGTAATTGTTTGTTATCAAATAATGGAGAAAAACACTCGTTTGATACTTCACTTGAAATCTAGTTAAGTTTACGTAATTGAATGTATATTTAACTTCTAATGTATAGTAAAATTCCTTTCGAATACCTTACTAACTTTAACTATTTCAAACTATAATGTTCCTCTCGAATACAGTTATAATTATCAACAATTAAGCATTAATTAACAAGCCGGTGTTCTATGATTTAATCTTATAAAGTTTCCTCTTGAATAACTTTTCTAATTACTAATTCCTCTCGAATCTTATTAATTAGACTTACTCGTTCACGTTTAATTACCTAAGTTGTTATTACTAGGTCCTCTCGAATCCTAACAATTTTAAACCAATTAAAGACCGATTGATTATTTCATACAATTTATTTAACCTATCTAGATTCCTCTCGAATACCTAGAATGTTAATTAATTAATTTGTATATAAACAACTTTATGATAATATATTAAAACTTAAACAAATAAGGATCTACGATTAAACATAAACACCTAAACATTCAAAAACGAAACAAAACCGTCAAACAAGATCCGTTATTCAAACGAGCATTCAAAAGTGTTTAGCTACTCATATTAAAGTTCAAAACAGCAAATAAAAATAGAGAAAACATACTAAAAATCTGGAATAAAAGAGTAAGAAACAAACTAGGAAAGTTGCAAAACGTGTCGTGATCGAATTGTAATCGTACTCCGACTCTAACTCTTTTCCTTGCTCTCCAAGCTTCCAAACCGAGATCTCCAGCTCCAAATATTGATAAGAACCGAATGAATGATATTCTGGATGATTTGGGTTGGTATTTATAGGCAAAAATCGATAGAATTCGTGTTTGAGTCGAACTCCAATTTTGCTGAAAACAGCGCAGTGCGTCGTTGTGATGGTTAGGACGGCGCAATGGGTGCCAAATTTCTCAATATTCCAAATTTATAAAATGTAGCTCTCTCTTTCTTCTTTATTCTCCAATTTGAATCACCTAAATCGGATATCGTATGAAGAAGTTATGATCAAAACGGTTGAGGTGATACTGCAACGTTCTCTTCGTTAGAAATCACTTTTTTTCATCTTTTAAGCTCATTTATTCCACCATTTTCACTTCCCGATCATGTAAACCTGTAAAATTGACAAAAACACTTTTCCACACAATTAAATGCAAAATCCTATTCTATCCATCATGTTTAATATGAAAAATGACTGAATATCGCATAGAAATAAACATATAAATATGCGATATCACATCTAATTTTTAAAGCAGTTCTATGACATATTGAAATAAATAACTAATTGAAGAGACAAAGGAGTTGTAATCTTTGAATGGGCAGTTAAAGAATTCACAACTCCATGATCTCTAAACGACTAAACGGTTAAGAGAGGTTAAAATAAAAGGCAGTTACCGGTTTAATAGGTGAGTTATTAAACTGAAGATTAATTTCCCCTTAGCAACAAAATTGTTCTTGATTAGGATTTTTCTTCAAGTTTACGGGATAAAAAAAAGACGTGTTTTAACATATTAGACCCTAGGGCTATAAATGAATCGAATGAACACGAACAGAGCTTGTTCATGTTCGTTCGTTTAACTTTAAGTGGACAAACGAACGAACACAAACAATTAAACGAATGAATTTTCTTGTTCGTGTTCTTCGTTTAAAAAGAACCGTGTTCGTGTTCGTTTGTGTTCGTTCGTTTAAGAGCTAAATGGTCATAAACAAACAATAAACGAGCATAAACAAACAATAAACGAACATATAATAATTACTTTAAAAGTAAGAAAATAGCTATCTGAATACTAAAAAATTTAATATATATTATTTTACATTTTCAATTATCTAACTATCAATATTTATTTAAGTAATTGAATATTTATCAAAGAAGAAACATACTTTAATATATTGATTTATATTTATATTGTATAGTTTATACATAATAATTGTATTAAAACAAACATAAACGAAAATTAAATGAACAAACTTGGCCATAACATTTTAAAGTATTACAATACACCCCCTTATTTTATTTTTAAACTTTTTTAAATATGTATTATCATTCGCTATCTTTTGAGTACCTTCCGTTTAATAATCAACTTTTCGTTTATTACACTTTTTATTCTAGATTTTTGTTAAAAGTTTATTTTATATCTATAAACACTTTTTATAAACATAAATAGTTAAAGTCTTTTCTTTTCTTTCTTTTAAATTCGATATTTATTATACGATTCTATTAATTTTATCACAATTTTTATTTGCATCTTTAATATATTCTTAAACAATTACTTTTAATTTACTTTTCTGACATACACCGTAATGCGCAGACACCCAATTCTCATATGTATAAATAAGTAATTCATCGACTAAAATGGACCTTTTAAATGTCCATTTACCCTTGCAAATATTTCGAACAACGTGACACGCATAATTATATTATACGTTAAACATAATCACCCCTTTATTTCATAACAAACTCTACCTTTATCAATAACCGTTTATAGAAACAACATCGTTATACATGTCTAAATTACTTATTGATAGAATTTTTGGGATTGCTTTACTTTACTTAACTATTTATTGTATTTCAAAAAAACAAATGGAAGTATGAGTTTATAAAAAGTGTTCACCTTTTGATAATCTTAGGTTTATTACACCCGATTTCTATAATACGCCTTGTTATTAAATGTATATATCATACAACGGCTGTTAGGGTCAAACCAGCTGCGTAATCCCGAGCCCACTGGTCATAATGAACGATCTCCTCGAGTGAAGGAGCTGCCACCAATTCCGCTTGATGTTTCTCACATGTTAGCTCGACGACCTTGAATATGTCCAAGTACTTGATCCTGAATATGGAAAACATCACAGACATAAGTAAGAAATCGACCTTTTGAAAGTCTAAAGTGTTGCATGTTAAAAAAAAATACATACTTTTCATCGATGAACATCTCAACGGCTTTCTCGTTAGCGGCACTAAGAACTCCGGTCATTGTCCCGCCAGCTCGTCCAGCAGAATAAGCTAAATCCATCGATGGGTATTTCACATTGTCGGGAGCTTTGAATGTCAGTGATCCCAGCCTGCATCAACAGTTATACTTTTAGTATACATCCTTCAGCAATAGATTATTACAGTTTTTTTAATTGAGTTTTCATTTGTTATAAAACGTCTACAAAGAATGCAATACGAATAGGTAAAAAATGTCCGGGAAAAAATGACACATACTTGGAAAGATCAAGACGAGGCCATGTAAGCTCAGAGCATGGAATTCTATCGGGCCAAGACAACGTGTAAAGAATTGGCAAACGCATATCGGGCCAACCTAATTGGGCCAAGACCGATGAGTCCTGCAAAAAAAAAATGTAGAAATGATATTGTTATATATAGTTACATATGTGGAGATGACGTGGAGTTATGGCTCATAAGCATATGGGTTCGATGGAAATTAAACCTGTGTCTCGACCATTGAATGGATGATAGATTGAGGGTGAATAACGATTTCAATATCATCATAATCTGACCCGTAAAGATAATGAGCTTCAATAACTTCAAGACCCTGTAGTATTAAAGATCAAGAGTTTAGTTTCATTAATGAATTTTGTGCACTACGAGTAGTAGCAAAATGCTAGTATACTACCTTGTTGAAAAGTGTAGCTGAATCAACGGTGATCTTTTTCCCCATGCTCCAGTTAGGATGCTTTAAAGCATCGGCTACTTTAACATCTTTTAGTTTTTCAACCGGCCAATCTCTTTTGCAACAGAAGAAAAAAAGGAAAATTATTTGACGCTGAATTAGATGTTAATTTTGTTAAAACTTAAGCTAATGAAGAACATGTCAAACGGGTCAGAAGTAACCGAAAATGACCTTAATGCATAACATCTTAAATCGTTTTATGTACAAATTAAATTATTATTAAGATGATATACTTTTGTAATAAAATTTGACACATTCATTGGCTATAATAAAGTTAAATTGTTTTGACAAAAAGTGTTATGGGTCAACCCAACCCGACATGTTCGACCCCTATATAAAATTACGGAATTTGCCATGTCGTTTATTATAAATTTCTGGATCAATCAAAAGAATATTGATACCTAAAAGCACCTCCAGACGCGGTTAAGATTATACGTCTTAGAGCACCTTCAGGAAAGCCTTGAATACACTGAAAAATAAAACATGATTACTGTTCTTAGTTAACATAAGAATAAAGACAAAAAAAAAATGATTCCTTTGTGATTAACGTTTTTTTTATTTCTTCTTGTATTACCTGGAAGATAGCAGAATGTTCTGAATCGGCAGGAAGAATCTTTACATTATGTTTACGTGCTAGAGGAAGGACAAAAGGTCCACCAGCAATTAACGTTTCTTTATTAGCTAAAGCTATGTTTTTCCCGGCTTCAATCGCAGCAACTGTAGGCTACGAAAGAAATAAAAATATTGCATAAAATCATTTCAAAAAGCATAACATTTTTTTTCATTAACGGAAGTATATAAAGGATATACTATAGTACTATACCTTTAAACCGGCACAACCAACTATGCCTGTGACTACGGTGACACAATCTGGATGACGGGCAACCTAAAAAGAGAAATAACAAAAAACGTTTATGTTGAAAACTTGAAATTACAAAAAAATGTGGAAACATTAACACGTGAGGAATTGACGATATTGACCTCTATGACACCTTGCTCCCCGGGTATAATTTCAGGCATGTAATCAGAACCAGCCAAAGCTTCTTTGAGTTCGCCAACTAAAGACTCGTTCCTAATGGAAACTAACTGAGGCTTGAATGCTTTTACCTAAACAATCCAACAAAAGAGTTTAAGGAAATTGTTCGACTATTTGTCAAATAATTAAAACAACTGCGTTTTAGCTTATTTTATAAAGAAAAACACACTTATTTTTAAGCACCAACCATGTTTCTTATTATGCAATCCCAAACACCCCTAAAGAAGAAAAAAACACCACAATCACCTGTTTAGCAAGAAGATCAACATTCGAGCCAGCAGCAAGTGCCACAACTCGAAACTTATCAGGATTTTCCGCAACAATATCAAGCGTCTACAAATCACATAACCAAATTAAACAAAAGACAAAAAAGTTTATAACACCCACAAACTGTTTGATAAAATGCACCTGAGTCCCAATAGAACCAGTAGACCCAACTATAGAAATTGGCTTAGGTCCATCCCAATTCTTACTCCCGGGGTCAACCAACGCCGTCCCCGGCCAAGCCGGGGGCGGCGTTTGACCCGAACATCTAATCCCTTTTACTGTCACCCTAACATCTTTTCTTTTTAATGATAACCCACCTGAAATTAAGCTCAAAAAACACAAAATTAAGAATAAGAAAGTGTAATTGGGTTAATTTATGAAAGATATACCTTGAAGATTAAGATGGGTTTGGGATTTGGAAGTGTTTTTGAAAGTGATTAAGTTGGTTTGTGTTGGAGATAGAAAATTGGAAGACATGTTTTTTGGTTTGGTTTGTGTTTTTGAGTATCAACAAAACCATGCTTTTAGTTTGAATGTGTAGTAAATTGATGAATAAAATATTCATCCCTATACAAAATAATAATATGAATCCGGAGAAAATAATCATCGACACGTTTCAAAAATAATTATCTGATTAGTGAAAAATCTTTGAGATTGTGAGAATTTAATGTATATAATAAAACGACTCGAATGTAGCGCGGAAAACACGGTATAACTTGAACCATTTATTTTTTGTGCAAGAATATAGTACAAGAATATGACAAAACTTAAACCTTACCTTTTACTTGGTAGAAATAAAGTGTGAGCTGATACCCGATAATAAATATATTCTTGTGTCGAAAAAAATAGCGTACAACGTTTTGTAAACCAGACATGTAATTACTTTTGAAATACCAATTCTGATATTTTTGTAATTCTCAATGAAATGAAATACTATTAACTTACTCAAGCTTAACTAGTTCAAACTTAAATCGATCTTTAAACTTGTTTAATTAACGTGATCGAGCTAAGCTTCGTATGCTGAGTTTTCTAACCTAAATAAATTTAAACAAGCCTGTTTATTAAATAGAAATAATTTATATCATATTAATGGAGTTTAAATATAATCTCATCTTATTTTCAAAAACTCGACCTTCGCTGGTGAGTAATTTTAGACAACATAAGTAACACTATATAATTAAGCTTGCCTTCTTTACATACCTATTAACTGAGTTAATGATTTTAAGATACAAATGTACCTATCACTAAATAAAAATGTTTCTTTGCTCGTATTTTATAGGATTTGACAATTTAATCGCACTTAAAGATGTGTACGAATTTTATACATAAATAAATGCGAAGAAATATAAAAACTTCGTACTAAAAAATATCTAAAAATAATTTTCACACTAAAAAGTGTGTAGAACTCTTATTTTGTATGCACTTTTAAGTGTAGAGATCAATTATACGAATGTGATTTCTTCGCACTTTCCTTTTTTTCCCAATAAGAAAAATATGAAGAAATCACATACGTAGAATTGATCTTTACACTTAAAAATACGTACAAAATAAAATAACTATATATTTTTTAATGTGAACATTTTTTCTACACACTTTTTATTGCGAAAATTTTAAATTTCTTTGCAGTTATTGATATCTACAATTTGTAAATATTGATAAATACGAAGAAATTAACAAATACTACGTATTTTTAAAAAATTGCGTAATTATAACTAGTAGAACGCATATTATGACTATATGAAGAGTGTATTTATGTTGAATTAAAATAAGTTGGTGCTATTTTGAATTTTTGACTGTTAAATCGAAAAGAAACAAAATAAGGTAAACAAAAGAGGACTGTAGTACCACTAAAGTGGATATATTTACACTTTTTGGTCCTTGGAGGTTTGATCTTTAGTTCAAACAAGCCCCTCTTTCTTTTTAGGCTTTGCCAATCTTGTCTTGATTAGAGAATAAGTTACAAAATGAACCGCTAGGTCTCTTTATGATTGTGTTTTATCCAACTTATATGTTTTATCACTTAGGGAAGGGGTGTGTTTAAGTTGCGTCAAATGTAATTACATGCGGTTGATGTAGATTGAGTAAGGCGGTGTTTGTTTTATTTAATTTGGTGGACTTAAACTTATGATAAATAAATGGTTTATAGCTTTCCGATACATAAGTTTATAAGTTTGTGTTTGGAATAAGTGTCATGATAAAGTTCAGTATCATTCTAAAAACTGGAGAATTTGATAAAATCTCACGGAAGTTAGATTTATGCTTGTTTTTAGAGCTAAAAAACCATTATATAAAACGTAATTTCTCTTACATATAAACTTTGTAACTATGTAGAAATATAACATATATCGCAAATATCAAATATATCATAAACATATAGGGTGTAATATGTAATTTTCATTAGACATGTAGTTGTGTTTAGATGATACTTAGGAACTATCGTTTAAACTAAGGGCATGTTTACTCGGACCACGAACTCTGTCGGTCTGCATGTTTGATAAGTTCATGAAAAGCTCGGACCGAGTCCGTAATTTTACCTCGGACTCGATCCTCTTAGAATAATCGCAGACCGAGTTATGGACAAAATCACGGACTCGATCCATGATCCGAGTCTGTTGTGCAATCAAACAGCCCTAAGACATTAAACATGTAATAAAGTTTACACTTATCAACTTAAGAAAGATGAGAAGGCATATTAGTGAAAGGAGACAGGCAAAGATGCTCACCTTGGAGTTATTATAAAATCTCAAAGTTTTAGATTATAATAACTAAGCCGCCCCATTATACAACAATTAAATATCGGCTAAAATATAAGCCAACTATGGTTTGCTTATACAAAAATGCTTAAATTATCAAATCTGACGGCTTTCTAACAAGACGAATATGAATAGTTTTTCATATGAAGTAAGAGCAATTCTAACCTTTTTAAGTCGTTTTTTTTATCAGACCGATGCCAATATTGATATCTTGGATAGGTATAGTTATTAGTAGACGGAGACGTATGTATAGAGAACATACGAAACAAACTTTTGTTAAAGAACTCGTTGTTGTTGGAGTTGACATCGCACGTGTCAACTCATAGATATATATTTTTGTACAATATTTGTGTGTTTAACTAAAATGTTTTTTCTTGTAAACCTTGAACTCGTTGTTGTTAAAGACTTATCCCGGATCATAAAAAAAAGAGATAAATCCACTACAATCAAGAAGTGTTATAAGGTAGATTACCCTTGTAAACCAATACAATCTTGTCCGAAGACAAACAAAAATAGAACATCACGATAAAGGTATGAGGCATTTTTTATTAAATTTTGTGGCCAAACATAAAGTTTATAATGTATGAAACACAATACAAGTGTTCCGTTATGCTTATTCAAACCTATTAGATATTTTTTATAATTTTTGATGCCTTTTTCCATATGTAGATTAGCAGTGTTATGTTGATGAGGCAAAATGACAAGGGTTTTTCGGTGTGATTATTTGGAGTGCTTGTTTTACAAACTAGGGAAAGCAGTAGTAATAACTATTAGAGTTAATTACATAAATCGTTCTTAAGTTTATCTCAAATTATTAATCTCGTCCGTAAGTTTAAAAAGTTACATAAGTCATCCACTTTTAAAAACTAATTACCTTTTTCGTCCCTAAATTTGCTCCGGATTTCGTCCCTAAGATTTGTCCTCAATTACAGATTTGGTCCCCAAGGTTTTCCCCAATTACGGGTGCAAATTAGAAATTAGGGATGAAAAGCGTAATCAATTTCTAAACTTGGACGATTTATGCAATTTTTAAAACTTACGGACAAAATCCATAATTTTAGGTAAACCATAGACGATTTATGTAATTAACTCTAACTATTAAGTAGCAAGTTTAAAATGAAAATGAAAGCATAGTCACAAAAATCATAAATATGAAAGTTTTCTTTTAAATTATACTAACACTATTTCGTGGACGATTTATATAACTATGTGAACATCTAGTATAGTATAATTGCTCATCGTCTTCAATGTGATCATATCTCAAAATTCAACACCTTCCATGTTCAAGGTTTTGCACATTAGGACACAATTTCTACAGGCAGTGCAGACTCGTAAACCCTTTCCTGGGCCTTTTTCGCCTATATATATCCATAGTAGAAGAGTAGTTAGTTCCGAAGGTTAAATGGCCGTCAATGTTAGAAAATATCTTGTTTTATATTACTAAGTAATAATCATATTTACATTTTCATTATTCTTGAAAATTTTAACCGAAAACAAACTAGAGGTAGCCATTTTGATTTAATTATCTGTAGATGTGACAATTTGGTTAATGGGTCAAAACTTAAAATGTCGTTCAAAATGTGCCATATTAACCTTTTAAAGCTCTATATTAAAAAATGTAGATTGTTGATGTATAATGTATAACTAATTAGTTATTGAGAAGTTTTAGGAAATGGAAAAAAAAATTGTTGTTCAACCCAACCCAACCATACTAAAACAGTAAAAGTTTAGATATATCGACTACACAAGTTCGTTTCGACCCGTTAACCAACCAATCCACTTTGCCAAATCTAAAATTAACATTAGTTACATTGCCAATACTTTTTTTTTAATTCTTATTCGGCATGTATAAGCTTATCTAGTCGATGATCTACGTAGATTTCTTTTGAGCTGTTTGAAAGAAAAAAAAGATTTTATCTTTTGAAGTAGAGATATCAGATTAATGAAAATAAAGTGTTTGTGTAAGCTTGAAATAGTAGAAGGATAGAAAGTGTTACTATACTTCTGCATTCCAGTTTGTACGTATAGTAATCGTCAACAATGAAGCGACTTGAACGAACAAAGCACCAATAATCCCAAACCATAGTCCCTGCATGATATATGGTATTCTTATCAGAGTAACACAATGTTATAGCTGGATGCGTTCTTAAGTTTAGTTCAAAAACAGATTCCGACTCATGTATTTTGATAGTGTAGAACAATAATATCAGCACTCACAGTTTAAAGATTCATATATTAAACGTCTCAATGATGCTTAACACAACTACATTACCATTTAGATGATTGTTCACAAAATTTATAGACATTACTAACGGTATTCAACTTAAACTCTAAATCTGAAATTACAAAAGGATGACGATAAAAGTTTAGTTTACCTTTCCTCCAACGTGTAATACGAATGCTAGTAAAACAGCAAAAGGTATGCCCACGAGGTAGTACGAACCAAGGTTTATGTATGCGCCAATCTCCTGCCAACCACATCCTCGTACAGAACCTGCATATCATACTAGTTCTATTTTATGTTGGATATTTTGGTGTAGTTCTAGTATGTCTAAACGAAAGTGCACGTTTGAATAATACATTGACGTGCGAGGACCAAATCTTACAATTTTAGTAGGCCAAATATTTATATTGACAAGATAAAAAGAACCTGAAAGAACACATTGGAGACCATCCATGAAGTTTGAGACTGCGAGAATTGGCATCATGGTTGCTACATATTGTACAACTTCAGCTTCGTTGCTATATGCATATCCCCAAAAACTGCGAATCAATACTAAAACCGTCCCAACAAATATCCCAACTAAAATGGCCATGACTAGCACAACCATGACTGATAACTTTGCTGTGTGTGGATGACCGGCTCCTAACTCGTTTGAGACTCGAGTACTGCACAAATCACAAGATCGAGAAAAGGTCACAAAAATGTAAAGAACCAAGACTGGAGTAATCAAGTAAAGATGATAGTTATTATTAATACATAGTGTTATTTTAGCTCCCGAGTTCAAAAATACATTTATTTAGGCTCCAAGAGTTCGAGCTCAAGCTTTAGCTAAGGTGCCCGAGTCAAGTTGCAAGAAATTACTTAACCCATTCGCTATTCTAGTTAAACTCATTTCCTTTGTAGCTATCTTTTACAACTTTGATTCGTTAATGATAAATTATGATTCTCGTGTTGATTACAAACAAAAATTAGTAAACGAGGAGAAACATAGACATGCCTGACAGCACCGCTTAGTCCAAAGGGGATCATCCACATAACTGCTGCTGTGTTAAGGCTGCATATAACCAAATTAAACATGAAAAGGTCTGTTAACATTTTTACATGTCTATTAACTTTGTCAAAATATGGGACATAAATGTCCTATTTATATGATACCAACTATTTTAATATTTATCACATTAGGGCTTACACTCATTTCATATAGCCTAAATAAAAAGGGCTCGTCCAAAAATAAGCTAAAACAAACACACTCGAAAAACAAGTTGAGTGAGAAATATGCAAGTGAAAATATAACGTTTTCTGTGTTTTACATATTTATTTTTAAGAAACGACACATGTACAACTACATTACAAAAATATGTATACAAACACATGTGGTCTTACATAAGGAAGAACATATTTGCAATGCGATTTACCAGATGGAAAGCACTGATGTCTCCAACTCCGGATTTGGAAGAAGCCCGGAAAGCAGAACAATCATCTCAAATGACCACATCTCCAAACTGCATAGTAAAAAAATATCGATCATTTCTAGTTTGTAGTATTCAATCAAAATATTACTTTCTACGAAGTAAACCCGACTATCTGGTTCTTTTGAATCCAACCTAACCCTCTAGATTATGTTACGGGCAATGTTCTCATGTTTCATCTAGTTTGTTAGTATTATTTGGTAGAAAGTACATATTTTTCTTGAAGAAATAAAAGGCATTGGAATTAAGGTTAAATGCACGAAAGTGTAATAAATTTCGTCTATATTTTTATGTGTATCCAACTCTTAAACTTATCTATTATGTGTATTCAACTTTTAATAATTTGGAATCGGATTCATGTTAAGGTGTAGCCCGTTTCTTATCTTACGGTTTAATGCATAAAAGTGTAAGAGACTTTGACGTTGTCGATTGGGTGTATCAAGATTTTCGTAAAAACCTCTAATGTGTGTATCCAACTACTCTTAAAACATGTATTATATGTATTCAACTAATCAATTCTTATTGGAAATAGGTATTACCGGCAACCTACACTTCAAACAAATTGTTATATCATTTATAAAAATATAGAATCAAATACATACAATAAAGATTTGGAAAATGTTAGGTGCATCAAACAACATCTAACTTTATATGTTGTAAGAACAAATATTTTAATAAAAGGAAATGTTATAACTACTTGAAAAGATTAAAGGACAAAAAGTAAATTTTAATTTAACAAATTTGTTATAAATTATATGCGGTTAATAACATGGATGTTTATCATATCGTACGATTATTCATATTATTAAATTTCACAATTGTTAGAACTTTTCTTTATTAGGACTTCAACCTCAACCTATAGAATTAAAAATAGTTAATTACATAAATCGTCCTTATGGTTTATTTAAAATTATGGATTTCGTCTCTAAGTTTAAAACGTTGCATAAATCGTCCAATTTTGAAAACTAATTACGCTTTTCGTCCCTAAAATGGATGTCCGTTAAAATTTTCCGTTAACTAATTACACATTTCGTTCCTAAAATGGACGTCCGTTAGAAATTAGGGACGAAAAGCATAATTAGTTTCTAAAAATAGACGTTTATGTAATGTTTTAAACTTATGAACGAAATCCGTAATATTAAGTAAACCTTATTGACGATTTATGTAATTAACTCAATTAAAAAAGAACAAAAGAGTCAAACTTCCAAAGACAATAAAAGGACAGATGCCTAATGACCAATCATAAATAAAAGAACAAGAGAGAAAGGCCAAAAGATAATGATAATATTGAATAAATGATACTATGTTTGTAATAAAACTCCGTAAGAGTATATTTTGCTTTACTTTGTCGTGGGTTATTTCTTGAACAGTCTATTTAGAGAAGTGATATACAAGCCTAAATTACATAAGCCTAAATATGCCTAATCCATACAAAACATGACACATGTATTTCCACTACTTATCTCTCATCATACCAACCAATCATTTATTGAATCATCCAATCACAATTTTAGGCCTATTTGTAGTCTTATGTAATTAGGCATTTAAATCATTTTCCGTCTATTTATATTCGGGTAGATGTATGATTATATACATCTCACCTTTTCATATAGATGGATGATTATATACATCTCACCTTTTCATACTTCGACGTGTTAAAAGAAACTAAGGCTAACAAACGAAATCTTACCATACCATAACAGCCGAAGGTATTGCAAGCTTGATAAAAGCTAGCATATCATTAAGAGCTTCTCTCGAAAACCCAATCCATGTTTTAGCACAAGACGATGAAAACTTGACATAAAGAGCTAACAAAATAACATTATTCCAATACGAGATCGAATTAGCCAACGCAGCCCCTTTGCTTCCAAGCCCTGATTTGAACACCAAAATCCAACAAACTAGCATATGAATCAAAGTAGCTACCGCGGAAGTCACCATCATCGGGAACACAATGTTTTGTGTTTGTAGGAATCTAACAAGGCATTGAAGGAGACCATATGCAAAAAGGCTAGGGAGCATGAACCGTGCATAAACACCAGCCTCTTCGGCTATGTCAGGGTCTTGACCCAAGGCTTTTAGGATCGAGCCGGTGTTGAACCAGATGACTGCTATAGGAATACTAACCACCATAAGGATAACCATTGCTCTTTGCATATATATGCCTAACATATGGAACTGTTTTGCTCCATAAGATTGACCACATAATGTATCTAAAGCACTTGCCATACCCATCTATTAAAAAGTTACTTATAAATTATAAATATAGTTATAAATAAATACCTAGCTTGTGAATGAAAAATATCATACTTGGTAGAGAAAGTGTGCTTACAAATAAGCTGAAACCGGTAACCGTAGCAAACGAGGTAGCCATTGAAGCACCCGAGAGCGATAACTCTCCAAGATGACCGACAAACATGATCGAAATGAGATTGAGAGAATATTGAAGAAGTGAGACACATATTAAAGGACCAGCCAGCCATAACTGTTTCTTAATTTCATCAAACACCCTACTATTTCCATCTTCTTCTTCATTTGTTATTATACTAGTAACAAGAGGAACCTTAAGTTGCTTCTCTTCTTCTCTTCCCATTTCCCTTGTCATATGATTAGGAAAAAAAATATATAGATATGTGTATCTATAGATATAAAGAGATGAGAGGTGATACTAGGATGATATTATATATGTTCTTTAAGTTCGTCCGATGTGCAAAGAAAGGGCGGAAACTACTAATCATATTTTTTTCTTGTGTTCTTTTACAGGTGATCTTTTAAAGAAGATGTTGACTTGGTGGGATTTTTCGGCAACTTACTTTGATTCATGGAATAGTTGAAAAAATTGGTTTGACGAGTTAAAAATAAAAAGAGAGATGAGAGATTATGTGGAAGCCACGTTTTTTGCTTTATGGTGGTCTTTATGGAACTTCAGGAACAAGTTGATTTTCTCTTCCAAGAAGGTCTATCGTAGTGATGTTTTTAACATGATGGTGTCACAACTCTTTTTATGATGTAACAATAGGTGTAGACGCAAACTTGATTGGTCATTTTGGATTAGAAATCCAATGTATACTCTTATGTAACTGGTTTCTTTTAGCTTCTTGCTAATTTTAATATATTTGAATACAGGCACGGGGTGATGGCAATACCGAAGCTTCTTGTTTGTATTTTTGCCGTTCAAAAAAAAATGTAAAGGATTTTAAGTTATGGACAAGGTTTGTTTTTTGTTTTTTCTTCGTATAAATGACTCATTATGAGTCGGTAATGTTATAAGAAGAAGTATAGTTAGTGAAAATCGAAGAGTTTTATCAATTTTCATTGTATAATTTGGCTGAAGGTTTGATTTTGAGCCTTACTGAATTACTATATTAAACTTGTTAATGTTTTTTGATCATCATTTAATATTTGTTAATCTTTTTAGTACAATTAATAATATGTGGTTTAACTTCAAAAGACTAATGATTTTATCATAGTCAATTGTGGCGCTTAATCATACAAAATGCTCCCACTCACATCAAAACTATAGAATATATTATTGATCCGTATAATAAAGGGACTCTATTTTTTTTTTATCTTTTTTGAAACAACAAGATTTATCAGCCTAAAATAGACCCAAAAAAATAATAAGGAACAATTACAACAAACAATACACTATCGAAAGAATATTAAGTTAAACATAGGGTAATTCATTCATAAACAATATAGTAACCAAAAAGTAATAAACAAAGTTATTTTGTGTTAAATATTAATGAAAATTTAAATGAAGAAGTCAATACAGAGTCAATCTTAGTTAACTAATAAATGTCTCTGTTGTTGTTTCTTATCCTTATTTAAACCTAAACAATTTTGAAATTGCTTTGAAAATACATAGTTGAGTTGAAGCAATGCAAAATGAATTGTTTCAAATCAAAAAACAAAAAATTGGAATCTTAGTGGAGTTAGTTATATGGATTTTTAGAGTGAAGAGAGACGAGGAGTATTGTCATTAGAAATAAAATAAGATTGACAAGGAGTATTGTCGTTAGAAATAAAGTAAGATTAAGTGGGTTATATACAATATGAGGGAATAGATTATGATGAAGTGTTTATACCAAGTGTTAGAATAGAAAACAACCTGGATTTGGAGACCCATGTGGTAAGGAGGATCTTAACATCATTCTATCCCCCTCTCTATCTTCTTTTTGTATTCTATAAATGAATAATGACTTAAGCGTTAAGACCTTATTAATTTTCTAATCCATCACTCTAACACTTTGCATCTTAATACACGATTTCCCTTTATATAGTTAATTCTTATATCATTGTTTATGCCGTTATAGATAAATAATCCAACCACTTCTGCGATAGTAGTTCATATTCTACTAAATATTCCTTTGATTTTAGTTTCTCGTTTTATTAATAATGTCGCCTGATTCCTTCGCTACAGGTGTTAAGGCTCCATTCGAATGACCATCGATCGACATGACGGAACGTTGTATCTACTAAGAGCACATCAATAAGTCTAGAAATATGGGGGATCATGGTGTCACAAGTCACAACCCTGTCTTTTAGACTCTTACAAGCTCATTGTGCATCACTTACCACTCGGACTAAGTCAGCCTATCTTGTATCTCTCTTCGATTAAAGGTACAAGAAACAAAAAAAAAAAAAAAAAACATGAACTATTAAATTGCTTTGAAGGAACTTTCTCAAGATAACTCCATATATACTTCTCCTAATCCAAAATGAACGAATAAGATCGTTTTGAATCAACACTCAAGATCTAGGCATCTAGCATTTTAAAAGATCAGGTAAATAGCATCTAAGATATTAACACCAAATCTTCTACATACTTTAAGAGCTATAGACTCCGGGGAGGCTTCTAGAATTCTCCATAATCGTGAGGCAACCTTCATGTCGTAAATAGTTGCAGACTGATTTCTTTCGTGTATCTCCAATTTTTGGCAATTTTGCAACCATTTCAACACATCATATACAGTACAATGTGACTCAACTTTCACCAAAAAATAGCTGCAGACAGATTTAACTTAAACACGAAGATTATTAAAGATAATACCTTTAAGTTTGTGTGTTTAAATCTGGTTATTAAACTATCGATCTAAAACCCGAAAAGAACAAAAGCTCAGATATATTGAAAACAAATCATTATTTTGTGTATCATATAAGGCAATCCCATCATGTACAAATTGATTCAATAATCACCAAAAACTCACTTAAACAGTATAAATACAATGTCAATCAACCTATCTTCCAAGATATATAATTATGTGTTTATAAACTTATATAATACATCGTATGCAAACACAAAAATCATCATCAGCAGAATCATACCTCAATAGCATCGTTATTGGTTTTTGATTGATAACTCGAATCAAAAAGATTCTCTAACGATCTAGTTTTTCTGCTTTGAACTTTTCCGGTCTCTTTTAGTAATTCCGCTAATCTCTTCTTTTCATCATCCACATCGAACCCTGCGGTCCCGAGCCTTTCCTCTCTCGTCTCAACAATATGTTCCAACGTTTCTATCGCGTCTTCCAGCCTGCACAAATATCATATTAAGAATTACAGATACCAACCTTAGATAAATAAAACTAAATAAATAAATAAAATAAAAAATATACCTGCCTACTGCATCGTATGTACCCGCAAGATTACTATAAACCGCAAGCGTATCAATGTGAAAAGGACCAAACTCGTGTTCTAAAATGGTCCTAGCTTCTTCAAAACATTCTATAGCTTCGTTTATGGCATAACGTTGTACACAAGTAAGTCCCATTTGGTTAAGCGCGATCCCATAAAAACCGGATTTCTTCTCACTACTGGTACGAAGCTTTAAAATAGCGTTTTTGAAAGAATCATAAGATTCCGAGTAATTTCCCAAGACGTAATACATAACTCCCATTTGGGCTTCAATGCCCGCGATCGTGCTTTGCTGCCCAGGAATATCGTTATATATTGTTAATGCTTTATGTAGTAACTCAAGTGCATGATCAAGCTCATTCATAGACTCGTAGATCACAGAAATATTAGTAAAACCGCACGCAGTTTCCTCTAAAGGGATTCCAGAAACAGGGTTTTCATATATACGAAGTGCGTTTTGGCAGTACGTTTTCGATTCTTTTAGCTTCCCAGTTTTGTTAGACAAATCAGCCAGACGGGAGAACACCGAAGCAACAGAAGGATGGTTTTCGCCTTTCGACAATTTTAAAGATGCGAGTGCTTTCTGATAAGCGAATATAGCTTCATCGTATCGTGCTAATGATAAATACGAGTCTCCAATGCTTATATCCACAAATGATACCTCGTTTTCTTGTCCGTTAGCCACCATTGACATACTCGCTAAAACTAGATGCTCGAGTGCACCTTCATGGTCACCTTTCGTTTCACAAATTAGTCCCATTAGTCTCCTATCAGCTGCTTCTTCTATAGGCAAACCGTTTTGTGAATGAATCTCAATCGCCATTTCACATAACTTTTTCGCCTCGTTGAATTCAAGTGCTTGAACATACGCTTCCGAAAGATACCTACATGTTTCACCGATTCTTGGATCAGAATCACCCAAAACTTGTCTTTGCACTTCCAAGCCAATAGCGTAATATTTTAAGGAGTTTTCGAGTTGACCTAACATAGAATAAGTATCACCTAATTGCATTAAACCCGAAAATTTAGCAAGTGCGTGATCTTGACTTCCGTTGACCAATGGGATTTCCTTTGATTCTTCAAGAACCAAAATAGCTTCATTGTACTCGCCTAAAATACAGTGTATCGCTGCTGTAACGTGTAGACACATTACAACGTCTAGACTTGGTTTACCATTTGTGGATTTTTTTAAACAAGTTGTTGCACGAAGAGCAAAATCGAGTGCTTTACGAGGGTTAGAACCAGATGACATCAAATCTCTTGCTTGCTTAAGCAAATACGGTCCAAGATCCGAGTCTTTATCACCAACAACTGGTTTCTTTGAAATCTTATTGGTTTTTTCGGCTAGAAGATTGTTGGTTTGACGGGACTTTCCCTTAAGGCTCGATTTAGAACTTGCTTCCGACTCCAAGACAGATCGAGGAGCTTTCTTAGAGTTTTTTGATGAAAAGGATTTCAAGCTTTCTACTTCATTTTGCTTAAAAACCTCTTCGTCAGTTTCTTTCAAAATCTCTACTTCCCTCATCTCACCTCCAACTAAATCCCTTAACTCAGAATCAATTCTCGATTCCTCACCATCCGATGCATAGCTAAGCCTAGAAACCGACTCATCAGAACTTTGCATATCACAAACATTATCATAAAGCTCTTCAATAGACGGTTCAACCACATTACCAACATCATTTGAAGACTTGCTCAAATCCACATTCTCCTTATTTTTCGACATATTTTCATTCGCGGGCATATCATCAAACACCTTATCTTCATGAGTTTCTTCCATAGCTAATCCAGGCATCATTTAATATCCAACTAAACTAACAACTTTTAAAATAAATAAAGTCAAAAATATACCAAAAAAGCAACAAACTTTATTATAAACAAGATTCAAACACAAAAAATTCCAAATAAAAATTTGATAATATTTAAATATAAATAGTAACAAAAAGGGGAAATCAATAAAAGGGGCAAAATAGGTCAAATTTAAAATTGGATTAGCATAAAGTTTAAATCTTTTAAAGTACCCAATAATTTTTTTTAATAATTACACAAAAAGGAAACATTTGACCAACAAAGATTTGATCTTTTTTAAAGTTTTATACTTAATTTTTTTTTTTTAAATAATAATAATTCAAGAATTATAATAACAGATCTTACCAAAAAGAATACATTACTCAAAAAACACAAAACCCATATGAATTAAATGAAAAAATAATAAAAAGATTGAAACTTTAAGCAAAGTTGACTTTTAAAAGTCAACAAATATCAAGAAATCTTGAAAATTTCATACCTTAGTGACTACCCATGAAGGAATTCTTAAGATTTTGTGTGTTTTGTTTTTTGGGTATTTTAAAGAAAAGTGGAAGAGTCTGTGTTTGGTATGATTTGAAAAGATTTAAGGGGTAATATGGTCATTTCACATGGATTTTGTTGATGTTTTTTTAAGGGGTGTGGAATGTCAGAGGGTTGGAGTTCTTTTGGTTTGTTAAAAACCGAAAGTCTTATGACAACTCATGTGTCTTCTGTTTCTTTATTGGCTTTCTAAATATAGAAGTGTCTACTTATTTTTTTGATAGTCATAAAACGAATGTCGAGCACGGGGAGTGATAATTTGATTGTGGAGTTGTCATATAATACGTGAGCAAAAGTCTTATAATATGGTTGTTAAAATTTAAGGGAGTGATAACTCGGTTGACAACTCTTTTTATATTTGTCTTTTAGTTTTTGGCCGTTGCAAAAACAAACTTACGACGCGTTACCCTGCTAACGAGTCCAAGAACGGGGAGCCACGAAGTGGATAACGAGAATGGTCACGAGAACAAGCGGGAGAACGGTTGTGACAACGAGCCAATCCTAATGCTCTAACAACATAAAAAGATTTTAGTGGGTAGATTAAAAGTAAAATGATAACAAATTCCTTCAAATATGTGCATTTTCAAAGTAGAAATTTATTTTGGGACGAAAAGAAGTATATGAAATGACGGATTTGCCCTAGGAGAAGTAGGTTGTGTTTATGCTTTTTTGTTGTTGTTGTTGGGTAGAATGTTTGGAAAGTAGACAACAAGTCATAGTCGACAAAAACATTACTTTGCAATGTTGCAAAAGATCTGTGTTCCACCTTAACCAACTTGCATTGTTGCAAAACATTTGTCGTAAAACTCAAACGTCTTTATTTGCCCACTTGCGAGGATGCAACTCGAACACAACACACTTTCAAAGATGAAAGGTCATGTGTCGATAATGACCTCATGATGCAAGGTAATCTTGAGTTTAACAATATCAATGTCAATTATATAAGACCACTCCCAGCGGGAGGAAAAACACGGCGTTTCCCCCCCCCCCCCCCCCCCCAACAACGCCGTTAACGGCTGGGGGGACGCCGTTGTTGCTGCGTTGTTGCTGCCGTGTTGCTCGAGCAACGCGGTGTTGTTTGGTTTTTTTTTTTTTTTTTTTTCTTTATCCCTTTGACAGTTATAAAAAAAAAAAAAAAAATTCAAAAATTTTTTCCTACCGTTGGCAACGGTAGGTTTTTTAAAAAAATTTAATTTTTTTTTTTTTTCTTTTCTATAAATACCCAATCCCAAACCCAAAAATATTACACCAAACCATTTCTTTCTCTCTACAATTTACATTCTATCCACAAAACCCCCAAAGAAAAATGTCTCAATACAACGACTTTTCATCCGATCCCAATTCGCCTAACTCACCGGGCTTCTCAAATTTCCATACCCAACCCGGTGGTTTTACCTCACTACTCGTCGGAAACACCAACACACCACCTCAACCCCATCAACAAGCCATGAACGAGTGGCAACAATTCCAACAATTCCAACAACGACAACAACAACAATCGTTCTCTCAACCACAACAACCACAAGTAGCCGAACCTAGTCGTCCTCGTAAGAGAAAAGACAAGGGTAAGAAAATAGTTGAACCTACGGATGAACCTGACGCCACTCCATCGTCTAGGACGGTTCAGTGGTCACAAGTCCAAGAGCGGCGCTTGGCGGAGAATTGGATTCATGTTTCGGAGGATCGTAAAAAAGGAACCGACCAAGATGGTCTAACTTTTTGGTTCCGTGTGATGGCTATTTTCAACGAAGGTTTGACGGAACCTTTTACAAAAAATTCGCTAAGTTCAAAATGGAGGGCTATGAGCAAAAGTGTAAAATTGTTCGCAGCATGTCATGACCGTGCCGACCGAGATCGATCGAGCGGCGAGGATGACAAAGCCGTCTACACAACGGCGTTACGCATGTTCGAAGCCGAAAATCTACGCCCATTTCGTCATCACTCTGCATGGGAAGTTTTGCATAAAGCGCCAAGGTTTGCTAATCCTGAACCCATTGACCCGATCAACCTCGACGACGATGCAGAACCGGACTTCTTTGGCCATGATAAACTTCCACGACCTTTAGGAAGGCCACGACCATCTAAGAGCGCACGTTCCTCCTCCTCCTCCGATGTTACTTCAAAACGGGACGAGTTTAACGAAGACCTTGTCAACGAAATTCGCGAGCTTAGGCTCGCAAAAACAGAGGAGATCAAACTCAGAATCCGTCTTCGGAAATACGATTTTCTACGTACGCCAACCGATGATTAGCCGCCACGGGATCGGGCTAAAATCGAAAAACAGAAGGACAAATTTCGCGCCGAATTGGAAGCCGAAGAAGACGAGGATTAGTTTTTTATGTATTGTTTTTTTTTATTTTTTTATGTATTTTTTTTTATTTTTTTTTATGTAATGGTTTTTTTTTATTTATTTTTATGTATTGTTTTTTTTTAATATTAATCTAAGTTTATTTTTATTAATAATGTTTTAAAAATAATATGAGAAAAAGAAAGAAAATGAAAAATAAAAAAGGTGGTGGGTCCCAGTTTTTGGTGTTATGAATGGGGGTGTTATGTTATGTTATGTTAAGTTGGTGTTATGGTGACGTGACAACGAAAAATGGTGTTATTGGTGTTACGATTGGGAGTGGTCTAAAGGGCCGTAGTAAACACAATATATCATATATATAAATAAAATAAAAAGTATTTATCAAACATTGTTTTTTTTTTTGGAAACGATTGTTTGATAGCTCTTCGGTAAAGGTTTATTAGAAACTATACACAATTTATAGTCACTTTAAAGTTAAACTTTTTCTCAACAATAAATTTTATTCATGATGCCTTCAATGGAGTGATGTTGGTCATTAAATGCGAACCTCTAAATTAGTTTGAAGATGTATTTAAGTTTTTTTTTTCTTAACTAAAATATTTATTGGCACATTGTCTATAACATGATCCATTTATTGCAAATTAATAAACTATATCTCAATCTACTAAAAATATATGTCTAATAATATGTCGTATGTAACAATAACTTGTACTAAATGGATTGAATATTATAAATATTTTCTCTTTTTTCATTTGCAATCCTTTAGTTACAACTTTTTAAAGCATTATGTATCTTTCTAGACATACCAATTAGACATATCAATTAACTCTCTAATTAGGGGCTTATTTAAATAAGTTTTTATAGTTTATGTTATCGGATACACTCGTTAAAATGTATTATATGAGCTAAGTTTACCTTTCCTAATAAGAAAATACATTTAATTCATGTTAAATTTGAAGAAAGTTTAAGTGTATTAAAATTATTTTATGTTTTGGCTCTTCTAAAACGCTTAATAAGTGTTTCAATAACACAAATTAGAAAAATCTCTTCTCACCATCTCAAACCTATTAATATAAAATATTAGTTTCAAATTACACGAATCATAACATATACTTATTCATTATCATTCAGGGGCGGAGCTATGAATTTTCGCCACCCGGGTTACCAAAAACGAAATGTAATAATGCATTCATAATTATAATTCTCCACAACGAGTTTTGTCGGATTGAAAACAACGCGTAATCACTTCATTACATAAACTAATAAATACATCAAAGGAAGAGTTCCACCTTGTGTCTGCTGGTCGTTGGACACCCTTTCTTTATTTATATCACGACCACTTTTAAGTTCACTACTTTTTAACGCCTCAACAATCTTTTTGGCTTGGTATACACAAAGGAAATCTTGACGTTTACGTGATGATCCAACAACATTCAATAGAAGTGTGACTAAAAGAAGAAAAATAATTAACCAACTGATTTGTCATTCTTGTAACAACTACTAAAGTAAGTTAAAGTTGATGTGCAAAACATGCTGATATTATGCTGAACTATTCTCTTCTAATATCAAGAAGCGTTTTAGATCATTAATTCTCCTCACTTGCCCCGTCATATCCGAGAAAAGTGCTTCAAGTTCTTTATTCAATGATAAAACACTAGTATCTGTATTCTGTAGCATGCACCATACCAAAGAAATATATAATAACATGTCCCTCTCTATTCTCATAACGTAACACAACCACCATTTGCTCTTTAAGAGATATGTAACGAGACTCGTCTCTCAAACTAAAAAAAATTATTTCCTAAATCACTAGCAATATCATTAGTTGTTTAAGCTCCTAAATTGACCCAACTAATGGACCGATTGTGATCAGCTAAAAAATGTAGAAGCTCGAGAAAGTTTGCCGAAACTTCATATTCAACATGACCCCAAAACGCTAATCCTTGCCTCAAAAGGAACCGAATGCAATCTAGAGAGGCACACAAACGAGTTCTATAATCACCTTTGTTCCTATTATCTTTGCAAAGAGCTTTGGATACACTTTTTTTGATTCACAAGTCTTCACCCTTAGGACTCGTTAATTTCATCTCCTCCAAGTTGCGACTTATTTCAAAATGCCCGTTGTAAAACTATCTATGTATGGTGACTAATTGACTAAATGTCCGGTGTAAAAGTGTCTTTGTTTCAAGATACTAAATTTAACGGAAATCAAAATGTTCCAATTTCAAAATACTAAATTCTATACAAAAAACAACTTTTATGTTGACCAAGTGTTATTAAAAAAATCAATCAGGTAAAGTAAAAGTGTCTTTGGTTCACCATCAACAATTCAACTACTTCTTTTTTATGTAAGTATAATGATTCAAACCTGGTTATTTGGGATTCAGAGACCACCAAGTAAAGTTCAGACATCGACCATCATATGCTTCTGGTGTAGCGACTAAGCTCCGTTTAAAAATAAATTAGGAATTTAGGGCTAAAATAAATTTAACTAAAAATAAATACCTAATTAGCGAAAATTGGGGGTAAAAGTAAGTGGGAATTGGGGAAGAATGGAGATGGTTCAATCAGCTTAAATCATAGGGTTCAATCAAACAAAATCAGAGGGTTCAACTAAAGAATTCTCCTCAACTTTACAGTTATCTACAAGAAAAATTGAATTTTGGATGGGTTCGATTGAACCCTCTCATCTCATAGTACCACCGCCCCTCTTATCATTGTTAGTGGATGTTTGGAATTGTATATATAAATGTGTTTGTCGTTATAAAATAATTAAAACATAATTTTATCCGCACACTTAAAAATAAGTCATGCATTTTAAAAAACTCTATAAAAAATTCACACAAAAAATATGCGATCCCATATACCCCTTTAAAAGGGGCAATACTATAATAAACCATAGTACATTTCTATATTTGTACTTTCTCATTTTGTATTACAGTACTTTTCTATATATTTTTAGAATTTTTCTTATTTATTAAAGGGGCAATAAAATAGAAATTAAATCACCGAAAAATATTAAATACAATTCATGAACAAAGAAAGGGGATGCTCTTAAACATCTTATCAAATGATTTGGATGTAAGATTATAGATATGAGATTATAGATATAAAGATAGAATGAGATTGGGAAATTATGTGATTTTTTAATTAAAATGAGAAAGTATTTATAGGTGAAATTATGGGTAAAAAAAAAAAAAAAACTTACAACGGCTCGTTATCATGAGAATTATGACGAAAACAAACCCCACAACAGGGGGGATTTGTAATAACGACGGTCTGGACTAGTTGTAAAAGCCACAACAAGCGAGAATTACCTCCACACCGAGTCCTCTTGTAATTCTATTACTTACCTACATCCAACTATTAGATTTAAGCATATAATTTTATTTAATTCTTTTTAATAATATAAACAAATAACAATACTCTTTAATAAAAGTATTATAAATGTTATTGTTTGGTAGGCCACAATAACTTTGGTTGTATATTATAATCGGATGACAAATTTCTGGATACAACTATTTAATTTGCTATTATATCTTTGATGGTTGTGAATTGATCAAAAATATTTTTATATTAACCCTTATATTCAATTAACAAAAATATTTGCTAGTAAACAATGTATGATTATATATCTTTTCATACGTGTTTAAAAGGGATAATTTTAGTGATACGTGTTTATTCATAAAATTAGCAATTAATAAATAACGCATTCTCCGACAAATATTACCACCCCTCCGTTCGTTCTCCGCCCTCATTCCAACTTCTCTTCTCTTCGATCTTTCCTTTCACGTAGTCTAACTGTTCTGGAACTGATCCTGCTGTTTGCCTCACCAAGTTCATCAAGTATGACAACGAGCTCAAACCGGTTAGCCCGAATGTTCCTGATGCCAAAAACCCGGTCACAGCCAAACCGATTGTTAACATCGCTGGCACGATTACTGGGCTGAAAATAACAAATACTGGAGTCGCGATGGCAAGTCCGATCAATGTTCCAACAAAGGTGATACCTACATACAAAAAGAAAAATTAAGACATTTGCCAATTCAAAGAGTCATTACAAACCAAAAAAAGTATACCTGCTAACCCGAGTAGGATTCCGCCAACCAGAAGCAATGCCAAGATAGCCAAGACCTTGCTACTGGAGGGACCTTGTTGTTGCTGCTGATAGTAAGGGTATCGGTCACCGGAGACATCGTAGCGAAAATGGGGCTGGTTTTGAGTGTAGTGGGGTTCAGTTTTTTCATAAATCAGAGAGTTTGGGATTTGGTAATTTATGTATTTGCATGCATTGGGGTTCTACTTATTTTGGGTAGGGATGAAACATGCAAAAATGAATATACATTAGGGACTATTTATGTAATTTATTCTTTACTAATTTATGTGAGTGTGGATTATGTATAAAATAGATAGCTACCATCTAAAATCACCCCCTATATGAGTTTTGTCATGGATTGATGGGCCCCACCTTGTTATCATACGATTTCAAGTTTTCAACCTCTCTTGTTTTAATCCATCTACTTTATGTTCAAATTTAATGATGATCAAAACATGTATTTTAATCAAGGATGAGTTTAACAAATATTATTAAAAAAAATTGACACAAAACAATCGATCACAGCTTTTTATTTTTAAAAATTCAATTAAATTAATTTTATTTAAAACTTAAATATCCCAAAAATCGTAAATTTATTAAACTAATAAATTACACAATTGTAACGACATTTAATTAACTTTCTATAGAGTACCCACTCGATAGTTTTGACGAAATTTTTTTCCGGGTTTTCTTTTAGTTTTGAAATTTTATATTATAAAATCAAGATTTTCTCACATGTGATTTTAGTAGTTTGACATAGTATTTTTGTTTTTTTCTTTTTGATTCTAGTTGAATGTATATAATATAACAAATATATGTTTTGAAATTCATATTTAGTGTTCAAATCATATGTGATTGTACCTTATAAATATCAACGTTTGTTAAAAAACGAAAAATTAAAAAATCATCAATTTTTGGTTTTTTTTCCAGGTTTTTATAGATTATAATTCATATAATATTGTTAGTTTTTTAAAATTCACAATTAAAGTTGAAATCATGTGAATTAAAGATACACAATTAAAGTTAATTAAATGTCGTTACAATTGTGTAATTTATTCGTTTAATAAATTTACGATTTTTGGGATATTTAAGTTTTAAATAAAATTAATTTAATTGAATTTTTAAAAATAAAAAGCTGTGATCGATTGTTTTGTGTCAATTTTTTTTAATAATATTTGTTAAACTCATCTTTGATTAAAATACATGTTTTGCTCATCATTAAATTTGAACATGAAGTAGGTGGATTAAAAATAGAGAGGTTGAAAATTTGAAATGGTATGATAACAAGGTGGGGCCTATCAATCCATGATTTGACGCAAGAGATGTTTGGAAAATGGGCAAATATTGCTTTTATGACAAAACCCATATAGGGGGTGATTTTAGCATGACCCAAATAAATATTGTGCGAGTACAAAAATATAAAGTAATGGGTCGTTGTTGGTAGAGGTTTAGTCAGTTTGATGTCCACTGATGTGACACTGAATTGGCAAAAACTAACTTTTCCAGTTGGTTAAACTATTGGATATGGTCTAAGACGAAAAACTTGATTGATACAACCAAGTAGATAGCTTAATTTAAACAGAACTAATATATCGTAATTAATATACTTTACATAATTTTCGTACTTGTAGCAATTTTTAGTATGGTTATCAGTAGCTTTTTAGGAGATTTAAGAGAGATACAAGAGTTATAAACTTTTATTTCGAGAAAAAGCTTTGTAATTACTAGAGTTATAAAACTTAATTATTTTTTTTTTAAAACCCCCAAAATAAATAATTACCTAAATGAGCTTTTTTTGAAAAAATTATTGAAATTACCTATATTGTACCGTTTTATAGTCATGTTTCTTATTTGTATTCTTATTTATTTATGTTTTTATGTAATTTTACATTCTTTAATTAACTCTACAACTACTTGGTCAAAACATTTCTACAATATACTGTAGTAAAAAATATATTCGGCTTTCTACTTTCAGCTACCGGTTGCAACTCAAAGCTCCTAACTCCTCGCTAGTTTTGTCAAACATAACTATCTATTTTACCTACACAAGAAGATATGATACATTTTGATGGATGTAATCAAGCAAACGATCATTTTATTTAAAGATAACCAAAACTGTTTACAGACATCAAAACTTTAAACGAAAAGATGCTACTTTCCCTTCTATCAGATTACCTATTGTCTGTACAGACTTTTTACAGTTCACCTCTTTGAACTTCCTCGTTACCAGCATAAAACGATCAAATAGGGTTCTGATTACAAAGATTGTAACCTGATATAATAGAGCTGAATGCAAAACATAGAAAAGCCAAGAACGACATCACTATTGATGCAGAAGCTGTTTTTGTAAACTCGTCTTTCCCCCAATTTAATATCCAACCATCAATCCTTGTGGCTGCTGAAGATGATGACGACATTAAGAGATACGCCAATATCTGTCACAAAATCAGTACTTTAGCAAAAATAATTTTACAATGCATTAAAGAAGTGGAAAGGTAGACAGGTTAAGTGACGGGTCAAAACGGGTTTCATTTAACGTGGGTCATTTTTAGTACATGTTGAAACTGTCTAGGTTCTACAAACACTTTTACGCCATTTTTTTATAATATATAAACAATTAACGTATTTGATATCGAAACAATATTGTTGCAGCTTACACGATTTAGGAATATGCATTTGAATGCATTAAAATTTGATCCGTTTGAGACAAAAAATCGCACAGATCAACACACTTGTATGTAAAATGGGTCGAAAAATTGCCATCTAATGTATAAAAAGTGATTAATTGTAGCAGTTACCTGATCTATTAAGAAGTCAAAATGAGTACGATGAGACCAAGTGACGATATGCTTTTCATAAACAAAATGGTATGCCTGATCAATGGCTTGGAATATTGCATATGTGAAAGCAATAATATTTACTGCTACCAAGTACCTATGCAATCAAATGAAGGGGGGAAAAAATAAAAATCAAAAGGAATTTAAAGACGATTTTTAGACTGTTTAACCAGATGACTAATTACAAATGAATTTAAAGGCAATTAATCTTAAGACCAAAAATTCGTAAAAATAATATACGCCGTCTAAACCTTTTGTCTATTAATCTATGTAGGCCGATGCTATTTTGCTATTGATCTGATTATATATGGAAAGTGACCGAAATAATTATCAATTTAAACTAACTACAGAGGGATACTAAGAAGATACTTGTCAATTCAATACGATATCAAGGAAAATGGATAAATTTAAGCCGATTCTATAGGAAAAGAGAAGGGAGATAATTATCCGTTCATAAAATGGGAATTGAGCTAAGTCTCTAATAAAGCAAAATGGTAATTCAGTTTTTAACGAAGCAATCTTAATATGGAAATCGAAAAACATATATTTTTCAAGAACAAAGGAAAACTATAACGAGATCAATTTCTAAAACAGAAAGAGCATACTGAAGTTTTTCTTAGTATTTTGTCAAATTTACCAGGCAGAATCTCAACTATATAAAGCTTTAACAAGTACCGACCCATCATTAAGCTATACCTTTAACAACTAAAATCTTATAAAATTCTCGTACAAAACATAGGAATATTAATCAAATCTCACTATCGATAGGAATTTTTAGTATCTTCTTAACAAAGTTAGCTAGATAACTAGTTCAATCTGCATACAATAACAAAAGTTTACAATTTTTCGCAATTAACCGCCTTTAAATGAAATGTACTAGCAGCAATAACAGTAGTTGACTATTGACTAAGATCCCTAAACTAGTTTGACTAATAACACAGGCCCCGTATATAATTGTATTGTACATTAATAATAACCGTCTGAATACCTGTATTCCTTATATCGATGAAAAGAATCACCACTCCATCCTTTAGTTTTATCCGAAACCATAACCGAAAAAGCCATTAAACTCAAAACCATCTCACAAACCCTAAACACTAACCCTAATCTCTCACTCCCGACCCCTGACCTCACATTCACATACACTCTCGATCTCAAACCTCCACCAACCACCTCCTGTATCACCGGCGATTTCGCTAACGGTGCGGCATTGATGACGTGTGAAGCGTTTTTGGTTTTGGAAAGTGGAGATCTGAATGGAGTGAGGTGGTTGTTGACGGTGGGGATGATGGAGATGTCGTCGGAACGGAGAGGTGAGTCGGCGCGGAGAGGGGAGTGGAACTCGTCGAGTTGGGAATCGGTGTCGGAGATGGAACGGTGGCTTGTGGCGGAGCTGTGGTGACGGTGGTGGTTTTTATTTATGTAAATCATTGTTCTTTTTTTTAAGAAGAAATAATTCAAATATTTTCTTAAAATACATATAATGAATTAGGTTACCATGTTGATGATGACTAACACGTACAAAAAGTTTGCTTAATTAATTCAATAATTGACAACTAATGGAATATGCGAGTAAACTTACATTTGTAGGTTGTAAATAAACTGAACGAATATAAACGAAGCTCATTCATGTTTGTTTGTTTAATTTTAAGTGGACAAACGAACGAAAACGAACACTTAAACGAATAAATTTTTTTGTTCTTGTTCGTTCGTTTAAGTGCTAAACGGACATAAACGAACAATAAACGAACACACATATATTAATTACATTAAAAGAAAATATAAAAACTACTATCCAAGTAATAAAAAATGGAATTTATATGATTTCACATTTATTCTAGTGGTATATCGTATCGTCTTTGACTTAAGAATTTAGAAGTTGTGAGTTCGATTTTTATCTGAGATTAATACAAATATTCTCGTTATTAGTGAATATGAGAGTAATATCTTTCTAAAAACAGGATTGCGATTTAATATAGATATATCGACCACAAGTTTACAGCTAACTTTATTTTACTTATAGATATAGTGTTGATCAAGGGGTTTGTGTCATTTGTGGTTTTTACATGGCTCATGCTCTTATGTAATTGGATAAAATTTATATATTTAAATTAAACTTTAAACATTACTAGGTATTTAGGGGTGTAAATCAGACGAAACAATTCATTAGCTATTCGAAGATTGACTCGTTTAAAACTAGTAAAGCTGGAGCACGAGCTACTTGAGTAGATTTTCGAGTCGAGTTCGAGTTCAAAGGTACTTCGTTCGTGAGTTTTATCGAGTTTAAGCTAAAGTATACTTTCACCCTTTTATTGTTACTGTATAAGGTAATATACGTGTACGAAACGAGTCGAGTTAATGTTACCGTCGTTTATCGTGTTCGAACTTGGAATATATAATCAATCAAGCTCAAGTAAAGTTTTGAGAACAAGTTTTAGCAACCGAGTCGAATTCGAGATTAAAATAATATATCATATAACATCATTATTTTAATTCAAAAACTTGAACTTAATCTTCAGACTCATTTAATGGTCGATGTTTCATCACGTAATCACGTGACATTTGATAGATCTCTATATTTTTTTATAAGTGAACACTAAATATTACATTTTAGGGCCAAAACAAGCTTTTAGCGTGGGCTTAAATATAGTTTGTTATTATAGTGGGTATCTGTTGGCCCAAAGTTTATCTTGTTGAACACATGTTTTTGGACTAATTAGCTGATTTGTAGCCACAAATTTTATGTTCAAAAAAACATTTCGCATTATCATGTGCTCGAAAGTCTTCACCACGGCTAAATGAACACCGTTATTTATATCGTTCCAACCGGATTTGGATGTGTTACACCCTAGTTTTGATTCCCTTACAAGTTGATAAGCTTTCATCTTTCGTCATCTTTTCTTGTCACGTTCACTTCTTTCCGAGTCATCAATACTTTCACCTTGCCAGATTTGAGTTCGTTTAGTATATTTTAAGTATGCTCTACAAAGTACGTGGATAGTGAATCTTGATATTTACGTACTTACATTAGCTAAATGTCGTGATCTGTTTCATGATTTAACTAATCAAAGTAATTAAGTAGTGACGTGTCAGTATTTAAATGCACAATATACAACTTGCAAATATGTCATCTTTTTCTAATAAAGTAAAACAAACAACAATACTATTCTATTAAATAATTGTTTTTGCTTTTTTGATATAAGAGCACTCGGAGTGATAATGAGTGACAATGAGGTTGTGGTGGGTTGTGGGGAAAAAGGTGATGACGTGGCAGTGAGAATGAAGGTTGTGAGTTGTTATGATAGGGAGGGTTGTGGTGGGTTGTGGAATTATTTTATTATTTTTTTATTTTTCTAAAAGATTTAAATAAAATAAATAATACATTTATTAAAATAAAAATATAATACAATAATTAAAAAAAACACACAATACATTAATTAAAAAAAAATTACAATACAATAATTAAAATAAAAATACAATACAATAAATCTAAACGTAAATAACTAAAACATTATACCATAATTGAAAAATTTAGGATAAAAAATACAAACCCTACAAACATTAGAGGCCAAAATTAAAATTTTTAAAAGATATATAAACAAAAAACAAACCCTAAATCTTTAAAAAAAAAACAAACCCTACATCTTTAACCCCACCTCCTCACTTCCCTCTCCCTCCTCCCTTCCCTTCCCTGCAATCAAAGAAAAGAAAAACCAATCAAATTGAAAAACAATCAAACGAAAAAAGAAAAGAAAGAAAAAAGAAAAAAGATTAGAAGAAAGAAAGGAAGAAGAAACAGAAAAAGAAAGGAAAAAAAAAAAAAAAAAATTCACAACGGACGTTGTGGTGGTAACGCCGGCGACAACGAAGATCCACAACGAAGCCACCCGGAGTGGAGAACGACCACAACGGTCGTTGTGAGGCGACAACGAGCCCCACAACTCCCCCACTCCGAGTGCTCTAAGAAAAATATTTATTAGATAACAACCATCGATCACCGCACATAATATTTAATCACTATCAATATCTTTTTATGTTTTTTTATCGCTCTAAAAGCAATGGTTAGCGGAACTTTAATTATATTGTGACGAGGATATACCAAACAAAGCATACAATTTCTAGTAGGTGAATGGTATATGTAGTGATTTTCTCATTGTGATAGTAGTTAGATGAATGCCACTTTTGGGTACACTTATATTGAATATTGTAATTGCTTTTTTGTTTTCAACAAATAACATTTCACATATTAATTGAAATATATACTACAAGTGGTATAAATAAAATCAAGATTTAAATACATATTCGGGTAAATGATTTTTCCTGTTTAGCTTATGATAATTAATGTTAATGTTAATGTTAATGGAGGTGTATTCGAGATGTTATGGATTAAGCAACTACGGAATTTCTTGAGCCAACGTGTACAAGGGCAAGCCGCAAGCATAGATGCATATGCGTAGATGGAGTAATACATTTATACGTACATAATTCTACTATGTATATCTATAGATGTATGATGTATCTATTTTGTAGACCAAAATTTAGCTAAACTAGACACATATATGTGACTTTCTTTTGGTGATGTAATAGTTCATTAAGAGATCACGGGAAATTTCTGTTTATGGAAAAAGAAAAATATGGATAAAGTGTTTTGAAATATATATCAAATTTTATTTTAAAATGTATAATAAGTATCAAATTTAAACGGATCTATTAATGAAACTAATTAACTTTTAAATATGGTTATTGTGTTTAGTTATTTAGTCTGCATACATGAGTTTCATATAGGTTGTCGAATGAGGTGTCACATGACATATTTGTAAAAGGTTTAATTAGTCGGATACATATAATATTGGATATATAAAAGCTAAATATATATAATAAATTATTTGAAAATTAAATATAAGATTTTAAAGTAAAGTTTTTATATATTTATAAAATTAGAAAAAAAAACAATTTTTAATTAATGATGAAAAGGGGTCAAAAGATGAATTCTACTTGCAACTTTGTTTTACCAACCAACTAATTCCATATATAGTTTCCATTATATTTAGTTGATTGTATTAATTTGACCGCAACACTTCTTTTCTCATCTTTCTAATTGTTAATGTTGTAGGCATTTTAATTAAATAAAAAGCATCATGTGTTTGATTCATAAGATTACAATAAGATTACACGTGTTTGTTTCGGCTTATGTAAATTTTGATAAACTAATCTCAATTTTTTCAGCTTTTTTACTTTAAGTTGAGTTTATGAGCTTAGATAAACCATAAGCTCAACTTGATTGTTGGAACATAATGTCTGTAGTTTGTATTCATTTGAACGTGTCATAGAGTTAGAATGTAATTAGATCGAGTTGTAAAGTCCAAACGCATTTACGAAAACAGTTACGTCGAGTAACTGAGTTACGGTCACGTAACTCGTGAGTTACGTGCGTAACTAGGAGAGTTACGCGCGTAACTGTCTCCCAGATAGTTACGTGCGCGTAACTCTTCTAGGATTCCGTGCTGCCTATAAATAGCAGCCTCGGGATCATAAATGCGTGTTGTTGAAAGTTGTCAGAGTTGTCAAATCAAGAATAGTTACGTGAGCTAGGGTTTGTGAGCGTAATTAGCTGTTTTTGTGTGTTAAAGTGTTGTAATCGATTGTTTAGGTTCAATTCGTGATTGTAATCAAACACGTAAGCTTAATAGAATCATTCATTTGGTTATATCAACTGTTCTTCACCATATAAACCGTTATATTAGCTATTCCGCATCTAATATAGTTTTAGGGTTCAAAGGGATCGTAAGAAAGGCGACCAACAAGTGGTATCAGAGCCTCTATACTTGCTATAGAGGTCTTTGAATCCGTTTGGTGAAGATTGGGGCTGATTTGGGATAGATCTAGGTTTTGGAGTAATTTTACTTTATTTCGGGATTTTTTAGATCTAGGCATTTCTAGCCGGAGTTTGGTATTGGGGTTCAGATATTACGTCTACAGTTGAATGTATTTGATATCTGCAAAAGATGGGTGCTTAGTTTTGGGTATTTCTTCGTTTACGGCTGTTTTAAGAAGATTTTGCTGCACGTCACGTAACTAAGGTATTCTGTCACGTAATTAAGTTACTCAATCACGTAATTCAGTTACTTAGTCACGTAATTAAGGAGTTTCGCACGTAACTGTGGAGTTTCGCACGTAACTCTTAGTTACTTGACACTTGTTACGCACGTAACTAAGGGAGTTACGCACGTAACTAAGCTCTTACGTGCACGTAACTAGGCTGCTGAAGACGTTCGTTTACCCCATTTTCTAGCCGTTACTCTGTCCGTTTTTCGTTGGAAACGTTAGGTGGGTGTTAGGTTAGGTTTTCGGGTATTCGTTAGTTGCTGATTTTGGGTATTGGTGTGGATTTGTGATGGCTCTCTCTACGAATTCGAATACTTTCAACATGGAACCAAGCCGTAACCCTCAACTTCCTCCTTTATACAACCCAAACCGAAGTGTAGAGGATTGGATGATGAGCTTTAGGACGTATGTTGCTTGTACAGATCCGAGTATGTGGGCTCCTATCCTCACGAAGTATGAAGCTCCCTCCGACGTCAACACAGCCACCGGTGTTAGAACCTATCGGGCTCCGTCTACTTATACCGATGATGAGAAAGCTCTCTTTCTCAAAAATCAGAAAGCGTTGGGAACAATTCAGTTCTGTCTAACCGATGAGATGAGAGCTATTTTCCGAATGATCGATAATCCACACGATCTATGGAATGCTATCGCGAAGAGATATGGAGGTACGGAGGCAATGAAAGGAATTAAGGCCGACATCTTGAAGAGGCAATTTGACAACTTCAAGTGTGGAGAGAACGAGACTCTGGACATGCTGATCTCTAGATTTAGTCGGTTAATTAACGATCTTTATGAGTTAAAGGTTGAGTTCAGCAAGCTCCAGACGAACCTACGATTCTTAGATAGCTTGCCGCCACATTGGGAAGTTCGGGTGCTTCTGTTGAAAGATAAGCCTGAGCTAAGAGACTATGACTTTGAGGATCTTATCGACAAGCTTCGTATAGCCAATCTGCAGATGCAAGAAAAGGCTTATGGTAGCAACACCTTTGCTCAGAAGGTGCTTAGGGATAATTCGGGAGTTGCTTTCCTCTCGGATATCTCATCAACCCAAGTACCTCCATCCTTTAGCTACTTGCCTCCGACTCCCAGCTTTCCGAGTGTTCAAGACAGTCCTCCAGTATCAAGCTCGACCGATTCACTCTGTCCTACATGTTCTACTTGTAGAACTTGCTCATCGCGACGGGAAATGAATACGGCATTTGCTGCTCCCCTCCTAAAGTCTCAAGGGAGAGGAAAGGAATCGGGATTTAGTACCTCTAGTTCCCAGAATATGGAACCTGATCGCTTACAGTCATGTTTCGTCGCAACCTATAACGACTTGATCGACGGAAGGATTGCAAATTCCTCTCTCAACGAGGAAGATTATGAGCAGGTCCATCCCGACGATCTAGAGGAGATGGATATTCGATGGAACATGGCCATGATGACGAAGAGGATCAAAGGTTTTCTCAACCGCACAGGAAAGAAGTTTGTTGGGGGTGATAGAAAGAGTGGGATGGGTTTCGACAAGTCGAGGGTAAAGTGCTTTAAATGCAACAATTACGGCCACTTCGCTCGTGAATGTGGTCAACATTCACGCGAAGACCCTCGACATGACCACGGAGAAAGATATGGTCAACAACACCAAGGTCATCAAGCCCCTCATCAAGGAAGAAGCTATCAACAGGGAGGATATCAAGGTCAAGCATCTAGGAATCTCCGAATTCAAGATGCAGAAAAGGATGCAAGTGCACTCATGGCTGTGGATAACCGGGTTGACTGGAATGCTTTTGAGGATATCGCACCAAGGATGGAGCACTTTGCCCTCATGGCCTCTACTTCAGATGTTACATCTCCTAAGCCTGAGGTAGATATCGATCCATTCACACCTGTTTGTACTAACTGCAGCGAGCTAGAGGCCCAGCTCGCTGTATGGAGTACCACGGCTAGAGAGTTAAGTGTTGAGTCTAATAATTTTAGATTAAAAAATGATGGCTTGTCCAAAGAAAACAAAACATTAACTGTTTTTAAGAAAGAAAAACAAGTTGAAATTTCTGATCTAAAAATTATAATTACCCGACATGTTTCAAAAATCCAAGAGTTTTCTGATGCTCTTGCAGCTGAAAAATTAAATGTTGCCAAGAAACAGAGTGAAATTGATACTCTGCAGGCAAAGTTAGCTGCAATTGCAAACTCTAAAGAGATTTTGGCTCAATTGATCGAATCTCAACGGACGAACACAAAAGACAAGGGTGGACTGGGGTATTCTAGTATGCCTCCTCCAGATCACTTCACCCCAGTCCCGGTCGATGGTTCGTCCGTAGAATTAGCTCAATCTGCTTCTTTGACCTCTGAGGCTCCAAAAGCCGAAGAAACTGGTCCAGAAGTAAGTATCAGTGAAAATGAGTCTAAAGTGACCTTAGAATGTCCCGACCAAAAATCAAAAGACTTGACCGACCTAAAAGACGTCAAATTATCTGAATATCAAGAGAGTCTTTTCGAGAAAGTCTTTCAGCGCCTGGAGAGCCGTCTTATCACTAAGATGGACAAGAAGTTTGAACAACTTCAGGTGCGGGAAGGAAAAAGGATTGTTAAACAATCCGACTCTAAGCAGTCCGAGTCAAAGTCCACAAAATCAAAGTCTAAGGGTAAAGAAAAAGTCGAGGAACCAATTCTCACTATCCAAACCCCTATGTCCACGATTTTCACTAAGGGAGTGGCTTCTTCTTCTAAGCCTACAAATTTCCCTCCCAAAGTGTCTCGACCAACTACTTCTCGACCAGCTCCTCAGACCATGGCACCACCTCGTATTCCAAACGTGTCTCATGTAGCAATTCCAAACGAGAAGATTCAAACTTCTCCGACTCATATGGACATGTCAAATGATCCGAGAACTTGCTACTACTGTAGAAACGAGGGCCATATTGCCAAAGTTTGTCCACGTTTGCAAGGTTTAATCTTGAAACGCAAAGCATCCCCTAAGAAGGATCAACTAATCTCCAAAGTTGATTCTTCTTCAGACCAAGTCACGACCGGACCAAAACAAGTCGTGACCGAAGTTGTTAAAGAAAAACAAAAGTCACCCAAACGTCAGAATGTCACATCAACTTCAATCAACTACCAGAAAAACACCAAATTGGTTGATGTGATCATTCTCGATGTAAATGGACGACCCAAGTCTGTTAAGGCTTGGGTCCCCATTCAAAACTGATCCTCTATTTTAATGTGCAGGGACGACCTAAGCGACCGAGTGGCAAAAATATATGGTGTGTCGACAGTGGTTGTTCCAGGCACATGACGGGAGATAGTCACCTTTTGACCGATCACATTGAGGTTGATGGTGGCAATGTCCTGTTTGCGGGGGAAAAGGGTGGATGAGTTAAAGAGTGTATGGTTCTACGTGAAGGTTTTGTGATCGACCCAAGTGTGTGATGAGAAGTTCTCTACACTGTTCACAAGCAAAGAGTGTATGGTTCTACGTGAAGGTTTTGTGATCGACCCATCCTGGGTATTGATAAGAGCTCCGAGAGTCAACGACATATACTATCTGGATATGTCTAAAGCTACATCAAGCGAGGAGCATCTGTGCTTGCTGTCTAAAGCTTCGGAGCGGGAGTCAATTATGTGGCATCGACGAATGGCCCACATTAACTTCCGAAGGATGAATTATCTGGTGAAGCACGAGCTTGTCACGGGAGTTCCCAACATGAGCTTTGCGATGAATGACTCGTGTGTTTCATGTGTAAAGGGGAAGCAACACAAGAAATCGCATCCGTCAAAGCTTGTGAACTCCATCTCTGCTCCACTGGAATTACTTCACATGGATCTCTTCGGTCCTGTAAGTGTAAAGAGTAAGGGAGGCAAATCGTACTGTTTGGTAGTCACGGATGACTACTCGAGATTCTCATGGGTTTTCTTCCTAGCGAGGAAGGATGAAACAGCTGAACGACTAAAGTTTCTCCTTCTTCGACTAGAAACCCTTCTCGAGTTAAAGGTCAGATCTATTCGGAGCGATAATGGCACGGAGTTCAAGAACAACAACATGGAGCTGTTTTGTCTATCTAAGGGTATCTCTCACCAGTACAGCGCTCCTCGAACTCCGCAGCAAAATGGAGTTGCAGAAAGGAAGAATAGAACTCTCATCGAAGCGGCTCGTACAATGCTTTCGGATTCTAAACTACCAGTTTCATTCTGGGCCGAAGCAGTCAATACGGCCTGCTATGTTCTCAATCGGGTTTCTTTGGTCAAACGTCACAACAAGACCAGCTATGAATTGATCAACAAAAGAAAACCGAATCTGCAATTCCTCGAACCGTTTGGATGCCCTTGTGAGATCATGATCACCAAGGAAAGGATCTCCAAGTTTGGTGAAAAGACGCATCCTGGATACTTTCTCGGTTATTCGGCAGAATCTCCAAGTAGACGGGTATTTGATAAGACCACGGGCACAATTGAAGAAGCGTATGAGGTGACTTGTTTCCGGTATACTCCATCTATACCGGGTGATGGTCCGGAACACTTCTTCGATTATGATTCGTTATTTCAGTCTTTCAACCTTGATTATCCTAGTGCCTCCATTCCGGTTGCAAGAAATGAAGCGGCCGTGATGCAAGGGGGAGGAATTGATGATACATTCTTTAACCAGTTTCACACTCAAAGTGAAGATGCATCACCGTCCACTTCATCTGGTCCGATTCCGATTCAGGTCGTCGTTGATCTTCCAGCTATTCAACAAGCTCCGACTCGGCCAGATTCTCCAGTCTTTGAAACTGCATCAGAAACAGCATCAGAAGCTGCGTCAAATGATTCAGAAAGTGATAACAATGATTTTCAAGACTCCGCAGCTCAGATTGAAGAAAGTGATGAAGAGGAACCTAATGACATCGAAAGTGCTCCTCAACCTTCTAATGCTGATGTCTCGAATCCAGCTCCACCTCCTAATGAAGCAGAAATTCCAACTCAGGTCGTGGAAAATGTGATTAATCAGGAAGAAGGTGTACAAGAAAATGAAGGTGCTGTAGAAAGAAATGAGGCTGAAAATGTCATCTCTCCGAGGAGATCAGTGAGAGAAAAGAAACGTCCTGCACACCTGGATGAATTCGTGGCAAGTCCCGCACTTCTGGAAATCTTCGAAGCATGCTATCTATCCCAAATAGATCCAAAGAACGTCATCATTGCACTAGATGATCCGTTCTGGGTAGAAGCCATGCAAGAGGAACTTCAACAGTTTCTAAAGCTACATGTGTGGGAAAGGGTCAAGGCTCCAAGGCGGGAAAAGATTTTGAAGACGAAGTGGGTATACAAGATAAAGAGAGATGATAAAGGCGAGATTGTAAGGAACAAAGCCCGTTTAGTTGTTCAAGGTTTCGAACAAGTAGAAGGTCTAGACTACGATGAAGTCTACGCACCGGTTGCTCGTTTGGAATCCATTCGGCTGTTCCTTGCATTCGCTTCCCACATGCGTTTCAAAGTTTATCAACTTGACGTTAAGAGTGCGTTCCTTTATGGTGAAATACGTGAAGACATCTATGTCTCTCAGCCACCGGGCTTCGAGGATTACGAACATCCTGATCACGTTTTCAAGCTGAACAAGGCCTTATATGGTCTTCACCAGGCCCCGAGAGCTTGGTATGGAACACTCTCTGACTTCTTGACAAACAACGGGTTTGCAAGAGGCACGGTTGATCAAACATTGTTCACAAAGAAAAGGAAAGAACACTTGCTGCTGGTCCAGATATACGTCGACGACATCATCTTCGGGTCTACTGATGACTCGATGTGTAAAGATTTTGAGAAGTTGATGACGTCAAGGTTTGAGATGAGTGCAATGGGTGAAATGAACTTCTTCTTGGGCTTGCAAGTTCAACAATCGAAGAAGGGAATTTACATTCATCAGACCAAGTATGTGCAAGACATATTGACTCGTTTCGAGATGCTTGACTGTAGACCAGTTAGCACTCCTCTCGAGATCAATCACAAACTTGGTCCAGCACCTCATGATGAAGTTATAGATCTGAAGCTGTATCGGTCGATGATAGGCTCACTGATGTATCTTACGGCTTCTCGTCCGGATATCACTTTTGCTGTATCTTTGTGCGCGCGATATCAAGCTGCGCCTAAGGCATGTCATTTGAAGGCCGTGAAGAGGATTCTCTGTTATCTCAAGGGGAAACCAACTCTGGGTCTCTGGTATCCTTATGACTATCAAGACTTCGAGTTGACGGCATATTCGGATTCAGATTATGGGGGATGCAATTCTGACATGAAGTCCACGACTGGTGGCTGTCAGTTCCTTGGATCGCGTTTAGTCTCGTGGCAGTGCAAGAAGCAAACCGCGGTATCCTTATCATCTGCGGAAGCTGAATACATTGCGGCGGGAAGTTGCTGTGCTCAGGTTCTTTGGATCCAGCATCAGCTTCGCGATTATGGTTTGATTGTTTCTCGCACCCCTATTAACATAGACAATACATCAGCAGTGTGCATCATACGCAATCCGGTGCAACATTCGAAAACGAAACATATCAGTATTCGTTTTCATTTCATTCGGGATTGCTATGATAAGAACTTGATCACGTTACTCCAAATCGCCACCGAAAATCAAAAGGCCGATCTTTTGACAAAAGCTTTTCATAAGGGGCGATTTGAAGAACTGATCAAGTTAAACCGTCTCACCGTTTTAGAAATCGCTTGACACGGACCTCTATTTTTGTAAATATTTAACTATTTTAAAATTAAAAAATTCAAAAAGATTTTTGGTTTAAGTTGTAGTTTAATCTCTAAGTACTTTAAAATTAAAAATCCAAAAAGATTTTAACTTTTCTTAAGTTTATAGCTTTTATTTTTCCATTTTACGGTTCTCGTGTTTTTTTTAAGTGATATGCAGTGACAGGAGGAATCATATGAGCTTACATACGTGTTATGGATCAAGTTCTCCTGGATAGACGGTTTCTGACGTATTCTTGACGATTGGAAGGGTCCGAGTGCTTAAACATGCTCGACTGATCATATGCCTTCCCGTCAAGTGTAAAGGCTATTTATCTCGAGATAAAGTGTAAAGGTTTGAGTGTATGATCGTATTTATCTCTTGGAAAGAGTTTAAAGGTTAAAAACTTGTTTTCTATTATTCGGTAATAGTTTAAAGATAAAAACATGAATTAAAACAAGTTTAAAATCGAAAAAAAGCGCGAAAAACACTGTGTCACGTATCTGGGAGATACGTGCACGTAATTGAGAAGTTACGTGCACGTAACTCAGAAGTTACGGGCACGTAAATCCTTAATTACGTGCACGTAACTGTGGATAGAAAGGGTCAATCTTTGATGGTGTCTCTGGTTTTCAACCATAAGTACAACACCTCCAGATTTATACTCAACAATATGCTTTGGAATCTGGAGGATAAGAAGCGGACATTCGATCAATACCCTCGCTTTGTGACCTTGATGATTGATCATCTCTTACCGGATCTTCCTTATGACGGTCCGTTCGGCAAGGCACAACAGATAAACCCTCGTGTCTTTGCTGACTGCAAATGAGGTGATGAGCTGGAGCTTCAGGGTGCTTTGCTTGATGCTGATTTTCAAACACCAGCGGTCAACGCTTTTGATGATTTGATTACTCCTGACTCCCCAAAGAAGACGAGATCTAGGCGATCTTCCAAATCGGTAGCTACCGAGACTGAGGATGTTACAAGTAAGAGAGAGAGAAAAGGAGAAAGACGATGATGATGAAGAGGATGAAGCTCAGAAAGAAGATAAGGATGATGATGATGCGCAGGATGATGAACCGAAGGATGACACCGATGATCAAGATAAACCTGATGATGGTGGTGATGCCGGTGCTCTTTCTCTTATGAGCTCCGGTGATCAAGGGCAAGCGGATCCTTCAGGACCGGGTCATCAAGGCGAATCTGCCTCCGGTCCTGCTAAGGATCAGGATCCACCTGCAAAGGACGCTCCCACTCAGGGGGAGTCTACTAACCCTAACCTTGCTCTGTTGTTGTTTCCTTCAGGTACTTTGCCAGCTCAACCTGCGATGTCCTTCCAAGGGTCCACCTGCGTTGTACCTCGGTTTGATCGTATTCCGATGCACGACGATGATGCGGCTTCTATGGTTGTTGGGCAAAACAACCCGTTCGATGATTCTGAGGACGAGGTTGAGTCTGCTCGATTAAAGAAGGTCACCGCATCTCAATCATCCGCTGGTGTTAAAGACAAATCTGCTTCCCCCTCTGGTTCAAAGGGGAAGTCTAAAGAAGTTGAAGAACCGGAGCCTCCAATTGTTTCGGCTCCTTCCGCTCCCGTGCAGATTCCAATTCACTACATTGATAGCCGGGGACGGAAGATAGATCACACAGTCTTTGGCGCACTTGGTGTTATTGTCGGCTGCAATCTTGTAGGCCAATGCAAGAGGCTCATTCTTGCATGGCGCTACATCGATAACACTGACTACTTTGCCTTACTGCGGATTGATGGGGTGCAATATCTGCGGATGAAGTACGCTACGTTCAACTCTCTCCCTCACTATGAGTTGAAGCGTCTAGCGGATATGGATCCAACAAATCTTACTTCGGATGCAGCCAAGCTTTTCTACAAACAGTTGAGATCCGACATCTTTTATGGAAAGCTTGTGAACTTCAAGCTCACCATGCCTATAATCCAGAAGGCAAAGAAGAGGAATCCCAAGACGAAGAGGCGAGACGTGGAACACATCTACCCTGAAGTCAAGCAGCTCAGGCGGATCAGGATGCCCTCCTTACCTCAGGATTTCTTGACTGATTTTGAGTCTTGGGGGTTCGACGAGAATACTCGGGAGGCAGTGGTTTTTGCCAAAGATGGAAAGGTGTTGCTGAGGATCTATGATCCTATCCATCTTCTCTGCCTTTCCGAAGCAGACCTGAAGAGGCTTAATGAGAAGAAGATTTATTCAGCAGAGAATGAAAAATCTTTTGGCCTTATCTTCTCCCACGTGGTTCACATCTGTGTCGAAAAGGGTTATCATTCGCAGAACTTGCCGTTGGTAGTTGAAGAAGCAGCATAGATATTAGTTTGCAGGTGTTAGCTGGTTTTTGGTATTTTCTTATTCCCAGCTCAAACTATATTCTTATGACTGTAATATTTGTAAACATCTTTTGATATATCAATGTATATTTTGCTTGATTGATTGTTTGTAATGTGTGTGATGCGTGATTCGGTAGGCTTTTAATTCCTATTTGAGTTACGTGGTCCGGTTTGCGTTCAAACTTCTACTTTCAAGTTTAATTTACATGATTATATTTTAAGTTTAAAGCGTTTAGACTTCGCAACATATAACAGTTGCGAACTCGAACAAAAACTGTTTTGCTTAAATGCAAAACTCTTTTCAAAAGAGTCTAAAGTTTTGAAACTCATCGAGTCTAAAGTTAAATAATCTCGGATGAGTCTAAAGTTTTTGAACCTCATTGAGTCAAAGTTTAATAATCTCAATTGAGTGTCAAGTGTCCAAATGATAAAAACCTAAATCTTTGATCGTGACTTCGAAACTTTTCTTTTTAAGTTTTTAGGATTTGTATAGTTTCAAAATCAATAAAAATCAGAAAAACATAAAAAGAGGGGGAGAAAGTTTGTGAAAACCTTAGGAAATGATAGTACATCGCGGATTTTAAAAATCAGAATCATAAGGGTTTGTTCGATGTATTAGTAGGTACGGCTAATATCATATAAACAATTTTCCGAACCTGTTTCTAATGGGTAACACGGTTAAGTTTGTTCATCTCAGTGATAAGCTGAAAACTTTCGGTGTGCCTGGAATCTGTCACCATAGGATTATATATATATAAATAAGTATCTGAGAGTAATAGAAAAAGCGAGGAAAAGAAAAATTGAGAGAAAATCAAAAAATTATAATAAATCGTTTTTTCTAAAACTCAAAGAGTTTTCTATTAATGTAATTATTAAAAACTCAAAAATTCCTTGAGGCGCTCCTGGATTCTATAAGGTTGCGAAATCATAGTTTCCTTGAAGTTAGTATAAAGGTGAAGAGTTATAAATAATTAAAGTAAAACTCGTATCCTTGAGGCGCTCCAGGATTCTATAAGGTTGCGAAATCATAGTTTCCTGCAGTTAGTATAAAGGGGAGAGTAGAGTCAAATAAGAATTCCGTAACTCTTGATGCTTACTTGATAAACGGCAAAGACAGAGGGAGGAGTTCACGAGTCAATAAAGCTTCTTAAGCTTATATATATATAAATATATATATAAATATAAAAAAAAAAAAAGAAGAAGAAAAAGAAAAAAGAGCTTCTTTGATTATGGAAAATGCATAAGTGCTTAAATTTTATACTATATGTATGCATTTTCAATACTTAGAGTAGTTAATAAAATAAGAATAAGGTGACGGGTTTCCTAAATAAATACTGGAAGTTTGATGACGCTTTGAGGGAAGTTCGGATTTAGCTAAGTGTAAATATAAGTGGGATCCATATAAACAGTTGTAATTTAAATAATCGGAAGATTTTTTGTATGATATCTATGTTGTATTTAAGAGGACAAATATACTAATAATCGGCTGATTCTTGTGATTCGACTTCTACGATATGATCCTAAAAGCAAGCTGATCCCTATCCAAAAAGATTTGCCCTTTTGTAGGTTGCTAAAGTAGTATGAATAGCTTATAGTTGAAAACCACAAAAAGAGTTTCGGTTTTAGGTTAAGAAAACAAACAAAATCCAAAAATATTTTATTTCTATGTTTATTTTCTTCGTTGTCACGTATCGTTTATGGTTAAAAGGTTTTATCACGTGTTTTCTGAAAAATGAGAAATTTTATCAGTTTAAAGAACAAAAACACGTATTTGGTCAGTTTTGTCTTTGTAAGCCAGGTTTTACAAAGTTAAGGATCGGATCTTGAAGAGTCTAGCACTTCTTGGAAGTCAAGGACTCGAAGCTGATATTCATGGAGCCGCGTTGCTTAATGATGAAGATTAGCTGTGAGAAAGATTCGCAAGTTATCGGTTGCAAACTTTACACCGTACAAGTCTCTATGAAGTTTAAAGGAATCAACTCTCGATCTCTCGACACCAAAAGTTCAAGACAATTTTGAAGAATACAAGCTAGATCCAAGGGGGAGTTTGTTGGAACATAATGTCTGTAGTTTGTATTCATTTGAACGTGTCATAGAGTTAGAATGTAATTAGATCGAGTTGTAAAGTCCAAACGCATTTACGAAAACAGTTACGTCGAGTAACTGAGTTACGGTCACGTAACTCGTGAGTTACGTGCGTAACTAGGAGAGTTACGCGCGTAATTGTCTCCCAGACAGTTACGTGCGCGTAACTCTTCTAGGATTCCGTGCTGCCTATAAATAGCAGCCTCAGGATCATAAATGCGTGTTGTTGAAAGTTGTCAGAGCTGTCAAATCAAGAATAGTTACGTGAGCTAGGGTTTGTGAGCGTAATTAGCTGTTCTTGTGTGTTAAAGTGTTGTAATCGATTGTTTAGGTTCTATTCGTGATTGTAATCAAACACGTAAGCTTAATAGAATCATTCATTTGGTTATATCAACTGTTCTTCACCATATAAACCGTTATATTAGCTATTCCGCATCTAATATAGTTTTAGGGTTCAAAGGGATCGTAAGAAAGGCGACCAACATTGATAAACTCATAAGTCGAAAAAATTGGACATATAAACTTATCAAAATTTAGATAAACTTATAAGGTTGTTGTATAAGCCTAAACAAACACCCTAATAATGAAACGAGTGTATTATAAAACTTAGGGTAACTCAAACAAATGGAAGTTTTATGTCTCGAGATTTTCACCCTACTAAATTCAATAAAAATAACGTGTGTAGAGGTCACCTAATATTCTACCTTTTTCCTATTATCACATAAATAATATGTAGACTAAATATGTAACCGGTTTCAAATATATCAATTCTAAGACTATGGGGTGTGGTGGGCTTTATAAAGTGATGATGTGGAGTGATAGAGGTGATATGTAGGAAAGAGAGTGTGATTTGTAGGAAAGAGAGTGTGATGATGTGGAGTGATGAAAATGGGTGGTGTGGTTGTGTGATGATGTGGAGTGATAGAGGAAATAGAGTGTAATTTTAAAAAGTTGTATATTTATAATTTTTTTTATATAAATGAAATTTAAAAACTTGTATTTTTATTACAAAAAAACAAACACACGCTACAATTTATTAAAAAACATATTACGATTAAACTAAAATACGTTAAAAAAATACAATTTAAAAAAAAAAACACTTCAATTTATTTAAAAAAAAACATACTAAAAAAAAACATTCTACTAAAGTGTTGAACTTGGAGGTCTATTTCGTCAAGTAGTTGAAAGTATGAGGGCTGAAGTGTATTATCATAGTATATATAGGATAGAGATGGTTGTCTAGGGTTAATAACACACTGCATTTTTGTTCTAGCCGCTGTCATCTTATTCTCTCTAAAGAAAAGTCTAGGGTTTCACTTTGTAACCCAAAATTAGTATTTGTTTTGTATTCCGATCAATAAATTGATCGAGTGTAGTATTTTTTCGGATAAGCCTCTTGTTTCTTTTACTCGACCGTTGCATTCTTTCTTTCTCACCACCGCGTTGTCTGAACCACGCCAACGCCCAAAATTGGCCGACAACGCCCCTAGCGGTGTGGAGGGGGGCGTTGTTGGGCGTTTTCCGTCCGATGTGGCGGCGTTGTGGAGGTTTTCCACGCCCCACACCCCTTAGTCTAACCAATAAACATATTGGATAACCAAAATGTTTTTAACACCAATATATGTTAATGAAATCAATGTTGGCCCGAAATATTTGCAAGTTGTTCAGCAGTACATGGCCAAAGATGAGACCCGTTTTCTTCTTCTTTCTAATATGTATATGTAGCGTCTAACAACTTAATAAAAAATAAAATGTATATAAATATAAAATAAATTATTTAAATACGGTAAATTTCTGAATTTTACGCGGTGTCCGTATTTTTAAGATTGACCCTGATGTTAATTATCATTTCAATAACACAACAATAATTCTCAATCCTATATATAGATCATCATATATCATATATCTATCATACATTTTTTAAATATAACAATTTATTACATATCTGAATATCGTAAGCATAGTTCTAAAAACTCTTTTTAACAAAACTCATTTAAGTATATCTTCCATTAAACACGATTAAACCAAATATTAATGAAGTCTAAAATATTCATTCAAAATATTATTAATTCTACTTTGGGAGTGTTTGTTTCGAAAATTTAAATAATTTCATAAGTTCATTTTTTCCGGCTTACGAGTTTATCAAATTGAGCTTATGACTTCAAATAAGAAGTAAACTCAACTTAATAAGCTCATAAATCCGAAAAGAATTATAAAAAATTACATAAGATCGTAAGCATCACGAAACAAACAACCCCTTTATAATGAAAACGATGGAATCATAGGATTAACCCTTGGGGATCTCTAAATGCATCAAAAAGAAGATCTTGAAAGCTTTTGGAGTAATGAGCACTATATAACAACCACCACCTCATTTCTCCAATATTCGTCTAGACCTCTTTTCACTAAATACAAAGTAATTCATTGTCCAGAAACTAAACAAAAATGGGAAAATTTGATTTGGATTTTGTGTTAGTTCCATTAGGATTAGTTGTGATGGTTGTGTATCATGTCTGGCTTGTTTATCAGATCCGTCGTAAACCTGCTCGCACTGTCGTTGGTATGAACGCAATCAATCGCCGATTTTGGGTTACCTCTATGATGGAGGTATCTACACTTTTCTATCTTACTTTTTACGTCTCTTACTAATATTTAAATTCTTATTTAATTGCGTTTCTATATATTTTTTTTGTTGTTTCAAGTTATTTTCATTGAATATAGCTATGGATTTGTGGGAATTGTGTGTTTGTTAATACGTAATTTTCTTTGATGGTACATATTTTATTACAAATAATTTACAAACGATTCAAACTTTCGGTTTATAAACATTTAATTAGTTTTAAAATTCTAAAGATCAACTTTACTTATTAGAAATTTTACACAATAAAATTGATTGTTTTAAATTTATAAAAAAAAAAAAAAAAAACTCAATTATTTAAACTTTTAAATATATATATGATATGTGTGTTATAGAGTTATATAATTATTTAATAATTAATTAATTAAAAATAATAAATTAATAATTTAAATTTTAACAGATGTTTTATAATATATATAGATATATAGATATTGGTGGGAATGAATGTGTGTATGACATGACACGTGTGATAACATAACTCCAAATGTAACTGCCCATAGATCCATGCATGTACACCGGAGTTGACTGTTGATTTTTTAATCAATTTTAAAAATTTCATTCAAGTTGGTTATCATATATAGGTAACATAAAGGCTTTGATTTAAGTGTATTGAGTATGTCAATCAGTAGATTATAAGTTTAATATTCTAACATTAATAAGTAGGTGTGATTGAAACTGCTCAAATAGAATTCACATCGTATAAGGTGGTTGGACAGTGAACGTCGTTTTTTTCTTAATAAGGGAAGAACCGCCATCAAAATGATATAGTGATAAGGCGTCATGATATATTCTTACCATAAGTTATAGGTTCAAACCTCTTTTCATATAATTTTTTAGTAGCCAAGGGAAAGAAATCCAAAAATGGTCTCAACAAAACATACTTTTGTAGATTGCGTACATTTGGGTAAAAAAAACTTGTCTTTCTTGGACAGAAAAAGTCTTATCCGTTTAAACGTTTTACATTTTAATAAAAGAAGATACCCACCTTAACATATATCTCGATTTTATAAGAATAAGTTTTCTTGTAAATTACATACATTTGGTTACATTCATTAAAATGGACGCATCTTTAAAGTCATCGTATACAACTTGAAAATCCAAATTTGATTTTAACAAACACTTCTACAAATACATTCTATCAATTATCAATTATATATGCGCTTTACCCGTTAATTATTTTTTGTGTTGATATTAACAAAAAATGAATTTTGGTTTATAGGACACACAGAAGACCGGAGTTCTAGCAGTACAAACACTCAGAAACAACATTATGGCATCTACCTTATTAGCATCTACAGCCATCATGCTGAGCTCCCTAATCGCGGTCCTCATGACCGGAGGAGCCACTGGACGCAACGACAGTGGCAACACCAGCGACCACCACTTGATCGGTCTAACCTTTGGTGAGGGAACCAAACTGAGATTAACAATCAAGTTCTTTAGCATATTAGTGTGTTTCTTGGTATCCTTCTTGATGAATGTTCAATCAATTAGATACTTCAGCCATGCCAGCATGCTTATCAATGTTCCTTACAAAACAATCACCAATTTCACCAGCCACCATCTCACCGCGGAATACGTTGGCTCAACTGTCAACTTGGGTAGTTACTTTTGGTCTCTAGGTCTTCGTGCTTTCTACTTCTCGTTTCCATTGTTCTTGTGGCTATTTGGTGCTATACCCATGTTTATTTGCTCAATTTTCATGGTGTTTATGTTGTACTTTCTTGATGTTACATTCGATCTAGGGTATGACGCAACCACTACAGATGAAGAAACTGGTTGAGAACGACATATATAATGTTTCTTGATTCAATCCATGTTGAATCTCGCATTTGTTGTAGCTTATGTTTTATAATGAATAAAAACATTACTTCCTTTTCCCTCATGTATTTTTGTTGCTTCTTTATATATGGCTTTCCAAGATAAACTTGATGACCAAATTAAGTACTAGGCGAGCCTCGATCATTCGCTAACCTTATCAAGACTCTTTCAACTACGGAGCACTTCAAATTAAGTCACAAGGTGGACTCGGAGTCGTGGACTATAAATGACTATAAAACACTGGAAACTTTTATACATGACAAATGAGTACTCAATAATTAACGATTTAGACTTTTTAGGAAATAGATCATTAGACGAACACATAAGTCGGGTATAATATATCAATACCTTTAAGATGAAATAACTGATAGGATCATTGAATATTTTGGTACCATCAGCTCGGCATTGAGGTCAGCTTGTAGACGTTTGGACATAAAACTCGGTTATTTATTCAAGATTACATTAAGATAAAATGATTAATCGGCTCACTGAATACTAAATATCAGCTATGCAATTAGGTGAATTCTACGATACTTTAAAAACAATGTAGGATGTTGTACGTTACACCTTACAAGCAAGTTTGTACTCTTTCGACTGATGCATATATGATATATCCCTTGCGGTTTTAGCCAAAATCTTAGATTTTACCCATTTGACCCATTATTTGTAACTTCAATCCGAATCAATTAACTTTTTAAGTAAGATAAGATCTTCACACCCCACTAATACTTCTAGTTATTATTATTATCTTTTTTAGAAAATGTAATTTATTACACACACGTTACTTTACATTTGTCTCCAACAAGACTCGAACTCTCAGACTGAGGTAGACACACTTACGTCCACATACCGTCCATTTGGTCTAATTAAATTGTTATCAATTAATATAATGAAACATAAGTTTTGGAGTGTGACCACCACTATATAACAACCACCAAATGGAAAGTGAGTTATTGCTCTGAATTGAAACAAAAATGGCGAAATTTGATTTGGATACTGTGTTAGTGCCAGCCGTATTGCTTGTAATGGCGTCGTATCACATTTGGTTTTTTTTATCAGATAAGTCACAACTCCACTCGTATGGTCGTTGGTATGAATGCCATCAAGCGACGGTTTTGGGTTACCTCTATGATGGAGGTAAGCAATGAAATACATATTAATATAAAGTGTAACCAAGTTTCAACTTTTTATTACTGTTTCATATAATTATATGATTATGTTTTAGGACACGCAGAAGACCGGAGTTTTAGCAGTGCAAACACTTAGAAACAACATTATGGCATCCACCCTATTAGCCTCTACTTCCATCATGTTAAGCTCCTTAATCGCCATCCCCGTGATTAGAGGAGCCACCGGACATAGCGGGAACACAAGTGATCACTACAGGATCGGTCTAACCTATGGTGAGGGAACCACGCTAAGATCAACAACAAAGTTCTTTAGCATATTAGTCTGCTTTTTGGTATCCTTTTTAATGAATATTCAGTCAGTTCGATACTTCAGCCATGCCAGCATGCTTATCAATATTCCTTACAAAAAGATCACCAATTTCCGCAACCACCATCTCACCGAGGAATACGTTAGCTCCATGGTCAACTTGGGTAGTTACTTCTGGTCTCTTGGTCTTCGCTCTTTTTACTTCTCGTTCCCCTTGTTCTTGTGGCTATTCGGTGCCATACCCATGTTTATTTCTTCCATTTTCCTGGTGTTCACGCTGTACTTTCTTGATCTCACGTTAGATCTCGGTTGGGAAGCTGATGCAACCACTACAGCTGAAGAAACAGGTTAAGAAAACCGCGATGTTACGGGATTCAATCTATGTTGGATCAGCCATTCGTTTTAGCTTATGTTCAAAAACACGACTAATGAATAAAAACTCTACTTCAATCTCATCTTGTTGCTTCATTCCAGATTTCCAAAACATATGTGCTGGGAAATATAGAAGCCAAAATGGGTCTGAATTCAAAACGGGTCGTTTTCAGTAAAAGTCTAAACGACTCAGACCAGGATGACCTACAAACTTTTTTTTATTTGAAGGGAGGGAGGGGGGGTTACCAATAGTATATGCTTTACCTATGATTACAAAAACAATGTTTTCGCAATAATTATCTTTCTTTTCTAGATATAAAGATTATGGGTAATTGTTTTTTTTCACCACTTACGGGTTAACTATATCCCAAAGCGGAAATGGGTCAGAAACGATCAGACCGAAAACTACAAAATTACATGATAAAAGTCATATGTCATTACTAGTTTTGAAGTATAAAGATACGTTTAGAACAATATATTAGGTTTTACCAAAGCAAGCACCAACTTACGCTACATATGATTCAAAAGTTTACTTTCAAGAACAAAAACTCATATAAACTATAAAACTGCACCAACTTGCGGGCAGAAATGGTACCTATACGGACTCTTCACTAATCTCCGATATCTCGCCTCCGTTTTCAACAAACACCAAATCTGTACCAGGACTGGAGCCGGTGATGGAGCTGGCGGTGGTTGTGGCAGTGGTTGTGTCGTTGGAGACTGAGGTTGGAATGGAGTCGGATGGCGATGCATTTTCTTCATTAATTGGCAGGAGAAAGCTTTGCATTCTGACAAGGTAACTCGAGCTAGATGGTGGAGTTGTTGAGATGGATGAACAGTTATGATCAACCGTAACAGTAGATGACTGATTTTGGTGAAAAGTGGGAAAAACGTGACAACGGCAACGAGGGCATTGTACATTTACTCTAAGCCATTTATCGATGCATTGCAAATGGAAGTTATGAGCACAAGGAAGGCCACGAATCTAGAAAGTAATTCCGTTCATTAATGTAAACTGATTAATTCAACGGTATTATAAACTGTGAAGAAAAATAAAATAAATAATATATTACCGCTTGACCAACAATAAACTCATCCAAACAAATTGGACAGTCACTGCAGTCGGTCGGAATGGCTTTTAAAATAAAGATAGGAAGCCGATCAATTGCTGTATCCGGTATTACCCTCTGGATGCCATAATTAGAAAGTCGTTATGAATAACTAATTTTAAGCAATTAAACGAACCATTTTTTAATAAGTAGGTACCATGGGTTCAGACAAGTTAGGACCACGTGGGCCTGATTCTTGGTCAAACGCTCTCATCTCACGAATAGCGGTTTCATATGCCACGTCTGGTTGACGAATCATATTAAGCAAAACCTGAACAAGATAGCAAAAACATGATAAACAGATTATCTAATTGGAAACCTCACTCTAATATAAAACAAGCTATCAATTAAAGAAAGAACATAACGCTTGATATGTATCAAAACGGTAAGACATGGAAATTTCGGACTTCTAAATGGCATAAAGATTATGCTATTTCATATGCTATCCAAATTTTAAACCACGTCATCTTTATAAATATGGCAACGCCAACGGTAGCTTAAACCACGTCATCTTGTTAAATATGGTAACGCCAACGGTATCTTAATAACGTTTGACGTCATGTACGAGGACCTTGATTACGCACTCAATAAACGGATATTTTTATCATGCAATAAACGACTAAAGTTTCCATGAAGCTTATATGTTGCGTTTACAGATATGACAAAATGGGGTATAAATTCAATAGATTACCCTAAATTCTGAAACACGATTCCCCCGTGCACGACGTATATGAGCCCGCCTTCTTCTTAACCACTGCAAAAGATTGTATTTAGAATAACTGTAAGATTATATTTTCATGAAAAGATTATGTAGCATACCCTTTTCGCAAAATTACCAACAAGGCAAATAAGTCCACAGAAGCTGAAAAGTAACCATAAAATATAACCCCATTTCTGGTTCTTCTCAGGCAACTACAAGAATCGCAGATAAAAACGTAATTACAATTATTATTCACGTTAATGTCTAATCACAAATTCTATAAAGAAACTAAAATGATGCACTTACACAGTCCTTTGCACTAGAAAACCATATAGTTCCAATCACAGTCCACGCCCAAAGAAATGGATAGAGTACTGCGTACATAATAGATAAAACCACCACCCTCATAAAAAAACGAGTGCCTCTTAGTTGCCGATCAAATTCCCTGTACCATTTCATAAGGCGAAAGAATGATCATAAAGATAAGTGATTTAGTAAAGGAATAACTAAACTACCATTAACATAATGTAAACCGTAAATTTGTGTTTTATAAGGAAAAAAAAGTATATCTTGACTCAGTTGCAAGACAATCCTCGAAAGACTTCAAGATCATATAAAATAGTTGGGCAGTTAATTACGCAAACAAGCAACGACTTTCACACTTTTCCAATACAAGGCAACGTACGATTAAAATTACGCAAAATAGCTACCAATCACAGCAAACTGACATTTTAACCAATCACAGCAACAGAACAGTTATCTACATGCTTTGATTGGTAAACTAAACTAAAAGTAGATTGCTCTGTTACGTAATTGTACACGTACGTTGAATCGATTGGTAAAAGATACGAAACTACATTCCTATTTGTACAAATATCCCTAATTTGGTCTACCGTTTATACAACACGATGATCTACCCATTCGTCACTAAAACCATCTGATATCAATTCAAACAAACTTATAACGAATTTCGACCGTTACTAATTTCATAAATTTACAAAATCAGAGACAAAATCAACTTACACTCCCACAGCAGTTGCAATCACATTATCCAAAAACATCAAAAGCCGAAAAACAAAAATCACACCATAATCAACCTAATCAAAACCAACCAAAAACACCTGATGATCTCCACAAATAACAAATTAAACCGAAAACAAACGAAAAAATCAAAAAAAAATAAATATACCGCAATCCACAAATGCAATGGCAATTGACATGAATGATATTGCTCCCAACTAATCAAAACCATGATTCTATACAATCAAAATATGTCAAGAACACAAAATAAAAATATTCGAACAACTCGAAAAATAACGGTAATAACTGAAACAACTGTAGAATTACAAAAAGGATACATGCTAAATGCAAGCATTGACAGAAAGAATCCATCATACCTGCAAAAAATCAACCAAAACTCAAAATTCAATCAAAATTAACAAAAATTAAAATGAGGGTTTTGTAGAGAATTGTGGGTTTAGTGAATCTCACCACTTAAAACCTGCAACTGGAGTCGCCATTGATGAAATTTTTAAGGTAATTACAGAGATAAACCCTATAGAAAATTATGAAGAAATGTATAGAATTGAAATTGATGGAGTATAAAAGAATAAAAAAAGTTTGAAATAAAGGCACCGATTAATGCACACAGTAATGTGTGTAGTGTGTAGTATGTGTGTGTGAAAATGGTGATGTAATTTTTGGTATTTTTTATTGTTTTCTTTTTTGAGGGAAAAGTTATTTTTTTTGGTTAATTTGGGGAAGATGACAAAAAAAGACGTGGATGTTTTTGGGTTTACAGTTGTACTTGTATCAAAAAAGTATAAATGCACATTTTTTAGCATGTATAAAGAGTTTGGACTCTTGATGACTCAATAGTCAATCGGTTTTTTAAAGACGCGGATACAAATCGATATCCGTGTCTTTGGATACCGTTTAGTATCTATATTTGTTCGGAAAGTAAAATTAGTGTTTGGATTTTATATATATATATTGAATTGTTCATTCGATAACTCATATTTTCGCGAGAACTGTAAGAATTCTCACAAAAAGTGTTAAACCATCTTTTATTTTATTCATTCACATGTAAACTCTTTCGGAGATTAATAATCTAGTAAATATAAACGTAAAAAACTAAAAAAAATATGTAAAATATCGTAAATTTTTTTGTTCATATATGAACACTCATTTTTTGAAAAAAACCGTTCATATGTGAACAATTCTAAATACGAGTAAATTAAGACATATTTTTTAATTTTTCAGTTATATTTTTACTAGATTTTTAAATTTATAAGTTTTTACATGTCAATGAACATAATTTAATGTTAATTGACATCTTTTTCAATAGTTCTCGCAGAAAATAGAGTTCTCTCATAAATCAGTCCATATATATATATATATATATATATATATATATATATATATATATATATATATATATATATAGGGGTGGGTTATTGTAAAAAGTTTTTAAAATAAAAAGAATAGGGAGGATTGTGGACCACTCATTTAGTCAACAAAAAGGGGGTTTGAAAAAGTCAACGCGGTGGCATTTTTGTAATATTTTCGAACTTTGATGCCCTTTTGGTAATTTGCAAATCTGGTTTTTTTTTTTTTTTTTTTTTTCTTTTCATTTTTCCAGATTACTTATTTTCTGAATCTTTGTGCATAACTATTTCAATCTTTGTGCATTGATTTTATCAAAATAATGTGTGTATTGATTTTACGTAAGTTCTTTTATATATAACATATCCACCGCCGGAAAATCCACCGGAAAATCAATCCGCCAAAACAAAACAATCAATCAACCAAAACAAACAAAACATGTGCATAAAAAAAAACATGTGCATAAAAGAAATCACTGTGCATAAATATCAATCCACCGAAACAAACACATATGCACCGGAAAATCCACCGGAAAAAAACATGTGCATAAAAAAAAAAAATGTGCATAAACTTACATGATATCCATAATTCGTGTACTTTACTATTATTACATCAAAACCCACACCAACAAATATATGACCTATATAAACTACGTTCTTTCTTTCTTTTTGTCGCAACACCATGTCTGAAGTCAGAATATGAATTACAAATTGAGTGTCAAAAAGTCACTACTTCTTTCTCTGTTGAAGTAAGAATACGAGGCCACTTCTGCATAACCACGGCTTTGTTCTTTCAATACTGAATTCCACCGTAACCTTAAAATGCATATCAGGAAATTTAATTCAGATACTGTTAAGCAAGAATAAATTTATGACAGCCACATTGCAATCGTTAAATAGTTTTATAAGATAAAATTTGGTGGACTAAAAAGTGTTTGTATGAATAAATGCCAATCAACAAAACAAGAGTGTAATTAGATAAATGGATACCTGAGTTGAAATCAAGAAATAACAGGAAGAAGTGGTGGAAGAGATGACTGGGATGATGATGAACTCATTGCCGGATCAGCAATCACATTGGATATTCTATCATCGCCGGAGGTCACATATCATCGCCGGAGGTCACCAGTGGCGGAGCTGCGGCGGAGGTCACCAGTGGTGTTAGATCGTATTTTGACATCGCCATGGTTGGATTCTGAGCTAGGGTTTCGAATTGGGGATATGGCTGCCGCTGTTTGATATGTTTGCCAGGGTTTTGTGATTCTTAGATTTAAAAGTAAAAGGATGGTGTTAAATGACTATTATACCCTTATTGATATAATAATGGGTTTTTTTTTTTCTCTGCCACGTGTCAGCCCCTTGTCCCTCCCTATTCTTTTTATTTTAAAACCCTTTTTACTTGATCCTTGTTCTCTCTCTCTCTATATATAGAGGTTGGTTCTTGTAAAACACACATTAATGTAAAATAAGTAAAAAAAATTAAAAAATAATTTATAACGTTAGATATTTTGGATTATCGTTCATTTTAACCATATACCAAACTTTAAAAAACGAAGTTTTGTTGTACATAAAAAAATGGGTAGTTTAATCGTTGTGCATCAAATTTGAATATTTACTGCACAAAAACAATGAATCTGATGCACAACCCCTAAACGACATATATTTTGATGCATATCAAAACTTGCTTTTTAAAGTTTGTTATAATTGAATAAATATACATAATACAAAATTACACATATTATAAATTATTTTTTCATATTTTTTTACTTAATTTAGTTTAAATATTGGTTTAAAAGAACCTCCTATATATATATATATATATATATATATATGAACCACTAAATATTTAAAAATAGAAATGACTTTTTAACTAATCATTCCAAATCCATTTTAAATTCATAAATAACTTTAAATTAATTTATCTAGAGTTTAACAAGATTTTATAAAAAACTAATTACACCATTAAAACAAGCATTTAATTATCTTTCCAACGAGCACCCAGTTGATATCTTTTTAACAATTTTTTTTGGTGTGTTTCTGTATGTTCACAAGTGTATATACTAAATTCGCCAAAAACACATTCGAACCTTATATTCATAATTAATACATATGTATACACAACTGAATATACTTTGATGCATATCAAAACTTGCTTTTTTAAAGTTTGTTATAATTGAATAAATATACATATTACAAAATTACACATATTATAAATTATTTTTTCATATTTTTTTACTTAATTTAGTTTAAATATTGGTTTAAAAGAACCTCCTATATATATATATATATATATATATATATATATATATATATATATATATATATATATATATATATATATATATATATATATATATATATATATATATAGGAACCACTAAATATTTAAAAATAGAAATGACTTTTTAACTAATCATTCCAAATCCATTTTAAATTCATAAATAACTTTAAATTAATTTATCTAGAGTTTAACAAGATTTTATAAAAAACTAATTACACTATTAAAACAAGCATTTAATTATCTTTCCAACGAGCACGCAGTTGATATCTTTTTGACAAATTTTTTTGGTGTGTTTCTGTATGTTCACAAGTGTATATACTAAATTCGCCAAAAACACATTCGAACCTTATATTCATAATTAATACATATGTATACACAACTGAATATACTTATATTCACATGTGTATTAACTAGTTCGTGACCTACATTCTAACCATATATTCACCATTGCTCTCTCTCTCTCTCTCTCTCTATATATATATATATATATATATATATATATATATATATATATATATATATATATATATATATATATATATATATATATATAGAGAGAGAGAGAGAGAGAGAGAGAGAGAGAGAGCAGTGGTGAATATATGGTTAAAATGTAGGTCACGAACTAGTTAATACACATGTGAATGTAAGTATATTCAGTTGTGTATACATATATATATATATATATATATATATATATATATATATATATATATATATATATATATATATATATATATATATATATATATATATATATATATTCGTTCTTGTAAAACAAACCTTAAGATAAAATAAGTAAAAAAAAAAATTTATAAAGTTAGAAATTTTGGATGATCTTTTATTTAAATCTCAAACTATAAAAAAACAAAGTTTTGTTGTACCTTAAAAAATGGGTGCATCAAGTTTGAATATTTACTGCACAAAAATAATGAATTTGATGCACAACCCCTAAATGACATATATTTTGATACATATCAAAATTTGCTTTTTTAAAGTTTGTTATAATTGAGTAAATAAACATAATACAAAATTACACAAATAATAAATTATTTTCTCACATTTTGTTGGCTTATTTTACTTTAAGTAGTGGTTTATAAGAAACTCCTAAGTTGATATAGGGTTGTTACACATGTGAGTTGACATGCAAAACTCATCAAAAACTATGTTGGTTTATAAAATCGCTCAAGTTTAACTATTATTTAACTTATTGTATTCTAAAATCTTCTAAGACAAAAGATCATAACATGTGTATAAACGTAAAGGTGTATATGTTATAAACGTAAAGGTATATATGTTATTATATGTATAAACAACATTTATATAAACATAAAGGTATATATGTTTTTATACGTGTAACATTGTCTTCTGATAATAATATAAAATCTACATAAACATATATTTTACAATCAAGTTTTTTAATTAAAAGTTTTAATACGTGTAACATTGTCTTCTGATAATAATATAAAATCTACATAAACATATATTTTACAATCAAGTATTTACTTTGTCCGCGCTATCGCGAGAAAATAATCTAATTAAAGATTTAAATTGAGTATATATATAATTTTTATATTTTATTTAAATATTAGTAGAAAATAAATATGAATTAATGCACTTTTTAAAGACATTAATAGTTGTAAAATATAAACAAGTTGACAAATTAATTATAATCAATAATGAAAATTAAGGATATTTTAGACATTTTACTACTTAATTTTCTAGCATTAAAACTTTTAATTTAAATAATTTATAGTATGCTTAAATGTTAGGGTTAAGCTTTCATTTTCTATCTCTATTGTTATTTTATCTTATTTGGTTATTTTCTAAAAATGAGTAAGAAAAATATAGTGATAATTCGATTAGTTGTCGGGCTTTTTGAAGATCATGTAGATAATTAAGTAGATTACTCGTAATTGTTATTTAACTTGACTTTTGAGTTTAATTAGGTTAGTTTTCGATGTTTGATAACAAATCAGTATACTACGAAAACTAAAAAAATAATAACCTTAATTTGTAATTCTTATATCTTTATCTTTGCTATTTATAAAGCAAATTCTACTTGTTAATATTAAAAGATGTTATTCAACATTTCTATCATAAATAATTTCACTAGGACTTTTTAATATTTCTTTTATGTAAGTTATAACTCCCCAAGCATCAAAACTCTGCTTATTTTTTCATACTACTCTCCTCATCACAAAATCTTAATGCATAAATTTCATAACTTACTAATAAAGTATTTTAATTTGTTAGTACATGATTGTAAATACCCTTTTATATCAAAAAAAAAAAAACAAATGATATATCATTTTCAAAGATAACAATAACCATTAACACATTATAATATTATATAACTAGCTTATTGTCCCGTCTAATACGTGGAAAATTATATCAAAAATATATATAATATTAATAAAGAACATATAAAAATGATTATGTGAGCAAATGTAAAGTTAAATAAAATATTTACTATGTAATTCGGAAAAAACCTTATTAAAAATAAAATAATAATAATATATAAAAAAAACTAAAAATATTGCGTAAATAGGATGGAAAAAAAACTGAAGATTTTTTATATGATATATTTTTCGTATATATGCAAAACACTCGTAAAATAATAAAATAATTTTTATTTTCTTTTTATAATATATAAAAAACTCAAAATATTAGGTAAATATGACGGAAAAAAAAACCCGAAGATTATTTTATATGATTATTTTCTATGTATATGCAAAACACTTATAAAACAATAAAATAATTTTAATTTCTTTTTATACTAAAAATATGTATGTGTTTGAAGAAAAAATATATATGGTATTTTTTTAGAATTTAAAGTTGAAATGTCAATTAGTTTTATTTAATTAATACTATTTAAAATAAGTGTTAAATTATTTAAATTAAAGGGTTAAAATGAATTATTAACGATGATCATCAAAATGATCTAATGGTTCAAATTAAATTCGGATTTCCATCTAATGATTAATACTTTATCAAGTGACATTTTAGGCCCCTCTCTTATTATATATATTAAGATTTAATAACCTTTAAAATAAATACTTTACAAAACAAACTAATTAAAATAAAAATTACTTTAAGGCATGACTTTTATGATCCATTTAAAATTTAAACAATAATCACATTAATACATAAATCTATTAATAGCAATATTATGGATAGATTATGAATGAAAAGTAACTTGCAAAAAGAATTAGAAAAATATTCAATAAAGTAAGAATTTTATACGTAGTCATATTTAGCTATTTTAATACGTAACTATTGAAATAATATTATTTGACATCATGAAACAAAAAGTATAACAACTTTGACATATCTCTATGCATTAGCCGAATATAGAAATCATTATTCATTTGAAAATAGTATTTAATATTAGTATTAATATTAATATTGATATCGATTTCATCTATCGTCTCCAAACTTTCATATGAATAGTGTAATAAACAATAGTAGCTAAATTAAAACAAATTTAGAGTATGAGAGAAACAAAACACACATTCGCTTTATCACTATTTATATAGAGACGAATACTTATAATTTTTAAATTTACAGATCTTTCATATATCGACAGACTATAAGTGTTTTGATACTCATTATTCTTTACTATTATTAACTATCATGTTAATCCACCACAGTTCCCCGTCTATTTCCTATATATCTATTGTCGATGTATAACGCAAGTACACTTATGACGTTGGTTGATAAATACGTAAATTATGGAAAATATAATAAGATTTCTTATAAAAGAATGTATATAAAGAAAAAGGTTCAACTACTTGAGCATTTATACCGAATGAAATTTATGAAGTTTTGTTTATTGCATGCAAGTTAATTGTTTATTGCATTTATAAACTTATAAAAATAGAATTAATGTCGTAGTGGCATAGATAAGTTTATGTTACGTGTTGAAAGTCAAATTGCGTCATTATCTAATTTTATATTCAAAATAACGCACGTGCTTTGCATGTGATTTGTTTAGCTACTATTTGGGCTAATAAATGGGCTAATAAGACGTGGTCCGGAAATTTAATATATTGGGCTAAGTTACTTTTATGGTTTTATATAAAAACCTTTTTGTGTTTTTCATTTTGACAACTAAACGCGTTTTCAAATATTTTAAACGCATTTTCAAATATTTTAAAGGTCTTCTAAAGATAAAAAAAACCCTTTTCATTTTATTAAAAATTGAAATTGGAAAACTAGAAAACGTTTTCTATAACAAAACTCAACTTTAGTTTGTTGTGTTTTTCCTTCTAACGGTCTGTAACGGTTTCTTAACAAACTCAAGCTTGTAGTTCGTAGTTGATATTTTCTCGAATTGCTTTTTTTTCCATGTACTTACTGGCTCTTCGTATTCATACCTCATTTCTTAAGTGATTTCACGTTTGAATCATATGATATAAAACTTTTATAAGTTCATTAAATGAATAAAATCTATTCTTCGGTGATATCAATTTTTATGCTTATAAAAAAGCTTATCATCACAAAGATGCTAATATTTTGCTAATATGTGTCTATAATATATTTGTTAGTGAATATTACATAAACGAAATCTGTTTTTCTTTTTTTTTAGTAATTGAAAATTGAAAATTATAGGCATATTGTATTATGCAATAAATGAAACCACAAATTGCTTTTTCGATAAAATATGTAATTAATAAACTTAAATTATACTTACGCTCATGAATTAAATGCAATATTGGTTTTAAAATGAAAGTTTGGTATAATTAATACTTGAATTTATGCGTTAACATGTGTCTCATGGTCATATATTAGATAAAATCTTATCAATAGTTACATAAAAATATACTTTCTAAATATGTATTTATTGCAATTTTTTTCATCATAAAATGAGATTTTTATTTGTTTAATGGCCAAAGTGGTCACATATAAACAAAGCCTTGCATATGTCGTCTCCATCTCGAATATTCCTAGCTAAATATCTTGGGTGTAGATAGTGAAAGAGTTTGGAAATGGTCATGTAATTACGCCACTATACCCCGTGCCTTTTAGTCAAAAGGACTTGCCTTTCTCCAATATTTGAGCAACGGAAAACCTCATTCATTTATTTGTTCCTAAAATGATAGATAGGAACAAATAGTAAACAAGAAGCTAGTTTTAAAAAGTTTATAATTCTAAAATCAATTGATTAGTCATTAGATAAGAAAATGGAGAATTGTCATCATGGGATGGTTTAATAGGAGCGAGTTAGAATGATTCAACATTTTTATCCTAGATAACCCGTGATAAATTTTACTTTTATCTAAGTTTAACCATTATCGAAGCGCAAAATTTTATTATTGTCATAATCAAATGGTTCATCATAACGTAATACTAAATTATCCAATGACTCAAATCTACCTGCTCTTTATTGGTTGCGGGATACCCCCAAGTGAAATTGAACAAAAACATATGCAGCAGAAAACCTTAAAATATGGGTGCTACTACTACATCATCCAAGTTGATGACAAAAAAAAAAAGAACAAAAGAAAACTATTACGCAAATAAGGTAAACGGGTAAACTAAGAGATGTGCGAGTTTTTGACTCAAATGTATACGTCGTAACTAGGATATCCTAGTAACCATTTTGAACCTTTTGGTTTTTTGCCACCCAAATATTTACGTAAGGTAGAATTGAATCTGAAAGCTCTATGAAAACATCAGAACGTCTTACCTCTAAGTCACTCTACTCAATGACTGATGCTATTAAAAGACCTTACATACCAAAATTTAGCAGATAGTAAAAGAAGATTCTGTAACGATAGCACATAGAAAAATGACATTTCAAAAGAACGATACAAGCTATACAATCTTAAATGTGAAAATTGACCTAACAATAAACACTCGGACTCATGCTATACAAACAAACCCGTTACCTGCTTACAAACATGTGTCATAACTTTAAAATTTACCAAATCTACTTAACACCAACAAAAGAAGCATGTAAAAATCTAGCTTTTCCTAGATTCATACAAGTTAGACATAAAGGAAACCTGAAAACGAGCACCAAAAACTAACATCTCTCGTTTACCAGGCAAAAAACAGTCGTTTGCAAAAATTATCACTGTTCAGCCACTGTTGCACTTGTTCGAAGATTATGATTCTCAGGTACTTGACCTCCGTTTTCTGCGGTTTCCAAAGCGGTGTCAGGATCTGAGCTAGAAGTGGAACCCGAGTTTCCGGTGCGAATTGGCCGTAGGAAACCCTGCATTCTTAATAAATAACTTTGACTAGATGGTGGAGTTTGAGTCCTCATGTACCGAGTTGTAGAAAGGGTTAACCGGTCAGGGTCCACTGGGATAGTTGATAGAGCACTAAGATCAAGGTTTGGGAAAACCGAACATCGACATCTAGGGCATTTTACGTTTAACCGAAGCCATTCGTCGATGCATGCAACGTGGAAGTTATGTGCACAAGGAAGTCCACGGACCTGAAATTAATATTTGTAAAAAATAAATCAATAACCGTTATAATCAAATGTACTCGATATGTAAACGAACAAGAAATAAACATTACTTCGTTTCGGACATGGAACTCTTCTAAACAAATCGGGCACTCACTACAATCAGTTGGAACAGCTTTTAGCATGAACTTTGGGAGTTCTTGAATGAGGGCCTCCACTGCTTCTCTCTAAATATTAATGTTATAAATCATTATTAGTCGAGATTCAGGAATAAGTAAATTACATAAACGATTAAACGGTCTTTGTAATTTACCATCTTTAGTAAAAAGTTTAAAGAGTGTACCTGGGGTTCAGTTAAGTAAAGCCCGGGATGATATGAAGCAGCATCTTGAGCCATGCCTCTCATTTCTTGACCAGCAGCGGTTTCAAATGCCCAATCTGGTACACGAACCATATCAACCAATACCTGGAATGCATAATTATTTGTAAAAGGTTCGGCAACAACATATATCATCATGTACGCCTAGCATAAAAGACTTGGGTGTTGTTTGTTTTTATGAAGTTTTGAATAGCAGAGGTGGTCCTGGAGTCTGAATCTGAATCATATTTGGCTTTTTTTTTTTCTTTTTTTTTGAAATTGAATCTGAATCATTTAAAAAAAAAGCGCCATGTTTCGTCACAGTTTTGGCACTTACGGTACATTTTTAAGAAGGGAAAAAGAGGTAAAGCTAAATCTGATCATACAGACATCAGAAGAGGTTTTTACCTTAATGAAAATAACACTCAAAGCTCTCAAAACAATTGTTTCGGTAAGACATGAGAGGTTTTAAGAGTTTTCAGAGTTTTTTCCTTAAAACAAACGGTCCCTAAAACTTCCTTATGCTTTAATAAGTTATTAACGTCTACTAAGAAAAGGTTTTAAAAAAGAAAATCCAGCATACCCCGTATTCTGAAATAGGTATGCCCTGTTGAGCACGTAGTGAATGAGCTTGTCTTCTTGTTAACCACTGCACAAAGACATCACATAAACATAAACGTCAAAACAAAGATGTATCTCAAGTTCAATATCTGAAACGAGCTCCAAAAGACACGTAGTTTATACTTTATAATGTACCTTTTTCATACACATGCCAGCAATACAGACGAGCCCACTGTAGCTAAAAAGCAACCAAATAAGAAAACCCCATTTTTGACCTTCTTCGGGCAACTGAAATCAAACATAAAAACACCTCCATCACAAGATTCTTTCCAGATTATATGCACAAACAACTATCAGAACTTGAATAAAAACAAGTGGGAGCGTACACAATCTTTTGCACTGCTGAACCATAGAGAACCGATAATAGTCCATGCCCAAAGAAATGGATAGAGAAAAATCGAAAGAATGGATAACACTACAACTCTTCCACAAAAACGAGCTTGTCTCTGTTGCGGACCAAAATCCCTAAATTATTTTACATTCCAAGTTTCAGACTTAATATCGTATGTAATATTGATAAGAAATTATCCGCAAAAAAGTAAACACGAGAATTTAGCTCATTAAAAACTAGTAGTTACTTAGGTAGCCTAAAGAACATCCATATTAAACAAAGAAAAGCGTTATTTCAACCTATACAAAAAATCCTTCTATATCTCAAGAAACAAAACAGCTTTAAGTCATAACCGTTAAGACATAACTTGTAAACCTAACTTATAAAGCCAACTCAGTACTCTGAGATGTCATAGCATCCTCAAAAAGTTAAGACCTTTAGGAGCGTTTGGATGTGCTTATAAAGTAATACGAAATGATAATGATTTTTAGATTATTTTGGGTTAAAATGCAGTTAACAAATTGTTGTAAAGATAAAATTACCTAACTATCCATAGGTTTGATTAATAAATTATCTGATCCCGATTCTTCAATGCTACTTAAATCACTAACTTTTTAGACGATTTTAATAAGATTAACAACATACCAGACGATAAAAAATATAAATGACTTACAATCCCATTCCAGAAGCAAGTCCATTATCCACAAACATCAACAAACGAAAAACAAAAACCGCGGTATAGTCCACCTAACCAAACCAATAAAAACCAATTTATGCTAATAAAAATCAAAACTTTAACAAAACTAAAGCAAAAACAAGATCCTAATTACCGACCACAATCCATATATGCAATGGGTGTGTACAAAGATGATATCGCTTCCAATTAATCGCCACAATAATTCTATTAGTAACATTAGTCAAGAACCAACAAACATTCACTAAATTTATACATAAATATAAATCATTATCATTATAATAGAGTTTTGTTCGAGGCTATGTTTAAGAAGTTCAGACACACATAAAAGAGTTGTACCCCGAAAATAGGTAGGGAAGGTTATTATCAATGTACACTTTTTTTTTTTTTTAATGTATGTCTGAACTTCTTAAACATAGCTCGGGACTACGTTTATCAAAACGGACAATAATCATACTATAATCAAAGGATACATACTAGTGGCAAGCATTGATAGAAAAAATCCATCATACCTACAAAAAATCAAAAACCCACAATTAAAAACTTATAAAAATGTAAACTTTATATAAAAAGATTAAAAATTTAAACTTACCACTTAAAATCAACACCCCTAACTGCCATCAAGACTATTAAAAGAATTGGGGATAAACTAAAACCCTAATTTTTACAGAATTGGGGTTTTGAAATTGGGGAAAATTTGTGAGATTTGGGAAATGGGTTTTGAAAAAAGTTGAGAAATTTGGTTGATTTGAAGTGGGTTTTGAGATTGGTGAGCTGAAATGAAGAAAAAAATAAAATGTAATTTGGAATGATGGTGATGGAGGTTTGATTTGATTTGATTTTTTTAAAGTAATAGTGGGTGTTTTTTGTGGTGTTTTTTCATTGTTTTTTTTTTTTTAAACCGTGTTAGTGATTCGGACACTTTTATTTGGACAGTATGTAACCTATTAATGTTATATTAAAGTTAGTTATCTCCTAATATTTATACGAATCTTACATCAAAGCTAGTTATCTTTTAATATTCATCAAAGAAAAAAATCCAAAGGAAGACTCGAACCTAAGACCTCCCCTAAACAAATCATCTACTATCAATAAGACAAATTACAATTACAATTCTTTTAGTTACTTAAAGTAAAGTAAAAATAAGAAGTAGTTATGGGAAATAATTTATAAAAGTGATTAGTGTTATATCTAGTCAAAGTAATCTCAGCATACCAATTTCTTATTATGCATTTAAACATCTAGCTTATGAGTATCAAGACATTTTTATATGCTTTAAGTTTAGATATAAGAGGGTTGATAAAACAATTTATTCATGCCTAGAATTGTGTACCTATCACAAGCTACTCAAAAATCAAAACTTATCTTTATATATCTTTATATTATATGTTTCTATCAAATTCAATATGGTTTTTGCTTTCCATCCCTCTTTCACTTCATAATACATGTGTACATTTTCATTGTGTATAATTTAAAGAAATTGTTAAATTATCACATTTTGCTTGAACAATAACAAAATAGTCCTTGTAATTTATGAATTATAAAAGTTGTTCATAGTTTACTTTTCCTTTACGGTTATCATTTTTTATTTTATTGTTTTTTTTTTTCGATTTTAATTTCTAGCTCATTAAGCTTAACAATTAGTATGTTAAAACTAATAAAACAACTCTTTTACCTCCAAATCTTATTAGATTTTATATCCGGACAAGTTTTGTTTTATCGTATTCTTCGTATTTTGTCAATTGTCACCTTTAAGGTCTTCCGTTGTTTAGGAATTTGAATTTTTGTAACAGATTGTGTTTGTTGAGAACATATCTCGGGGGTTTCGTAAATCTGTTTTTTGTCTAACTTGTATAGTTTGATAGAAATAACTTGAGGAACCAACTCGTGATTATAAAATGGTAAATTGATCATTTTAACAAACTAAGGAATGAGTTCTTAACTAAGGACCAAAAGTAAAGTAAATAATTTCGAAACTAAAGGCTATATCGAATTTTTCAATGCTTCCTTTTTCTCCAAAATCTGAACTAAACAACTCCCATCATTATTCACCTCATCTCCAACCATCGACTCTGGTCGGCGGTCCGAAGGGCCTCCCCTATCGCTACTCTCCCTCGTAAACTTTTCATCTCACCTGATTTTTCATAATTTGTCGGATTTTAGGGTCGCTGTAGAGTCGTTGTAAGATTGTTGTATGGTCGTTTTAAGACTGATTTAGGGTCGTTGAATGATGGTTGTAGGATCGTTGCAAGTTTGTATTAGGTTCGTTGTAATTCTAATTCATAGCATTTTGCTATTGTTTTTAATTTATGCATAATATTGCCTTTCAAAAACAAGGACCAAAAGTAAAAACAAATAGTGAAAAGAGAGACTATATCCGTAAAGAAAAATAAACGAGGAACAAATTTTGTAATTATGTACAAACTATATTAATTATTTTGTAATTTGATTTACAAAGAAAATCAAGATGGGACAATTTTCAATTTACAATGACCAGTTAAGAAGTAAATTGTATGATGGACTAGAATAGGCAAATAATGAAATACGTTGGGGTTATTGACAATAAACCCGAATAATAATATTGTTCGTATTAAACTTGGCATACAAAATATAATGGTAGAGATAGGAAGTAGTCATCTCACTCTTTCCGGACTGTTGAAACACTAAACAAAGGGTAGGGGGATAAGGGTAGAGACCAAGTATTGCACTCCGATGCTCAAGTCATATAATGTATGATGAGATCAACAATTTGAACGTCAATTGAGTCTGTATTAACCGAATAACCGATAACACCATCACTTTCTAACATTTGCTACCACGATTGATCCCCGATTAATCACATTTTATGAAACTGATCACTTTCGTTTTCATGAAGTTATTTCAACTACTAAACATGTGTAAATAGTGCAAGTAAGTCCTTGATCACTTTTGTTTACGGACATGCCATCAATTTCGGTTTAAAAACATATGATAGTGATGGTGTACCGGTTATCCAGCTACAAAGTGACTAAACTTTCAATAACCTATTTAAAAATAGTGCAATGTTTCATTTGGAGAAAAATTGAAAAATGTATATTTCTATTTCTATAATAAACATTTAGCAAAAATGGTTAGCAAAAAAAAATATCGTTTACTAACAATAAAATTTTATTATAATATTCTTAGAAAGTAAAAAAAAAACAGTCCATAAGCCTGCAATTAGGGGTGTTCAAAAGACACGGACCGGACCGAACCGGTAAAAACCGTACCGCACCGAGACAAAAAAAATCAAGAAACGGTGGACCAAGGACCGGACCGCTTTTTCCGTTTCGTTTCCGGTCCGGTTCCTAGTCGGTTCGAGCCGGTTTTTCGGTTCTTTTCGGTTTTAATACCTCACACAATACACAACATAGTAATAAAAAAGGTTATTCAATTTAAAAAAGAAAAAAAGTCATGCAAAGATTAAGAATAAAGTAGGTTAAACGATAAACAACACAAAAAGTACTCGTATCGAATTACAAATCATAAACGTAAATACGTAATAGGCATAGTAAAAAACTAAAACGAAACCAAATACGAATAGTAAAAACAAAAAACGTAAATTGTTTATTCATTCGTCATGTGCAGTATCAATCATCTAGCTTCTCCACATCCATGTGTTTTTTAAAAACATAATTGAGTTTAGTTATTTAATGAGTATTAATGAATATAAGACTAAATATATTAAAGAAAAAGTTATCTTTTCGGTTCGAACCGGTGAACCGCCGGTTTAGACACGAACCGCACCAGATTTATTTTTTAAGTATTTTTTAGAACCGAGAACCGGACCACCATAGCCGGTCCAGTTCCGTTCCGTTCCAAAGTCGGGCCGTTTTTACGGTTCTAACCGGTTCTCGGTTTTTTTGGTCACCCCTACCTGCAATGCATTAGTTCCAAATTGTCGGAATAGTTATGTCTCATGTTATATAACCAAGGGGTTTAACCCGTGCTACTGTGATTTTTTTCGTTCTTTATTTTTTGCAATTATGTATTAAATTCAATGTTACCCGAACATTATAACAAAACAGAAGGTTGTCGTGTTGGTTACGTTCCGTGTTATATAAACATCAGGCGTGAGTTTGACCCCTGCTTTCGTCATTCTTTTTAGAAAAGAACCAATTTTAAGTTGGTGTTTACTTTTTATTCTGTTTTAGTTTTATAAACTGGTAAAGTGTTTTTCTTTGTTCAAAGGTTTTTAGCTACTTTTTTTTTTTTTTTTTTTTTTTTTTTTTTAAGTGAGACTACGATGTAACAAGCAGGTATCCCCAATCAATATTAGATTATAGTCATGATATTTTGATAAATAGATATATTCATATTATGATATATATTTTTTGATTGGAACTCGTACAACTAAATAAGTAAAAACTTTAAATCCATAAGAAAATCCGAATTTCAAAATACTTGTTTTACTCAAATTATGTAAAATTTAAAAAGTTGATCATAAATAAGGGTGGCGAAAGCATAGGGAGAATAGAGCCGTTTTTTATTGGACTCACTAGAATATTTCTCTTCTTTCTTGTTTGTAATTTTTTCCCTTTTCTCTGCATTGTACTATCTTTTCCCACTTCTAGTCTCTTGCTAGTTGTGGTTTTTATTTAATCTTACTAGCTTAGTACCCGTGTGATACACGGTGTTGCATAAACGTTTTATATTAAAATAGTTGGAAATAAGTTATCAATAACCTATTATAAACCAAGTATACAATACCAACTGAAGTTTAAACAAAGCATGTTCGAGAATATATAAAAGCGAAAAAAAATATAAAAAATTACATAAAAACCTATAATTCCTCATCTCGGTACATAAACTATATATGTAATATCTAATCCCATAGAAAGTCCAAATCAATGAACCCATACCAATATCTTCTTCCACTACATTGTCTACATCACCGTCATATTTCACGTAATTATTTAAAAAGAAGAAAAAAACACCACGGAATGAAAAAAAAAACTAAAAGCTAAAGAATCGGAAGTAATATTGATAATCTTTATGTATCAATCTAACTAAGAAAATACAGTTCAAGTTCTCAACTTCTTTAACACGTGGCTCATATGTTTGCAAACCTTAGCCTTCTATATCTCGCAACACTGAATACCAATGCCATATTACCATATCAAAACAACCAAAAACATTGTCTTTCTACTCTGAAATAAAACACTGCCGAGACTCAACTTTCAAATGTAAATGCTAAATATTCCCACCTATAGTGGTTGTCAAATAGTTGCCCTTCAAAGATTATACAAATTAACAACCGAACATGAAATTATAAATAACAAAATAAGCTCATTATAAAAATGATTATATGTCATACATTCGTCATGCAACAGAAAAATCATAAATAAAAGTGATATTTCAAAATTAGTTCTATAAGATCATGCCATTTGTACAATAGAATAATACACTATATTAAAAAAATTTCCTAATTTTTGAATAAACCTTTTATATCAACCAAATAATTCCGTAACTATTGGGTTTAAAATTTCTCTAAATATAGCCAACCATTAATGACAAAACAGATGCTCATATAATGAATGGAACTTACCGAATGCCTCCATAAACTTTGGGTCACCTGAAGACTTCATATCTGCATATAGCAAAAAGAATAAATTAATATACATACATCCTCATATAAAAATAAAATCAGATGTAAATTAATAATGATACCTGACGTGATCTGTCGAGCAAAGTTCATAATACTTTAGATACAGAACACGGTTACAATATATTTATTAATAACATCCCCAGAAATAAAACAAAGGGGAAAGAAATACATTGTGCTACAAACACCGTAACACCCTTTATATAGTTTTTATATAGTTGGATACAAATACAATACTTTTATAAGGGTAATACAACATAATTTACGTAAATTTCAAAATACTCACATAGCGTATACTATCTCCCCACTACTATCGATATCAAGATCCGCATCACTTTCAAGATCTTCATCCATGTCATCATCCATGTCCAAACTACCAGTACGATACTGGTTCAGATTGTTTGCGCCAGCTGGTGGGATGGTAGCTTCAGCTATAATCTGCATAATTTCATCAACACTTTGCATTGGTTGATCGGGCCCACCAAACTGATCCATTGCGTTGTCTTTTGTTAGCTCGGCTGGGAGGTTTTTTATGAACCATTCGTGGGTTTTTATCTCGTCCATGGTTATCCGCTGATAAAAAAATCCGTAACTTATTATAAATTGTTCATAATTAATCAACCAAGGAAAGGAGTTGTACTAAAATAAAACAATAGTAAATTCTTCTATTGTTTTCGGCCCAACAGTGTTTATTACACTGATTAAAACTTATAACCCTGAGTCACTAAATTTAAAACTTGAAACACATAAACGACCTTGAGAGCTATCAATGTTACAAGTTTTAAGACGATATGTGTAGTGAATAAACTTTTGGGACAAAAACCGTTATCTGGTATATACAATACGAACCATTTATGTAATATACTTATAAAACGATAATGCCAAATATGATACCTTAGCAGGATCAGCAACGAAAATTCTGGATATTAAATGGCGGCATTCGGGGGATATATGGACGTAGGCTGGAATTGAGTATTGGACATTTAAAATTCGCTGCATAAAATCAAGCAAACTGTTACGTTTAGTTAACTATATAAAACAGTGGATGGATTGTTCAAATGATGCATTATTGAAGTTGTAAATTTGACCCATTTACTTAGGAAAGAATCGATTTAGGTGGATTCTTGTGTTACAAAGTTTCAAAATTAGGAACGATCTGTGTAAGAGCAAAGTTTCAAAATTAGTAATCGATAGAAACCTGCCACAATCTGAACAGAAACTTATTGAATGGGTAAAACAGTTTCCAGCTGATAGCAAGAGGTTTCGGATGATCATGGATCCACGTTTAAATAATCAATATTCAGTTTCGGCTGCACGGAAAGAATCGATTTAGGCCGTGTTTCATCTCACACAGCTCAAATAATTATATTTGCTAAAGAGTTAACGGGTCAAATGGGTTGGGTGTTGCACATAGTTTAATGGGTAAATTACAGCTCAAATAATTATCTTTGCATCATATGCTGAAAGTCTGAAACTGATTTATTTCTATTATAAAAACAAACGATAAACAGAAGTAACATAAATGAGGAATACAATTACCTTGCCGTCATATTCTTTCTTAAGCAAAACTTCAGGAGCAATATAAGCAGGCGTTCCAACAGTAGATTTTGGTTGTGAATGCAACACCGAAGACTAACCAAAAGATTCAATTATTAAAAGCAGCACAACTTTTAAGCCATTAAAAAGTGTTTGAAATATAAAGCATTAAACCTTTGAGTAGCCAAAATCACAAATTTTAAGGCGAGGAGCTGGACTGCCATCTAAAAGCGTGTTCTCCAGTTTCAAGTCACGATGACAAACTTGCTAGAAACAATAACTATACATAATTAATCGCTAAGAAAGTTAGTACAAGTGTAACAAATTATCAGACTGAATTTAGGAGCAAAGGTCACCTTGACTTCGGACCGGAGTGATACAACTTCTTCGTTTACTCCATCTTTAGCTTTTTTTGGCTTCTTTAAGTGCAGCCTATTATAGTAGAAGTATTGATGTCGTTCGTATTTTACAATGGTTCAACACAATTTTAACATTCGACTTAAAGTTGTTCACTATATGCACTTGAAACTTGGGGCCCTTGAACAATTTTTTGTATATAAAAGTTGTGAAAATCATACTAATAACGCCCCTCGATCATCCAAAAACCTTTTGCAAATGAAAAACGAAGGCAAAAAAATGGCCCCCTCTTCTGTCTTATCTAAGGACTGCAATTGATCTTAAACTCAAACAAACACTAACTGAAAACTCATTTTAGATGAGCTTAAACGTTTTGTTTACTGAAAGCTAAATCTGATTTTTAACTGTTACAAATGTAACTACTTCGAACTAACATAAGTGAAAAAGGTTGAGACTCCCCAGACCCAAAATACGAACGACTATGGTTTCTGTAATTTATTTAAAATAATCAAATTCGCCATACACTACACCTGTACATATATATACGAAAGAAACTCCTACCCGGTCATATGGAACTTTTTATAATTCAATCATAAAGAAATAAATTTAAAATAAAACCTCGGCTAGCAAAAAGCTCACACCTCCAATCTTCAATGTAACCCTGTCGAAAATAAAACAAAAGTGTTAGCAAAAACACGAAACCTGTGGTTTTCACTTTTAAATGTACCGGAATGCACAAGGAATGCAACTTGTATATCAAAAATAAGGCCTTTTTAAATCTCATGAAATGTCTTACCTAAGCAGCATGAACCATTCTTCGTGTAGACGCCTCTGGTAAAGGGATCCGAGTTTCTGAAACAGTATCATCTTCCGACTCTCTAATGGCCTCTTGTAAAACGTCAACGATCCTACTCATTGTAGGACGATCTTCAGGGTTTTTCCGCAAGCAATTATCAGCCAGTTTAGCAACTTTCCGTGCAGCCGAAACTGAATATTGATTATTTAAACGTGGATCCATGATCATCCGAAACCTCTTGCTATCAGCTGGAAACTGTTTTACCCATTTGTTAGGTCTCACTAAGATCCCAAACAAAGGCAAATCAATAACAAATAAGTATTTAGACTTTAATTGTTATATATCGATTTAGTACTCAGTTTCAATGTATATTATAGCGGAATTATAATAATGAAACAATGAAGATAACACACAGTTATATTCCAATCAAAGGTGTACCGATTACAAAACTCAAACTCACTATTTATACACAATATAGTGAGTTTGATAAGGATCAATCTAAGAGAATCTTTTAAACAGCTAAAAGATATTAACCAACTAGACTGCCTTAAATCACGGCTAACTTCTCTCATGAGTCTGAGTTAGTCAGACTGAGTCACTCAGACTCATGTCACTCAGACTGAGTCACTCAGACTCAGACTTTGATTAACAGATTTATTAATCTTGGGATAAATCATTGTTTTTCCCAACAATCTCCCCCTATCTGTTTCAACCAAAGTCTTTTTACAAACGATGCACTAAAATAAACACAAACATAAAACTCTTTAAAACAAACACTGTTTGTGAACAAAAATGAGCACCAGTCTACATCCTTTTCTTCAATGTTCTTCTTTTCTTTTTCACTGGAAGATCAAACGGCAGAGGCTGATCTCTTTCCCTCATCCATCTCTGTCTATCTTTCTTCCACTCCATCAGTGTCTCCATTTCAGCATCAGTTTTATTGAAGTGCAGTTGATATTCCTTCTTTACTAGCTCCACTCTATCTGCCAATGTTCCTATTTCTTCAATTCTTCTAAGATTCATGAACAGCCAGCTGATGAGTCTCACTCTGAATGGAAGAGGAGACTCACATTCCTTGAGTAAAGCTATACAATGGTGAATAGAAGTTGTGGTGATGCTGTCCTTAGGTTGAAAGCATTCTTCTCCCCCACAATCAGTGTAACATAGCCCTGTATGCTTCTCAGTCTCAATGTAAGTTCTGTCTTGAAATGCAACTTCTTTAGGAACTGGATGCATACTGCTTGATTCCAACCCCAATGATTTCGTTTTGACTTTCACGTTATGCTTGGTGCAATAGGCTCTGTAGTCTTCATCTGACACTAGATTCATCATATGAGCTGCATTCATGTTGAAAGTAGCCTCTTTTCTTATAGCCAAGCCTTGAGCTTTGTCAGTCAGATTGTAGCTCAAACTGGCTATTTCCTTCCATTCTTCTAATCCCATTGTGTGCAATCTTGTTAACCCAACTCTGAAAGATCCACCTTTATGTGAGCATGTAAGCAGCAGGTCAGTTCCACCATGACTCTTACAGTCTAAATGAGTAATCTTGTGCTTGAGTTTTCTCATGGAGAAGTTTGTGACAATGTGATCAACTCTTTCTTCCTCTCTGAGAACAAGCTTGGCCATTTGTGCATCAGCTTCCAACCTCATCTGTTCTTCTTCAATAGCCATTTCCTCCTCAGCTTGCATCTCAGCTTCAAATTCTGCAGCTGCTTTTTCAGACTGATCATATGGATTGAAGTCAAATCTTTCTTTGTATAGTCCCTTCACATACTCTCTGTATTGCTCCACTGTCATTCCAGCACTTTGAGCATATCTTTGCAGTTTGGCTAATTTGTCAGCTTCAATCTTTTTCCTTTTGTTTTCAGCCTCTTGTTCTATTTCAGCCTCAGACACTTTCTTTTGAGCTTCAGACTCAGATTTAGTTGTAGTCTCCATTTTGCTCCCTTCCCCTTCTTCAGTCTGTTCCTGGTCACTTACATACCCAACCTTGCCTTTTCCTTTGTAGACAAGCATCTCAGATTCATCACTAGAGATATCACTCCAGTCAGTTTCATAGAACACTTCAGACTGCCCAGTTTTGGTGTTGAACCTGGTGGTCTTGTAGTATCTTTTCTCCCCCTCTTCTCTTTTTCTTTTCAATGTTTGTTTGGGGATTTCAGATTCAATGACTGTAGTAGTCTTTTTCTCCCCCTGAATCGGAGAATCCTCTGCAACTGCCTTGCCTTTCCTCATCAGACTGACTTCGGAAGTCAGTTTGGACACCATGTCTTTCAATTCCTTCAGTTCCTCTGCATTGTGTGTTCTTAAAGCATGAAACTCAGTCTGCATTTCCCTCAGTTGTCATCAATGAGTGGACATGTCCTTGAAGTGCCTTTAACAGGACAGGAACAGTCATAGCAACCTCAGACTGGGTTGATGTAGTACAGTTGTGATGTAACTGGTGGACACCTCACTCCCTCCCTGTGATATGGAGAATGATCATAAGCCATAGAAATTGAAGTCTGTACCTCACCCAGTTTTGGGAGTAAGGCTTGGCGACTAGTGATAAGTGTGTAAGAGATTTGGAGGTGGTACCTTATCGTGAACCAGCACAGAGCTGGTGAAAATAGCCGTTGGAATAGGCTGTGAGACTGAAGGGGGTGTTCCCATACTTAGTACAGGTAGGTCCAGGAGTGGACA
>CAJVGC010000065.1:58043166-58072542 GCA_910822075.1 Senecio squalidus | reverse complement strand
TCAAAGTGACTAAACTTTCAATAACCTATTGAAAAATAGTGCAATGTTTCATTTGCGAAAAATTTGAAAAATGTATATATCTATTTCTATTTTTATAATAAACATTTAGCAAAAATGGATTGTCGTTTTAGCCAAAATAAATATTGTTTACTAACAATAAAAATTATTATAATATTCTTAGAAAGTAAAAAATAGTCCATAAGCCTACAATGCATTAGTAGCAAATTGTTGGGAATAGTTATGTCTCATGTTATATAACCAAGGGGTTTAACCTATGCTACTGTGATTTTTTTCTTCCTTATTTTTTGCAATTTACCTCTAATTTAAATGTTGTAAAATTCTATGGAAATGTGCATTATATTATTATTAAATTTGTTATGATTAAATATTATTTAGTCATAATGTGCCTATCTTGGACTTGGGTGTTGGGTCTGGGTAGGTTTAGGCTTAGGTGTTGGGTGTTGGGTTTTGGACTTATAGGCTGATGTTGGGCTTTGGTTGGTGTAAGACTTTCATATTTTTTTTTTTTTTTTAGATTAGTATCAAATAAAAAATATACTTTGCGAATCAAATAATACCACGAAGACGATGCCTTTTTTCTTGGCTAGCGAATGTAAATATATATTGTTTAATGATCATAGTGCAGGCTGGAACATAAACTCCCGAACTCGTGCAACGCACGAGTCCCTACTCGTTATGTATTAAATTCAATGTTAACCGAACATTATAACAAAACAGAAGAACATTATAACCAAACAGAAGGTTGTCGTGTTGGTTACATTACGTGTTATATAAACAGAAGGTTGTCGTGTTGGTTATGTTACGTGTTATATAAACAGCATGCGTGAGTTTGACCCTTGCTTTCGTCATTTTATTTTTTTCCAGAACCAATTATGATATAATTTGGTGTTTACCGTTTATTTTGTTTTAGTTTTATAAAATGGTAAAGTGTTTTTTTTTTTTCAAAACTTTTAGCTCTTTTTTTTTTGTTTTTTTTCTTTTGAAAATGAGACTCCGATACAACAAGCAGGTATCCCCAATCAATATTAGATCTAGGATGTCTATAAGTTGGTATTTTTTGTTCTATATTTTCACATTGTTGTTTTATAATCATAAGTAAAAAGAAATCATTGTGTTTGATAAATAGTTGTATTTATATTATGATATATATCTTTTGATTGGAACTCGTACAATCAAATAAAAAAAAAAACTTCAAATCCATAACAAAACACATATTTCAAAATACTTATTTTACTCAAATTATGTAAGATTTAAAAAGTTGATTATGAATAAGGGTATTCTGTTTATTCACAAATCTTTTTATTATTCTCCTTTCTTACACATAGGATAGGCTATTATTACTAGTCAAAATACTTAACTACTTTTTAATTTCTACAAATCACTATTCTCAAGATCTCAAAAACCTAAATATGCTATATCAACAATTAACCACACTTTAAAATCCTAAAATAAAATATCAATATTGAGGTGTGATCCCGACACAAAAAACGATTTAAAAACGCCTCGGAACGTACCCGGTAAGTATCTGAGAAACCGAGACACAATCCGGGCTGCTCTCGAGCCAGCCCGGCACATTGCCTGGCCGCCCTCGAGCTATCCCGGACACAAAGGCCCCAGTCACGAGTAAACAAGGCACGCTCCGGGCAGCCCTCGAGCCAGCCCGAACACACTCGATCAACCCGGACACCAAGGCCCCGTGCACGAGGAATCGAGGCACCCTCCGGGCCGCCCTCAAGTCAGCCCGGACAAGCTCGATCACGCCACGTGCATGAGAAACTAAGGCCCGCTGCGGCTAGATTTGTTCTCCTTGACTTCAGTTGACTGGGTGTTATGCTTACGTCGTATACTCACTTATGGGTCATAAAGGTGACAGCCCATGGGCCTAATCATGGTATAGGGCCTATAAACAGACAACCTAGCTATTCCCTATAAATAGCACCTCAATCATTGCCATCAGAGGATTATTCTGATCACTGACCAATTACGTACAAGTTCAAGAGCACTCTCTTACGTTACCTAGCTAAATCATACGACACCTTAGGCTCGCTAAGAGCTTAGTAGGTTCGCACTGCCTTAGCAGGAGTTCGTATCGATTTAGCTAACACCCCAAACCCTTGAGCCCCGTCAATCGTTGCTCAAACAATCAACAATAAAATATACAAAGAATTATTAATATGGTTTGTAGTGAAACCCCATTTCGCATTTATGCAACTAATGTGATCATCCAACAAATCATTTATATGAATTTTATTAAAATTAAGAAAGAAATATCCTTAAGAGAATTGCTAACCAATGCCCCAGGGGCAATGATTAATTATGATAAAATGTATTAAATGAACTCATAGTTTCTATGTTTATATTGAATATATTCTATACCTTTCATATTTATATAGAATTTTAATAAATTGTCATTATAAAATCATTAATTAGATATATATTCAATATAAACATGGAAACTATGAGTTCATTTCATGCTTTTTATCAGAATTAATCGTTGCCCTCGGGGCAATGATTAGCAAATCCCTTAAATTAGAATAATATCTATGTTAGTCGTTGTAATAATTTAATATAAGTATCCCAATATAAATAATAACGGGCAAAAAAGCCCAATCCAAAAACCGTAAAGAAGGCCCAAAAAAAACAAAAAAACATTAACCGGCACGAAACCATAGAAAATGATGAGATTTAATAGGAGGGATAATAGTAACAAAAACATTATAGAAAAGATAAAGTAAATTATATAAATCGTCCTTATGGTTTATATGCAATTATGGATTTCGTCCATAACTTTGAAAAGTTGTATGGATCGTCTAGGTTTTCAAACTAATTACTCATTTCGTCCTTAATTTTAACGTCCGTTTATTTATGCCGTTACCCTGACCACGTATAAAACACGTGAGGGTATTTTAGTAATTTCGCACTCTTCAATTTTATTACCCCATCTTCCTCAAATATCTCTCCCCCAAACATTAATAAACCCTAAAATCATCACCATTCACCATAACCACACTAAAATAATTCAATTGTCTGTGTTCAATTTGAATAAGCTTTCAAACAATTTTTGGCAACCAAAACCACTAGTTTTCAAATAAAGATTTTGAAAAATCACAAACAATCAACAAAAACAAATAAAGATTTTGAAAAAAATAGTTTAAGAAAGAAAGAGGCTCAGATCGGTTTGGTTAAAACAGCAAGGATAAAACCGTCATGGCTGCAAAAATCACGGCGACAGTAACCAATTTCTGCCACCGGAAAACTGCCCGCTAAGATACGGTATATCTCAAACGCCGCCAACCGATTTACTCAAACGACGATTACATCACAGCCCCTAAATAATAATAGTAATTATTATGGAATAAGAAAAGAGTAAATTACACAAATCGTCCCTGAGATAATTGTTGTGTTGGTAAGAAATGGCGTCTAAGTATCAACTATTTCATTCCGTTACCAAGTAGTATATATATATATATATATATATATATATATATATATATATATATATATATATATATATATATAGATCCAAACGCGGGCACACAAATCTGGACTCATGTATAGTCGTTACCATTTTCCTCATCATAATCGCAATCGGAATCACCATCACTTGCTTCTACTTTAATCCAAAAACCCCAGAATCGCCAGATTCGCCGTCGAATATGCATCAAAGAAAAGCCGAGATGGCTTGTCATTCTGATTGCTGGAAAAACCAAACTGTATGTTCGCCGGCGATTGAGATTGCGATTACTACTTTAAGTTGATATTCAAACCCCAAAACCCCAGAATCGCCGTCGAATCCGTCCAGTTCGCCGGAAAAACCAAACCTCGGTTTATATTGGGAATTTACTATCTATAAATTCAGACTTGTTTTTCAATGGTGTCACACAGAGATATGGGTTGGAGATGACGGCGGAGAATGGGTGGTGGTGGTGGATGTCGGTGCCGGAGAAGCAGACGGTGAGCTTGCCAACGCCGTTACCCATGATGATTAGATTAGTAGAGATAGTGATTAATGACCATGAAATGGAAATGAATTGTTGTGTTGGAAAACAAGAATTATGTACTGGTGTTAGTGGTGAGATGAAAGAGAATGAGAAAGAGAAAGAGAAAGAGGCGTATCTGTAATTTGATTTCTTAAGACTGCGAAATTAATAAAATACCCTCACGTGTTTTACACGTGGGCCAAGCTAACGACATAAATAAACGGACGTTAAAATTAAGGACGAAATGAGTAATTAGTTTGAAAACCTGGACGATCCATGCAACTTTTCAAAGTTAGGGACGAAATCCATAATGGTATATAAACCATAGGGACGATTTATGTAATTTACTCTAAAATATACAATATTTTTTTAAATTTATATTAAAGGTATTTGTTCAAATATCAAACCTTATATTAAAAATATTTTTGAAAATTTTAAAATATATTTTTGAAAATTTTAGTTATATTCGTTATATATTTTTGATAGTATATTGTTTGAAAAATATTAATTAAATATTATATTTCTAGTTTGAAATATATTTTATGACTTTTTGTTAAGATGTAAGGAAAAAAACTATAGATTGGTAAATATTGAGAAAATCAAGGACCGGTTGTGTAAAGAATAAAAAGAAAATGTAACTGTTCTAATTAATGAACGTTGTTTGAATGACTACAAATTTAAAGTTTAATTAATTATTATTTAATAACAGTTTTTTTTTTTTTTTTTTTAGAACGACAATGTTAGTGATTCGAGGCCACAGTGACATCCAATTTGGCAGTATGCGACCTACGAACCTTACATCCTACGAACCTTACACCAAAGTTAGTTACATATCTCCTAATATTCACCTAATGAGGAAACCGCAGAGGGGGTCTTGGGTCTAAGGAGGAAACGACAGAGGGGCCTCGAACCCAAAACCTTCCTAGAGAGAACAACCTCCTACCAGTGGGACAAACCTCATTGGCATCTAATAATAACTTTATTCGTGTATGTTTGAAAAACAATCTTTAATATATAATAAAAGAGAGGCCTTAAATGCCACATGGTGAAGTAAGGACCCTTAGATGGGTTAACTTATTTGATTTCAACCGTTAGATCAAATTGATGATGTCATCAAACACTATTTTCATTTTAGTTGTCCCACATCGCTTCAGGTATGAAACTTTTTCATACTTCTAGCCTATATATATCATATGCCTTTAGTTTTTCCTACTTTGTCCCACATCGCTTCATGTATGAAACTCTTTCAGACTTCTAGCTTATATATATCATATGCCTTTGGATTAAAATATAGTTCGACGGTAATTTTCGGGTCGATCGGGTCAAACCCGAAACCTGACAAACTGGAACTATTCTATCCGAAACCCGACCCTATTTATGAATCGGATGTTGCCTTAAATGCCACATGGCGAAGTAAGGACCCTTAGATGGGTTAACTTATTTGATTTCAACCGTTAGATCAAATTGATGATGTCATCAAACACTATTTTCATTTTACACCTTTTTACAAAACATAATTACATTATCTCTTTAATTCCAATCTCTACTTAAATAAAAACAAAATTCCAATTTACTTAAAAAAAATTCACTCAATTTGAACTATGATTTACATTATTTTTATTTAAAATCTCCTAATAAAAAATATTAAAACATGTGTATAAACGTAAAAGTGTTTATGTTATTATAACTATAAACAACATGTGTATAAACGTAAAGGTATATATATGTTATTTTACGTATAACATTGTCTTTTTATAATAACCTAAAATCTACATATACATAAAGTTTACAATTCAATTTTTATTTTTTTCCGCGCTATCGCGGGACAATAATCTAGTTAGTGTATAATTAGAAACTCCCACGAAAAAACACATTATAAAACAATTAATATATCATTAAGTATTATAATATGTAATTAGCATTATCTACAATTCTAGATAAACCAACTCTAATTTTAGAGGTCATTTAAACAACATAAATAGCTAAGTTTAAAAGTCTTAAATTAACCCCTGACCCACTTCAAAGGATACTTGACATTAACTAACATTAATTTTTTCAAAAGTCAAAGGGTATAAACTCAACTTAACCAATAGTTCAAGGACTTAAAATCAAAATTCCGTGATAACTATAAATAGACATCTAATACCGAAGTTAAATGGTCCTCAATTTGATGGTTTCTTTTTCCAACATTTGGTCAGTTTTCTAGTACCTTAATTTCATCAACCAATTTCTCAAACATTTTTTCTTTGTGTTTTACATCTTTCTCTCTCTCTTGTTTGACAAAACCTAGAGGGAGAAAGGCTTGTAATCATGGGAAAATATATTGAGATTTTGGAGGCATTTAGAATTGTTTGCAGATTTCATTCACATTGCCCGCAAACCGCGAGAATGTACTACCATCCACCCGGGGATAATCATTCGCAAGCCAACGATGGCAAAGTCGTCAAGGACGGAGTTGGTGCTAATGGTGCGGTCACGGATATTACTACTTTCGATATGATTTCTGTTTTCTAAATCTAAAAATATAAATAAATGACAAATGTTTGTTGTGAATTTGTGATGTTTATTGTTTTAACTTCGTAAATGTCATTTATTCATTTGTCATATCAATCCTATTCTTTGTGATTTTATTGATTTCTATGGTGATTTGCATGTTTGTGGTGAATGATTTTTGGGGAATTTTTTTCATAACGAAATCGACCATCAATAATGTAACCTTGTTGATGTCTACACAGACGTGTGAGGTTCGAATCTTAATAAATAAACATTTTGGAATGATACGAGGAAATGTTTGTAAACAGTCACCATACCCCTGTTAGACCACGTATATCTTAGACAAACCAAAATTAATTAAGGGTTTAACCATTTTTATTAATACCAAATCAAGAACATTTGGGATCAAATGTTTGGTGTGAATGGTTATACGTTTACGGGATGGGAAAACAAAAATACCAAGGGAAACCCGGGAAATAACAACTAATTGTATGCTCAAACTATCATACATGTATCATCACATCCTTTTCCATTCAATTTTCCCATGGACTTTTTAGTTTGGACGACCAAAACACGGATCCAAGGCATATGACCTACAAAAATACATACTTCAAGTACGCGATTGAGCAACAATCATTTGGTCTCAGCTCGCGACCACCATGATCTCTAGGCCCGAGCCCGAAATTCCGATTGCCCCGTTTAAAAAGTAAAATATAGGCCTCCTTTATAGACTTAACACATATATTAGCGAAATTAATAGTATTATGATAGTTTAGATAATGGAAATCGGGATTAAACTTATATACATGTATATAATATAAAAAAGTTTTTTTTTTTATAAAATTTGGATTATATACGATCGTTTATAATACATTTTATAAGGCTCGTCCGTGCCCGACCCCATCATTCTTCCAGGATAATGACAAGACATTTTGAAAAGTAAGTGTGGTAAATTCTACCCCAAAATAATTAAGCTACTAAATTCAACATAGGTGGGAAATGGGTGTTATTCACAAGTTTTAACTATCTAAACTGATACATGAAAAAAAAAAAAAAAAAAAAAAAAAAAAAACTATATATTATTTTTATAACATATACATTAACTACTGGTAAATCTAAAGGGTAGATGAATTAGCCTGACCTAGTTCAAATCCATTTTGAGCCGTTTCCTAACTCGTCCATTTTCTACTTATCTTCAACGGCTCAAGCCAAACATTTTTCAAATATGTTTATCAAAGGAGAGAACCAAGTTTGTGGATTTGTAGTGGAATACTACATGCCCCAATTTCAGCGCACACACTTTGACTGATTATTTATGTCGTCTACTTAGCGTCTAACTATAAACCAGTATCGCATTAATGGTGCGCTCACTAGCGTCTAACTATAAACCTGTATAGCATTAAGAGTCCGCCCACTGCTCACCAAATTTCAAAATGATTACCCGCGAAACTATTTATTACAGTATGAGAATACATCATACATGAACCTCCTACTCCGATAAGAATGTCTATTTTGTATAGTTTATTTCTCGTTTGGTTATATTGTACAATGTAATATACTAGTACCTTGGCGTAATATTGTAGTTTTTCTTTACTTTTCTATATACTTCGAGGAAGCGCAATACAATCAATCCTTAATTGAATATTTCTACATGTTGAATGGGTCAAAGTAAAAAACCGCGTTAGCAAGTAAGATCTTTAGCACAAAAACCGCAATCTTACCAAATTAATGTATATTCCGCCAATTATTTACAAATAATTATACACTTCGAATCAAAAATTTTTTTCATAACATAATAAATCAACATAAAGTAGAGGTGTTACATGAAACTATGGCTATTTAAACTTTGTTAATTAAAAATCAATATTCTTATCTTTAAAATAGTAAAGGTCCCCCTATAGTACTGCATTTAAGATATGTAAGCGTTGAGACTACTTTTAGTCGACTGAAACGAAGCAGGTATACTGAAAAATTAGCAGGTGGCAATCGTCACATGTAACGTATGTTGCCGTATCATCTTTTGTAATTACTAAAATATTTTATATAAATTAAATAACTTTCCTTATCCGAATTAACATCATGATATTTTATAAGAGTTAATTACATGAATGAATGGTTTATGAGATTTTACGATATTTTTATCATTTATTTTTATTAGTTTTTTATTGTATCGGTAGTTCCTATTTTTAAAATTTGTTATACAGATGAACCCTTTTTTAGATGGTCCGTTAGTTTCGTTAAAGTTTCAATTTTTCTTATATAATTAGTCCCATGTTCGTTAAATTTTACATTTTTGTTAAATCTATTCCTCATTTTTTAGCATCGCTTTCCGACATTATTTTTTTGGCATCGCTTTCCTACATCGTCTTATGACATCTCTTTTCTGACATCGTTTTCCAATATCGTTCTTTTGGCATCTCTTTTCCGACATCATTTTTCGTCATCTTTTTACAACATAATTTTTTTCCGGAATCTCTTTGTCGAAAAACAGATTCTAGAAAGTCGATGTCGGAACATGATATTAGAAACCGATGTTGAAAAAAAGATGTCGGGAAAACGGTGTCGGGTAAAGATGCAGAAAAGGCATATCAGAAACAATATCATAAACAATATTGGTAAAATGATGTCGGAAACCGATGCCGAAAAAGGAGGAATAAATTTAATAAAAATGTGAAATTTAACGGAATATGGACTAATTATGTAACCAAAATTTGAACTTTAACGAAACTTTCATATATTTACCTACTAGTTTAACATGTTAGTTTTATTTTCTTTTTCTTTTTTACAATGTTTTTATTTATCCAAAAATAATTAACCTTTCTCAAGACTGTTTTAACCTAGACTTTAAAACCGCTTATTGTTTCAATCCCTAACCTTACAACATTAATCTTTAAAACACAAACTTTCATTAAACCAATGTTTTTACCACTCGTAAAATATTTTTGTCACTTAAAGTTAAGGAATAAAAGGTATTGTTGTAAGATTTAGACTTAAATCTACTATTACTTATAATCAAAAGGAACCAAACCCTTGTTGTGTGAGTTATCTCAAATAGTGGAATGTTGTACATTTGAAACTGCTAACTCTTTAGTGCATCGTAATTAATGGTGGTTGGCTTTTGGGTCGCTATTGTATAAAGGTTTGTAGTGGAAACTTTTAATGTTTTTTAAAGCATCCTTTAATTGTTGTTCATCATTTCTAGAAGTCTCTATCCCCTTCATCTTCTGAAACTGTCCCTTGAACTCCTTCTTTAATGAGTGGTAATGGCGGTTATTGGCATCCTTGGCTACCAATGGTTGTAAAAGGGCATACAATCTGCATTTGCTCATCATCTGCTCATCTTTGTATCTTTCAATAATGGCGGCTCATGTGATTCGTGATGTGCTGGCCATGGGAACGGCTGAAGAATCGCAGGAGGGTCTCTTTACGGTCCTAGCAAAGATCGATAGTATTTACCCTCATGCGGGGTAGTACTATCTCATCTGCCATTGCTGCAACAAAAAGGCTAAAATTGCACATAGGATATTTGTCTGCCCCGTTTGTAATACTCACTGCCCCTATCCAATGGTTCGGTAAGGCCATTTAGTACTTTGTTGCATATGATTCTTTGCCTTTAATGATTTCCTAAATCTGTTCTTTAACCGGCAACTATCGAATTCATCTATGTGTCAGTGATCAGACAGATGAGACCATTTTCACTGTATTCCCCAATTACTCTTACGGTACCGATGTTAAAAAAAGTTCCAAAACAGCCCCCAAAAAAATTGCTCATTGTTGCAATAACCCTAAAACAACACCCCTAATTTTATTGAAAAGATATCAAACCCGGTAAATAAAACAACCCGATTCTGATCATTGTTCGTGACAAATCTCTTTAGAAATTGTCAAGACGTAACGCGCGGGAATACGCCTAATCAATAACTAATCTAATAGTTAAAGATACAAAAATTGACAAAGAGATTAGCTAATTAAAATAATAAATGATTGATACTTAAGTATAAAAAAGATTAAATGATTAAACCGATAAATATATAAAAGTTTGAAGATTAGATTATTATTAACCTTCATATAATTACGAAAGTTTTTTGTGTTTGATTAATAAGTATTTCATAAAATAGATAATTTAAACATATTCATTTAGTTGAAATTTATACCTTTCTAATTAAAGATAAATTTAATAGAAAAGAATACTTAATAATATACCTATTTGGGCCTAACCCAATGTCGTTTGTAATATAAAGCAAAATCATATACAACTAGGTGGGTTTAGACATTTATATAACGCCGAAGCGGGTTGCTTGTATGTAGGAATGCTATTCGGGTCGAAAAACCGAACTTCTCCGGGCTCAAACGATAACTCATTATGCCTGCGAAAATCAACAACATTTGTTCATACATGTCATTTTAACTTGAAAACTTAGGGTTTTCTGATTCTATATGTATCGGAAATGTTTTTCTTAAGTATTAACTTCGCATTTGCTTCTAATATCTGAGCTAGTCAATCCGGGTTTTATATTACTCTGTGTATCTAACAGATCAAATTGATAAACCAAAACGAAAATAAACTAAAATGAAAACATGTCAAACAAGTTGAACGTTTCAAAAGTCGACCAAAGTACATAGTTAATGTATAAAACTTACTAAAATGCTTTTTGTCATTTAATAGACTAAATATGTTTAAGAAGCGCAACTCAAAAAAGATGACGGAATAACTTACCTTCTAAGATCGAGTCCTACTAAACCAGCTTGTAGTATTGTCAAATTATCTGAATCAGGTGAAACGATAATAACAGTATCCTCAGAATATTGAGTTTCAAGAATCGACATTAGTTGAGTCACACGAACAAAGACATCAGCAACACTCTCGTTTGGTGTTCCATCGTTGATAGGGGGCGGTTTAATGTTTGTAGAAACAGCATCTGATGCATATATCTGTCACATTACTCTCATTTTTTAGCTTGTTTAGGGAATGATATTAATTCACACAATGGAAGACAAAAATAGAAGTCTTACTTCTGAAACGGATTGTAACGATTTGCCTTCGTAGGCTCCTAATCCACGGGCATCCAAGAAACTATACTCGGGAACTATATTACTATCCAAACAGATTTCCCAAAATCAAAATAAGGACAAGAAACATACATAACAATGTAAGATAGTAGTAACTAATAATAGCAATTAGTTAATATTTACCTTCTGTTAACGCCATTAACTGCCGCGATTATCTCAGCCGCTTGATAAGCTCTTTGAGTAATAGAAGGCCAAATCCAACAACTATTATCACAAGCCCCCATTTCCTTTAATTTGAAAGCTGCTTTCACCGCCTGCTTTTTACCAATCATTGACAACCCATTATCTACAGATGTTTTCGCAACTGGGTTTGTGTTGATTATCCCTAAACTCTCATATTCAGACTCCCCTGCCCTCACTAAAAAATACCTACAAAAGCAAAAGCGTTTAGGTTGACTTTAAGGGTGTCTGGTGTAGCTTATATTAAGGCTTACGAGCTTAATTCGTTATGTACTATGTCATATACTAATTTTGTTCGGCTTATATAATTGTTTATGACTTGAACTAAATATGTGGTGTAATGTAACATTTGTCTTTCTAAAAAAAAAGACGAAAAATATGTTTGTGGAAAATAAGCCGAACAAATAAGTTAAAACGATCACTCTAAGTTACACACCTACTAGCAACATCATAAGCCATTGTGTAATTGAAATACTTATGCTGAATTCGAGTGAAGATAGTTACCGATTGGTTAGACGAACAGGGGGCATTTGGAACAGGCCACGAGCATCGGCTGATAGCAGTAAAGAGAACGGAATAGGAGAAGATTGTTCATAACTGATCAGTTGAGGGTGAGGGGCAAGGAATGGGGTGATGGTGGCTGCGAGTGAAGTGAGAATGACACGGCGATCGATGGGTTTGAGTTGAATTTGCGGGTTCTCAAGGTGGTTTGTGGAGGTGGTGGCAATGGTGGTCGGAGACGGTGGCGGAGTTTTACTAGAAGCCAAGGTTGTTACCACCATTTTTCCCAGTGAAAACTGAGTGGTAACGGTTTATTGAATAATCTGTTTTGTTTCAAGCACAAAATATCTAACGGTATTTTTGAAAGATACCTTTTTGCCCCTTGTTCTTTAAGATAATACTGCATTAGTCCTTTTGACATACTTTTAACTGTTATTAAATTTTTAAATGCAACATATTATCATGGCCGACCGAAAGTATGTACACGGTATGCGACCGCACAAGACCCAATTGTCGAATGGACACAAACTTTTTTCCCCGTATATATATATATATATATATATATATATATATATATATATATATATATATAGGGTGAGGTTCAAAAGAGATCTCCAATTCTCTAGAGATCCACGGATCCACTTTCTATCCATACATTTTTCCTTTAATATTTTTTTTTTTTTTTTTGCTATGTTTTACTTAATTTTTTTTTTTTTTCAAAATCACATGTGATTTTTTTGTAAAAAATTGAAATCACGTGTGATTTTCAAAAATACAAATTTATAAATTTTAAAATCACACGTGAATTTTTTTTTTTTGTCGAAAATCACATGTGATTTTTAAAAACCAAAATTTATAAATTTTAAAGTCACACTTGAAAAATTTGTTTCTCGAAAATCACATGTGATTTTATAAGCAAAATAGTTTGTAGGTTAAAAATCACATGTGATTTGGTAAAAAATAATCAATAATTTTTTAAAATCAAACGTGATTTTACCCATAAAAGATTTGTAGATTGAAAATCACATGTGATTTTTAAAAGTAAGGTTGAAAATCAAATGTGATTTTCGGAAGAAAAAAAAATAAAAAAATAAAAAGTAAATAAAAAGGTAAAAGAAAAAAGTAAAAAGATTTCTTAGAAAAAAGTAAAAAAAAGTCAAACATATAAGGAAAAATGGGTGGTTAGGAAGGGATCCCTGGATCTCTAGAGAATTAGGGATCTCTTTTGAACCCCAATCTATATATATATATATATATATATATATATATATATATATATATATATATATATATATATATATATATATATATATATATATATATATATATATATTACTATATAGGGTGAGGTTCGGGTAAGAACGACCCAAAGTCTAGGAACGCTAAGAACCAATGTTGACCGTCCGATTAAGGTGATGTACATTATTAACCACTTACTACTGATCACTAGTAACCTTACTACTGATCAGTAGAACGGTACTATTGATCAGTAGAAGGGTACTACTGATCAGTAGAAGGTTACTACTGATCAGTAGTAAGGTTACTACTGATCAGTAGTAAGTGGTTACTACTGATCATCACCTTAATCGGACGGTCAGCATTGGTTCTTAGCGTTCCTAGACTTTGGGCCGTTCTTACCCGATCCAATTACTATATATATATATATATTATATATATATATATATATATATATATATATATATATATATATATATATATATATATATATATATATATAGAATTGGTTTCAAATGAGAACCATACAAATAATTAGGAACCATTAGGAACCAATATTCACCAGTGTATATATATGATATTCACCAGTGTATATAAGGCATATGTATATATATATATATACACTGGTGAATATTATATGTATATACACTGGTGAATATTATATGTATATACACTGGTGAATATCATATTAAATATACACTGGTGAATATTATATGTATATACACTGGTGAATATTGGTTCCTAATGGTTCTCAAATATTTAGTTGTTCCTATTTGAACCCACCTCTATATATATATATATATATATATATATATATATATATATATAGTGAATGGTTCATGCGAGAACTCCTGTTTTTGCGAGAACTGCGAGAACTCTCACAAAAAGTATTAAATCACGTTTCACTTTGTTCATTCACATGCAAACTCTTTTGGAGATTAATAATCAAGTAAATATAAACGTAAAAAACTAAAATAAAATCATATAAAATGGCGTAAAAAATTGTCGTTCATATATGAACTCATTTTTGAAAAAAAAATGTTCACGTGTGAACAATTCTAAATACGCGTGATTTTATACAATTTTTTTAATTTTTCATTTATATTTTTACTAGATTTTTAACATTCAATAGTTTTTACATGTCAATCGACATAATTACATGTTAATTGACACTTTTTTTAAGAGTTCTCGCAGTTCTCGCAGAAATAAGAGTTCTCGCATGAATCAGTCCCTATATATATATATATATATATATATATATATATATATATATATATATATATATATATATATATATATAGACTAAATACTTAACGAAAACAAACATATTTATAGTTAAGGGGTACTTTTATATAAAACATGTTCTTTATTACTGGCCCGTAGGAGAATTGCCGTTCCAAAAAAAAAAAAAAAAAAAAAAAAAAAAAAAAAAAAAAAAAATATATAAAAGTCGTTATGAGGGACCCATTTATAATTTAATCAGAGCCTTTCTATTTTGAAATCGGCGTGACATATTATAGTTGTTCAATTTCAATCCAAATATCAATGATAAAAACATCCCTATAAATCCTATAAAATCTAAGTAAAGTAAAATGTATTAGGTTAAAAAAGATAGTGTTTTAATATAGTTGAACTTACGATGGACGTTCTTCAAGCTAGTTAATTTTTGCAACGTTAATCAAGTGAAATGGAAAAAAGAAAAAAAAATGATTGTAATATGCTTTCTACATGTACAATCTTTATTTTAACATCTCACTTATCTATCAAAGCATAAACATTTTGGTATAATATTAAAACCCTACACGAATCTTATAACTTGATTATTTTAGGAGTTAATTACAAAAATGTTTCACGTGTTTACCAAATTTAGCCTGTCGAGACTATCTGGGTCATAAATATTCCGGGTTTAGTTTCTCTCACCTTTTATTGGCATCAAAAGTAGTCTCTTTGTCATTTAAAATGACTTAAAATCGTGTATTTTTTAAAGGATGTAAGGGCGTTTAAGTCATTTTAAGTGACGGGATGACTGTTTTTGTAGGCAAAGACATGTGGGAAAGAGTAAATCGTAAGACTAACGTCACGGTGACCTAAATCCGATGTAATACAAGGACACTTTGCAAGCGAAGAACGGATTCAAATCATATGGGTGGGCCAGAAGGCCCAACTATGAAAATTGGTAACTTATTTTTTGGATGCAAATTATTTACCTACAGAAATAATAATCATTGGCAATTTAAAATTTATGAACACATTTGATACTCAAAGAATTTTAGTTGATAATGCTTAATGATAACAACATGAAGCACTTAACTTATTTGCATGCCAAATGTGACCCATTCATATGTATGTGGTAGACGGGTAGGGGAAGTAATTTATTAGAGGTGGCAAGATTAGTGAGATGGGTCCGAAAACAAGTCAAAACGAGTTCGGAATAAAATGGGTTATTTGTATTTTGTAATGTTATTTGAAATGATCAATTATACAATTAGTTTGGGTAGATCCTTAAACACTTTTTACATTTTCTATATATTTTGTCAAATAAGTTATACATTAAAAATAAACTTTAGTTGAATTTCAAATTGTTTGACCCGTCGTCCTCTCTTCTTTCTTATTTAACCCGTTTAATCCCTCTCAAACAAAACATAAACCAAGTAGAGCCATTCATAAATAAATCGTTATTGTATGTTTCCGACAAATTAATAACCTAACAATTTGAGTTTTTCTTTATTTGATCAGGGTCACTTTGATATGATCCGTACTCGAACATTATAAGATCAATGTTAAAAGTTCTAGTTGGTACCACCTGCTGTCTAAGGTATTTATTCTTGATTACATGAAATAAAGCTATCGCATAATATATGATCTTCTATGAGATAAAAGCTATATTGCATATCTTGATATTGTACAAGATAAAGCTACTGCAAGTGTTGCTTTAACCATTGCCTCCTTTTTTCATAAACATATGTTTTTACATATATAAGAATGTGGCTTATTCCTTGTCCGTTAGCGAGTGAATCTTACGGAGTACCTTATAATTAAGATTTAAATAAGAACTCGACTTTTTTCAAATTGTTAATGACAGCCGATTATTACATGGATTTTGCTAGTGATTAAGTGCTAGAATACCTTCCTCACATTGTGTAAATCACTAGGTTATGATATATCAAACTTTAGCCTAGTATTATACCGAAAACTATCAGCAGATCGATCGATCGATCATCAAGTTAACGAATATGGCACGACTATCAACAAATACCATTAAGATCAGGTAAAATTTTTATTTACTTCTTCCATCTTTTTCCATTCTTAAGAAAGTAATAAAAGACACTTCAATTGTTAGAATAAAGCAACATTAAGAGCATCCGTAATGTAAGGTTCATAGGAAAGTTTATGGTTATATGAAATTGAGATGACATATCTTATGTTTGTCTATCCATTATTTTATAGAGTCCATAAAAGTTTATAGATAAGAAAGATTTTTCCGTATGAACTTTCATAAACCATGAATAGTATAAAATTGACAAATATATATATAGTTAAAGCCTCTTTGGGTTAATGCACCCCAGGGTCACTCTACTATTCGAGATAATCCAATTGGGTGATTGAACAAAAAAAAGTTGTAAAGTTTTCATTCTACTTTCAAATAAACTTTAAAAGCATCACTTTATGGGGTATAGCAAGTTTCCAGTCAAAATTACCGGATGACGTGGCTAAATAACCTAAGTGGCAATAACTACGTGGCTTAAATAATATGACTCATCAATTTCAGGTCTGCCCCAATTCAAAACCCTAATTCTCCAAATCAATCAATGGATCATGAATCACCTCAAAACCCATTATCACCCAAACCCGAATCCTTAATCCCATCTTTATAATCTTCAATTTCAAAGCTTTCCAGCTCCTCAGGCGCCATTCCAAGCAACAAAGATTTCCATTTCTACTTCAATTTTCAAGAATTCAAAACCCCGATTCAAGAAATCGATTCAAACTCACAAACGCTTATTCAGTCAATTGGGTCCTCGAAAAAGATAAAAATTCCCAATCTTGATGATGTTGTGGATGATGATGAGGCGTATGATTGGTTGGTTAATTTGAATGATGATTTGTGCGTGGATATCAAATTAATTTGATTTTGGGTTTATTGATTCTGCAAACCACAGATTGAAAACAAAACAAGATTGGAAAAGTGAAATTGATTTAACATTTAAGCTCGCCTAGATTGAAATCAAATTCGTTGTTCGTTCGTTTTTCGTGAAACCAAGATTCGAGGAATTCAGTTTATTTGATGTTCGGTTGGTTCATCTGATTATCAGCGGTTAATTTTAATTCGTGAATCAATCAGCGGTTAAAAACAAAAAGGGAAAAATCAAGTTCGGGAGGCTCATGTTTATGATGTTCGTTGTCTGATTAATAGAAGGATTCTTGTTCGCTGGTTGTTTGTGAAATTGAGGATCGTGTTCGGAATTTGAGTTATAATAAAATCTAATTCGGCGTTTGGTTATACCAAGTTTCTTCAGATTCAAGATTGAAAAACTAATTCAATGTTTGATTTTTTAATTGCTGTGTCCATTTTTGTTTGTTGATTGCAGATTAAATTCGACAAGGTATTCGGTGGTCTAATTTATTCGATGAAAATTAGTTTGGAGAAAGCTCAGATTCTTTTTCGGCTTCATGTTCGTGAAACAAATTGTGACCTAAAGTGGCGGTGGTGGTGGGTTTCGGGTGGAGGGAGGTGGTGGTGGAGAAAAAGTGGCGGTGGTGGTGGGTTTCGGGTGGAGGGAGGTGGTGGTGGTGAAAGAAAAGTGGAGAAGATGAAGGTGAGAGAGGGGAATGACGTGGCATTAAGGAGAAAAAAATAAAAATGACTTGGAAATTTGATTTGGTCTATGTGTTCAAGTTACCTGCTGCTAGCCGGTGGTTTTGGACCCACATGACGAACTTAATCATTTTGCAAATTAAAAGTGATGGTTTTAAAGTTTTTTGAAAGTAGAATGAAAACGTTATAACTTTTTTTTGTTCAATCACCCAATTGGATTATCTCGAATAGTAGAGTGACCCTGGGGTGCATTAACCCTATAAAATATTAAAAAGATGAGTTATAACTTTTAGTGAAGTTTATAGGAATAAAGAAGTAAGATTATCAATCTAGTTTGATTGTCCATTATCATTATCTAAAATCGGGAGTTTGGCTAAGTTTATATATTTTGTGGATTTAAGCATATTTTCAATAACTAGCTTATTAATAATGATGAATATATAAGCTAATAAATATTGCTAAATCTCTGAATTAGCTTATCATAATAAGCGGATAAGAAGAGGATGGGAAACTTAAATTAATAAGCCACATGAAAAAAGCTTGTCAAAACTAACATAATTAAGTCAATAGGCCAGAAAAAAAAAAAAAAAATAAACACCTAAGCGACTATGATTATGGCTTACATTTCTTTTCATTATAATGGGTATGTTTGGCGTGTAAACTTATTGGGGCTTACAGGGGTTTAAGCTTATCATTTTTCATAAGTCAATTTATAAGTCTCGTTTGATTCGACGGACTTATTAAAAATATAGGTCCCGATAAGTTTCAAAACCATAAGTAATTTGAAGTAGCTTATGAAAAAGGCTTGGGATTAACATACATATCATTCAGTTTAATTGAAACACATATTCTCATATATATCTTTTCATTTTTTTTACGCCTATAAGTTCAAGTTAAAGCTAATTTAACAAACATGTTTTTCATCTTTATATATAAGCTCCAGCCTCGATCATAAACCTAAGTTTAAGCTCCAACTCTAGCTCAAGCTTAAACTTTATCTTAAACTATTTACCCAAAACACACCTAATATAATTTAGATATTCATAAATAAGGGTTTTTATTTCATTATTAAAACATGTATCAAATCTAAAGTTGGATTTTCTAATGGGTAATATTAAAAATACACCAAATGCTTAAGGATTTAAATGCGCTATACAAACTAACAGAAAAGGTTGTTCATACATTATATAAATTCCAATATAGCAAACTTATAATGCATCATATAATAACAATACCCAAAACACACATGTCAAAGATTAATAATTTATTTACAAAGTTAAAGTGTATATGTACACAATAAAGTAAAGAAATATGAAAAAGTAAAAATTCAAAAGTGAGGGTAGAAGAATATTACGGCTTTCTTTTACTATTTCTTGGTTAATAGACAAATACTTGAACCATATTTTTGGTTTATTGTATGTTGCAAAGTACATAACATTTGAATGGCAAATAAATAATTCACTATGTGAAGTTCTAAAAGGATCCACGCTTGTGTGGTGGCAGTGGTGCATACCCCGGGCGAAAACGATCTGAATCAACTACTTAGTATATATTCATTTTGTAGGTTTTCGGCTACTTATACATCACTAACACTCCCATTATATAGTCGTTGATAATCATTTATAAAAAGTTGTAACTGCTACTAACTTTCATAATTTTGGTTCATGTTTATAAATATAGTGTACGGAAACATAAAGATAACTTAACCTGAAAGTTTCTAAGGCTCTTCGAATTATCCCAAAACTAAATTCGTGTATCATGCTATATTGGGACAAATTATTATTTTCGAAAAATAATTCTCATACACGATACAAAAGAAATATCTGATCATTACAATCTATCCAACATCCATAGTGTTGGAGCATTATTGTCTGTATTTGTATTCATTAGAATGTGTCGTCGAGTTAGAATGTAATTAGATCGAGTTGTAAAGTCCAATACGCATTTACGCAAGTTTCGGAGGGTAACTAACAGTTACCCTCGCGTAACTCAGTTACGGTCACGTAACTAATGAGTTACGTGCGTAACTGAGGAGTTACGCGCGTAACTATCTCCCAGATAGTTACGTGCGCGTAACTCTTCTGGGATTCCGTGCTGCCTATAAATAGCAGCCTCGGGATCATAAATGTTGTTGTTGAAAGTTGTCAGAGCATTCATATCAAGAATAGATACGTGAGCTAGGGTTTAGATCACGTAACTAGTTGTTCTTGAGTGTTAAAGTGTTGTAATCGATTGTGTAGGTTCTATTCGTGATTGTAATCAAACACGTAAGCTTAATAGAATCAATCTTTTGATTATACCAACTGTTCTTCACCGTTTACATATGCATACTAGTTATTCCGCGATTAGTGTGTTGTAGGGTTCAAAGGAGATCTAGGTTAGGCGACCGACAAGTGGTATCAGAGCCTCTATACTTGTTATAGAGGTCTTTGAATCCGTTTGGTGAAGATTGGGGCTGATTTGGGTTAGATCTAGGATTTGAAGAAAGTGTACTTTATTTCGGATTTTTTAGATCTAGGCATTTCTAGCCGGAGTTTGGTCTCGGGGTTCAGATATTACGTTTACAGTTGGGTATATTTGATATCTGCAGAAGATGGGTTCTTAGTTTTGGGTATTTCTACGTTTACGACTGTTTTGAAGAAGTTTCTGCTGCAAGTCACGTAACTCAGTTACTCAGTCACGTAACTAAGTTATTCAGTCACGTAATTAAGTTACTCAGTCACGTAATTCAGTTACTTAGTCACGTAATTAAGGAGTTTCGCGCGTAACTATAGTTACTTGACAGTTTGTTACGCACGTAACTAGGAAGTTACGCACGTAACTAGGTAGTTACGCTCACGTAACTAGGGTGCTGAAGACGTTCGTTTACTCCATTTTCTAGCCGTTACTCTGCCCGTTTTTCGTTAGAAACGTTAGGTGGGTGTTAGGTTAGGTTTTTGGGTATTCGTTAGTTGCTGATTTTGGGTATTTGTGTGGATTCGTCATGGCGCTCTCTATGAATACGAATTCATTCAACATGGAACCAAGTCGTAATCCTCAAGTTCCTCCACTATACAATCCAAATAGAAGTGTGGAGGAATGGATGATGAACTTTAGGACTTATGTTGCATGCACGGATCCGAGCATGTGGACTCCTATCTTTTCGAAATATGAAGCTCCTTCTGATGTGAATACAGCCACCGGTGTTAGAACATATCGGGCTTCGTCTACATACACGGATGAAGAGAAAGCGCTATTTCTCAAGAATCAGAAGGCGTTGGGAACGATTCAGTTTTGCTTGACCGATGAGATGAGAGCAATATTCCGGACGATCGATAATCCCCATGATCTATGGAATGCTATATTGAAAAGATACGGAGGAACTGAAGCTATGAAAGCGATCAAGGCCGACATCTTGAAGAGGCAATTTGACAACTTCAAGTGTGGGGAAAACGAGACTCTAGACATGCTGATTTCTAGATTCTGTCGGTTGATTAACGACCTGTATGAGTTAAAGGTCGAGTATAGCAAGCTTCAGACAAACACGCGATTCTTGGATAGCTTGCCGCCACATTGGGAAGTTCGGGTGTTACTGTTGAAAGATAAACCTGAGCTAAGAGACTATGACTTTGAGGATCTCATCGACAAGCTGCGGATAGCTAATCTGCAGATGCAGGAGAGAGCATATGGCAGCAATGTGTTCTCACAGAAGGTACTTAGGGATAATTCGGGAGTTGCTTTCCTCTCGGATATCTCATCAACACAAGTACCTCCATCCTTAAGCTACTTGCCTCCGACTCCCAGTTTTCCTAGTTTTCAAGCAAGTCCTCCAGTATCAAGCTCGTCCGATTCACCTTGTCCTACATGTTCTACTTGTAGAACTTGTTCATCTCGACGGGAAAGAGAAACGGCTCCTCTTCTAAAGTCTCAAGGGAGAGGAAAGGATACGGAATTTAATGCTACTAGTTCTCGGAATATGGAACATGACCGTTTACAGTCATGTTTCCTCACTGCTTACGACGACTTGATCGACGGAAGGGTAGCAAATTCCGCTCTCACTGAGGAGGATTACGAGCAGGTCCATCCAGACGATTTAGAAGAAATGGACATTCGGTGGAACATGGCCATGATGACCAAAAGGATCAAAGGCTTTCTCAACCGAACTGGAAAGAAGTTCATCGGGGGTGACCGAAAGAGTGGAATGGGGTTTGATAAGTCAAGGGTCAAGTGTTATAAGTGCAACAACTACGGTCACTTCGCCCGTGAATGCGGTCAACATTCACGCGAAGACCCTAGACATGACCAGGGAGATAGATATGGTCGACAACACCAAGGTCATCAAGCCCCTCATCAAGGAAGGAGTTATCAGCAGGGAGGATATCAAGGTCAAGCATCTCGGAACCTCAGAATTCAAGATGCTGAAAAGGATGCAAGTGCACTTCTGGCTGTGGATAACAGGGTAGACTGGAATGCTTTTGAGGATATCGCACCAAGAATGGAGCATTTTGCACTCATGGCCTCTACTTCAGATGTTACATCTCCTAAGCCTGAGGTAGAAATCGACCCTTTCACATCTGTTTGCACTAACTGCAGCGAGCTAGAGGCCCAGCTCGCTGTATGGAGTAACTCGGCTAGAGAGTTAAGTGTTGAGGTTAATAATTTTAGATTAAAAAATGATGGCTTGTCCAAAGAAAACAAAACATTAACTGCTTTTAAGAAAGAAAAACAAGTTGAAATTTCTGATCTAAAAATTATAATTACTCGACATGTTTCAAAAATCCAAGAGTTTTCTGATGCTCTTGCAGCTGAAAAATTAACTGTTGCAAAGAAACAGAGTGAAATCGACACTCTACATGCAAAGTTAGCTGCAATTGCGAATTCGAAAGAAATTTTGAGTCATTTAATCGAGTCTCAACGGTCGAACACCAAAGACAAGGGTGGACTGGGGTATACTAGTATGCCTCCTCCACAACATTTCACCCCAGTCCCGGTCGATGGTTCGTCCGCAGAAATAGCTCAATCTTCTTCTTTGACCTCTGAGGCTCCAAAAGCCGAAGAAACTGGTCCAGAAGCAAGTGTCAGTGAAAATGAGTCTAAAGTGATTTTAAAACGCCCTGACCAATCCAAAGACCTTAAGGACTTAAAAGATGTCCAATTGACTGACCATCAAGAGAGTCTATTTGAGAAGGTCTTTCAGCGCCTCGAGAGCCGTCTTATCACTAAGATGGACAAGAAGTTTGAACAACTTCAGGTGCGTGAAGGAAAACGGATTGTTAAACAGTCCGACTCTGAGTCAAAGTCCACAAAGTCAAAGACTAAGGGTAAGGAGAAAGTTGAGGACAACAAACCTATTCTCACTATCCAAACCCCTATGTCTAAGATTTTCACTCCGGGAGTGGCTTCTTCTTCTAAGCCTACAAGTTTCCCTCCCAAAGTGTCTCGACCAGTCCCTCAGACTAAGGCAACTCCTCGAGTAGCAATTCCACAAGAGAAGATTCAAACTTCTCCGATTAATATGGACATGTCAAATGATATGGACATGTCAAATGATCCGAGAATTTGCTACTATTGTAGAAACGAGGGCCATATTGCCAAAGTTTGTCCACGTTTGCAAAGCTTAATTTTGAAACGTAAAGCTTCACCAAAGAAGGATCGACTAATCTCCAAAGTTGATTCTTCTTCAGACCAAGTCAAGACCGGGCCAAAACAAATCTTGACCGAAGTTGTTAAAGAAAAACAAAAGTCACCCAAACGTCAGAATGACACATCAACTTCAACCAACTACCAGAAAAACACCAAATTGGTTGATGTGATCATTCTCGATGTAAATGGACGACCCAAGTCTGTTAAGGCTTGGGTCCCCATTCAAAACTGATCCTCTATTTTAATGTGCAGGGACGACCTAAGCGACCGAGCGGCGAGAACATTTGGTGTGTCGACAGTGGTTGTTCCAGGCACATGACGGGAGATCGTCATCTATTGACCGATCACATTGAGGTTGATGGTGGCAATGTCCTGTTTGCGGGGGAAAAGGGTGGAAAGATAACGGGACAAGGAAATATCTCCAACGGCGTAGTGACTTTCCAAAATGTCAACTACGTTAAGGAGTTAAAGCACAATCTTCTCAGCGTTTCACAAGTGTGTGATGAGAAGTTCTCTACTCTGTTCACGAGCAAAGAGTGTATGATTCTACGTGAAGGTTTTGTGATCGACCCATCCTGGGTACTGATTAGAGCTCCGAGAGTCAACGACATCTACTATCTGGATATGTCTAAAGCTACATCAAGTGAGGAGCATCTATGCTTGGTGTCTAAAGCTTCGGAGCGGGAGTCAATTATGTGGCATAGACGGATGGCCCACATTAACTTCCGGAGGATGAATTATCTGGTGAAGCACGAGCTAGTCACCGGAGTTCCCAAAATGAGCTTCGCGATGAATGATTCATGTATCTCATGTGTAAAGGGGAAGCAACACAAGAAATCGCATCCGTCAAAGCTTGTGAACTCCATCTCGGCTCCACTGGAATTACTTCACATGGATCTCTTCGGTCCTGTAAGTGTAAAGAGTAAGGGAGGCAAATCATATTGTTTGGTGGTCACGGATGACTACTCGAGATTCTCATGGGTTTTCTTCCTAGCGAGGAAGGATGAAACAACTGAACGACTAAAGTTTCTCCTTCTTCGACTAGAAACCCTTCTCGAGTTAAAGGTCAAGTCGATTCGGAGCGATAATGGCACGGAGTTCAAAAACAACAACATGGAGCTGTTTTGTTTATCTAAGGGTATCTCTCATCAGTACAGCGCTCCTCGAACTCCGCAGCAAAATGGAGTTGCAGAAAGGAAGAATAGAACTCTCATCGAAGCGGCTCGTACGATGCTTTCGGACTCTAAACTGCCAGTTTCTTTCTGGGCCGAAGCAGTCAATACAGCGTGCTATGTTCTCAATCGGGTTTCTTTGGTCAAACGTCACAACAAGACCAGCTATGAATTGATCAACAAAAGAAAACCGAATCTGCAGTTCCTCGAACCGTTCGGATGTCCTTGTGAGATCATGATCACAAAGGAACGGATCTCCAAGTTTGGTGAAAAGACGCATCCTGGATACTTTCTCGGTTATTCGGCAGAGTCTCCCAGTAGACGGGTGTTTGATAAGACCACGGGCACGATTGAAGAAGCTTATGAGGTTACGTGTTTTCGGTATACTCCATCTACACCTGGTGATGGTCCGGAACACTTCTTCGATTATGATTCGTTGTTTCAGTCTTTCAACCTCGATTATCCTAGTGCATCCATTCCGGTGACACGAAATGAAGTGGTCATGATGCAAGGGGGAGAAATTGATGATACATTCTTTAATCAGTTTCAAACTCAAAGTGAAGATGCATCACCGTCCACTTCATCTGCTCCGATTCCGACTCCGGAGCTAGTCATTGAGCTTCCAGCTATTCAACAAGCTCCGATTCAGCCAGATTCACCAGTCTTCGAAACTGCATCAGAAACTGCATCAGAAGCTGCATCAGATGATTCAGAGAATGTTTTTGAAGACTCCGCAGCTCAGATTGAAGAAAGTGATGAAGAGGAATCTAATGACATCGAAAGTGCTCCTCAACCTTCTATTGCTGATGTCTCGAATCCTGAAGCAGAAATTCCAGCTCCGGTAGTGGAAAATGTGATTAATCAGGAAGAAGGCGTAGAAGAAAATGAAGCTGCTGTAGAAAGAAATGAGGCTGAAAATGTCATTTCTCCGAGGAGATCAGTGAGAGAAAAGAAACGTCCTGGATTTCTGGATGATTATGAAGCAAGTCCCGCACTTCTGGAAGTCTTCGAAGCATGCTTTCTATCCCAAATAGATCCAAAGAACGTCATCATTGCACTAGATGATCCGTTCTGGGTAGAAGCTATGCAAGAGGAACTTCAACAGTTTCTAAAGCTTCATGTGTGGGAAAAGGTTAAGGCTCCAAGGAGAGAAAAGATATTGAAGACAAAGTGGGTATACAAGATAAAAAGAGACGATAAAGGCGAGATTGTGAGGAATAAAGCCCGTTTAGTTGTTCAAGGTTTCGAACAAGTTGAAGGTCTAGACTACGATGAAGTCTATGCACCAGTTGCTCGTTTGGAATCCATTCGGCTGTTCCTTGCATTCGCCTCCCACAGACGGTTCAAGGTTTATCAACTCGACGTGAAGAGCGCGTTCCTTTATGGCGAGATACGTGAAGACATTTATGTCACTCAGCCACCGGGCTTCGAGGATTACGAACATCCTGATCACGTTTTCAAGCTAAACAAGGCCTTATACGGTCTTCACCAGGCCCCGAGAGCTTGGTACGGAACGCTTTCTGACTTCTTGACAAACAACGGGTTTGCAAGAGGCACGGTCGATCAAACCTTGTTCACGAAGAAAAGAAAGGAACACTTGCTGTTGGTCCAGATATACGTCGACGACATCATCTTCGGGTCAACTAATGACTCGATGTGTAAAGATTTCGAGAAGTTGATGACGTCAAGATTCGAGATGAGTGCAATGGGTGAAATGAACTTCTTCTTGGGCTTGCAAGTTCAACAATCGAAGAAGGGAATTTATATTCATCAGACCAAGTATGTGCAAGACATATTGACTCGTTTCGAGATGCTAGACTGTAGACCGGTTAGCACTCCTCTAGAGATCAATCACAAACTTGGTCCAGCACCTCATGATGAAGTTATAGATCTGAAGCTGTATCGGTCGATGATAGGCTCACTGATGTATCTTACAGCGTCTCGTCCGGATATCACCTTTGCTGTGTCTTTGTGCGCGCGCTATCAAGCTGCGCCTAAGGCATGTCATTTGAAGGCCGTGAAGAGGATTCTCTGCTATCTCAAAGGGAAACCTACTCTAGGTCTTTGGTATCCGTATGACGATCAAGACTTCGAGTTGACGGCGTATTCGGATTCTGATTATGGGGGTTGCAATTCTGACATGAAGTCCACGACTGGTGGCTGTCAATTCCTTGGATCGCGTTTAGTCTCGTGGCAGTGCAAGAAGCAAACCGCGGTATCCTTATCATCTGCGGAAGCTGAATACATTGCAGCGGGAAGTTGCTGTGCTCAGGTTCTTTGGATCCAGCATCAGCTTCGCGATTATGGTTTGATTGTTTCTCGCACCCCTATTAACATAGACAACACAGCAGCAGTGTGCATCATACGCAATCCGGTGCAACATTCGAAAACGAAACATATCAGTATTCGTTTTTATTTCATTCGGGATTGCTATGATAAGAACTTGATCACGTTACTCCAAATCGCCACCGAAAATCAAAAGGCCGATCTTTTGACAAAAGCTTTTCATAAGGGGCGATTTGAAGAACTGATCAAGTTAAACCGTCTCACCGTTTTAGAAACCGCTTGACACGAACCACTATTTTTGTAAATACTTAACTCTTTAAAATTCAAAAAAAAAATTCAAAAAAAAAATTCAAAAAGATTTTTGGTTTAAGTTGTAGTTTTATCTCTAAGTTCTTTAAAATTAAAAAAATACAAAAAGATTTTAACTTTTCTTAGGTTTATAGCTTTTATTTTTCAATTTTACGGTTCTCGTGTTTATAGATTTTAACTAAGAGATACGTGCACGTAATTAGGAAGTTACGTGCACGTAACTATGTAGTTACGGGCACGTAACTCTCAGTTACGTGCACGTAACTAAGAGAGAGAGTGGGTATATAAGGGGTCAAACATCACTGTTACATCACACTTTTTCAAAACCCTCTTATTCAAAAACCCTCTTTTTCTCTCGGCGATTTCGCGTTTTAGCATCTCATTCCATTGTTTTTCTTCATCTTTTGTCTCGGAATTATCATTCTAACACCACGGTATGTTCATCTCGGCCAAATTTCGAGTCTAAAGGGGTGTTTGGTTGATGATAATCTCGGTTTGGGTAGTCAATAATCAAAAACCCAAAATCAGTTATAGAAACATGAAATTAATGTTGATTAAACATTCCTAACTGATTTCCGAGGATAATGGTAACATATGATTGTTGTTTTTCGGCATAAATCAAAGTGTTAAAGAAATTTTTGGTTTTGACCTAAAAATTAGGTTTTAGCCGTCATTTTTCTACACGGTCATCAAATGTGTGTAGTGTAAAGACTAATACTACTCGGAATACTGCTATTGACTTGATTTTAAGATAAAAACCATAGCGTATTTAGAGTTTTATTGAACGTAAGAAAAACAGAGGGTCACGAACAGTTACGGGCACGTAACTTTAGTTACGGGCACGTAACTTATAGTTACGGGCACGTAACTGAGAGTTACGTGCACGTAACTGAGAGTTACGTGCACGTAACTTAGATAATCAAATATCTGTGTTTGCACGTAATTGCTAGTTACGGGCAGGTATCTGAAAGATACGTGCACGTAACTCATGTTTCAAGAATTTTTATTGTGCACGTAACTACAGTTACGGGCACGTAACTCCCATTTACGTGCACGTAACTGTTTAAAGAAAATGTTCTCGACCGTTGAATTGTCCAGTTATGCTGCCCAAATTTTTCAAAAATCTATTACGTAAGACAAGTTACGCGCGTAACTATACAGTTACGGGCGCGTAACTGTCAACAGACTCACGTCTGTTTTTGCAAATTCAATTTGCTTAACGTAATTAATCCTAACAATTGCAGCGTAACCTCATTTCACTCAAAAGTAGTCTATGCATGTCTAGGATGTTGTCTACAATGTCTTTTAGCAGTTTATGTGCGTATACTAACTTTTGTGCGAGTTTTTGTTGTCTTTATGTGTAGAATGGCGCCTAAGAAGGATGTGGCCATAAAGAGACACAACTCAGTAACACTACTATCTGCTGAGAAAGGCCCAGGGTTCGAGGGGATTATCAATTATTTGATTCGAAGCCCTATTGCATACGCCCTCCGAGTAGATCCAAGATTGAAGCTGGATCTTATTCAAGAATTCTGGAGAAATGCGGGTGTAAACACATCGCGACACCCTCTTTTGATATATCGATGTTTATTTTGCTTGATTGATTGTTTGTAATGTGTGTGATGCGTGATTCGGTAGGCTTTTAATTCCTATTTGAGTTACGTGGTCCGGTTTGCGTTCAAACTTCTAC
>CAJVGC010000065.1:58014042-58043066 GCA_910822075.1 Senecio squalidus | reverse complement strand
CTGCAAGTCTCCATTTAAGAATGCACTCTTGACATCCATCTGATAGACCAAGACGTCTTTGAAGGCTGCATATGCTAGAAACAGTCTGATTGCTTCAATTCGTGCCACTGGAGCAAAGGTTTCATCATAATCAATTCCTTCTTCCTGTTTGTACCCCTTAGCTACCAGTCTGGCCTTGTTCCTGATTACCACACCATCCTGATCAAATTTGTTTCTGAAAATCCATTTAAGGTCAATAATGGTCTTGCGTAGTGGACGTGGAACCTTTGTCCAGACATTGTTTCTTATGAATTCACCAAGCTCCTCCTGCATACCCTCAACCCGGTCTTCATCTAGCAGGGCTTGTTCTACAGTCTTGGGTTCCATCAGACTCAAGAAGTTGGTGTAGAAACAGAAGTTGGCTGTAGCATTCTTTCTTCTTGTTTGAACACCTTCAGTTATGGATCCAATAACAGATGAAATTGGATGGCCCTTTACAGTCTTGATGTTTCCTGAGCTATAATCAGTAATTTCTTCTTCAGGCTGAGGAGTGTCAGTCTGAGTATGTTGAGACTGAGCCAGGTCAGACTGATGTAACTCAGACTGATTATCATCAGTCTCATTTGAAGCTGGCATTTCCGAGCTTGGAGCCTTCTGAATTGATTGTTCATCTGTTTCACTTTCTGATTCTTGAGGTTGAGTCATGTGTCTGGCAGGCTGATCACCATTCTGAGGTTCAGATTCAGAAGAAATTTGAAGCAGTTCGTCACAGAGTTGATTGATTGTGGTGATGTCAGTCTGAGAAGATGATGCAGCTTCATCAGACTGAGTGGAGTCATCAAAAGTAACATTGATGCTTTCCTCAACAACCTTTCTTCGTTCATTATATACTCTGAAAGCCTTGGCAACACTTGAGTATCCAACAAATAGTCCCTCATTAGCTTTGGGGGACATTTTACATAGCAGATCCCTTTGATTTAGAATGTAACATCTACTTCCAAAGACATGAAAGTAATGAATAGATGGAACTTTGTTGTGATACATTTCATATGCTGTCTTCCCATGTCTCTTCACAATAATTGATCTGTTCTGTGTGAAGCATGCAGTGTTTACAGCCTCAGCCCAGAATTTTATCTCCATCTTTCCATAACAAAGCATAGTTCTGGCAGCCTCAATAAGAGTCCTGTTTCTTCTTTCTGCTACCCCATTTTGTTGAGAAGTTCTAACTGATGCAAAGTTTTGAACTATTCCCAGTTTGTCACAAAAGTCTATCAAGACTGAGTTTTTGAACTCAGTTCCATGGTCACTTCTCATTTGTCTAACTAGGAGATTCTTCTGTCTCTGTTCTCTTTTAATCAGACTGATGATTTCCTCAGCTGCATCACTTTTGGCCCTTAGGAATATGACCCAAGTAAATCTGGTGTGTTCATCAACAATAACCAGAGTATACTTCTTTCCTCCTTTGCTTTCAATTCCAATTGGTCCAAAGATATCCATATGTAGCATGAACAGTGGTTCACTAATGGAATGTAGCATTTTGGATGGAAATTGTGACTTTGTTTGCTTTCCAAGAACACAGGCTGAGCAAACTTTGTCTTTGGTATAGGTGAGTTCTGGCAATCCTCTTACTAGCTTGCTTTTGGATAGGGCATTAATGTTCTTGAAGTTTAAATGAGATAATCTTCGATGCCATAGCCAGTTCAATTTCTCCTTGGTTTCAGTGAACAGACAAGTCTCAGCTTCATCATTTGCAGTACTCAGATCCAAACAGAATACATCTCTTTCTCTTTTGGCTAGCAGTAAGGGTTTTCCCTTGGCATTATAAATTATCCCAGCTTGTTTCCTGAATCTGACTTCATGATCTTCATCAGTAATCTGACTCACACTGAGTAGATTGTGTTGCAGTCCTTCTACATAAGCAACTCTCTTGAATGTGACAGCTCCAGCATGAATCTTGCCATATCCCCTTGTCATTGAAACTCCATTGTCCCCATACCTTACTTGAGGTCCATCTTCTTCCTTGTAGTCCTGTAGAAAGGACTTCATCCCTGTCATGTGTCTTGATGCTCCACTGTCTAAGTACCATTTTGTAGAATCCTGCACATGAAATAGGAAGAAATTAGTTCCTTTTGGGTACCCACTTTAGAGTGGATCCATGAACTAAGGCAGGTTTAGGTACTGATGCAATCTTGCATTCAGTTTTAGAACTTGGATAGTTCCATTTGTTTATTTCATTCAAGAAATTTATAGAATAATGACCTATGACACCACAGTATTTACAAGGAGCATTTTTTAGATTGACTCTAGATGGAGCTGATTTAACTTTAGAAGATTGACCATGTTTAGCTTTTGATGGAGAAGTGTTTCTGGAAGATGAGTTAGAGTGTGATGAGACTGATCTGGATTTTGATGATCCTGAATGATATGAAGCTGACCTCTGTTTGGATGAAACTGACTTGTTAATATAAGGATTCTTAGGTCTAGACCTGATCAATAGTTTACAAAACACAGCTTCATGTCCTTTTTCACCACAGTTATAGCAGTTTCTCTTTGGAGGGGATTTGGATCTTGTTTGATTAGGTGATTTATCTCTGACTAAAGTTTTGACAATGTTGGTCAGTTCCAGTAATTGATTTCCTAATTTATCAATTGTTTTAGATTCAGGACTTTTGTTATGACTTTTGGGACTAACAGAAGTTTGACTCTTGGGTTTTCTCAAAACCTGGGGAACAACTTTGGTCAAGGATGAAGGATCCTTTTTAGTCTGCATATCAGTCTCAGACAAGACAACACTTTCAGATTTAGAAGAAGATGAAGGCAAAAGACTATTTTTATTCAAAACTTGAGAGATTACAGGTTTGACAAATGCATTTGACATCATTGTCTTATTTCCTTTCAAATAAGTAAATGTATTTGGAAGGATTTCTAGTTTAAAAATGATTTTTTCTCTTTCTGCCTTCAAAGCTTCTTCCTCCTCTTCTGTCATATACTTCTTCAAACTGAATCCTTCACCCAACACAGCTTGAACTTGATTTGGTACCTATCTGTTTAAGCAATCCTCATTTTTTAAAGATGATATACACCATGATTTACAAATTCTTTTATAGTGCTCAGTTTCTTCTCTAAGTTTGTGATTTTCTTTTGCAAGATCACTATAAGCTTCAGTCTGAGCATTTAAAAGAACTTTATAACTTTCTAATTCAGTTATTTTATCATCTTTACTTTTCATAAGGTTTTCAAGGTCTTTGAATTTTTGTTTGAGATCATTTTGTTCTTCTATAGTGGTGGTCAAGTCAACAAAAATATACTCAAACATTTGAATTTTTTGTTCATTTGTATAAGTTTCAAAATTGTGTACCTTATAAAGTTTTGACTTGTTCCAGTCTGAATTGCAACTCATCCTTTCAGCTTCCTTTAGATCCTTTTCAAACTGAGAGGCGGATTTCTCAGCTTCAGTAGTTTCCTCCACTATTGCCATCAAGCACTGATCTACCACTTCTTCTTCATCAGAAGACAGTTCTTCATCCAGCCATTCTTCAGCAAAGAATGCTTTTTGTTCTGTTTGAGACTTTTGAGGATAGGAGCTGTTCCCTTTCTTGTATTTTAGATACTTGTTTCGGTATCTTTGGGCCCTTTCAGCAACTTCGTCCATATGCTCAGTCTGGGCATTCTTTACTTTGCAGTCAGCAGCCATTTGTCCATAATCATTGCATTTGAAGCATTTTACCTTTTTCAGATCAAAAGGTTTCTTTCCTTTGTAGCCTGTCTTTTGTTCAAGCTTCATGGTCAACAGAGCAAGCTGACTCTTTAGTTTCTTGACTTCAGATTCGTTTTCAGATTCTGAGTCTGAGTGTGACTCAGACTCAGATGAGTCAGCTTGAGAGTAAATTTCTTTATTCCTTCTGCTTGTGGCAACTAATGCAGCTTCTGGATCCTTTGCAATTCTTCTATTATTGAGCTTCTTTCTTTCTTGAGATTCTTCAAAGTTTAACAGTAGACCAAAGAGTCCTGGCAGTTTGTAGGTGGACAGCTTCTCACTTACTACAAGTGATGTGATAACAGATTCAAACTTGTTAGGTAGTATATCAACAAATTTCTTACATATATCATCATCATCTTTTGTCACTCCCAGAGCTGACATGTCATTCAGTAAGATCTGAAATCTGGTATGAACATCAGCCAAAGTTTCCTTTTCTTTCATATAGAAATTCTCATAATTTCTAATGAGACTGTTCAGTCTTTGCTCCTTCACTACTGGAACACCTTCATAAGACACAATTAATGTGTCCCATAGTTCCTTAGCTGTTTTGCAGCCTGCAATTTTAGAAAAGATTTGTTCTGACACTGCATTTCCTAAAATGCTTCTGGCTTTGGGATCAAGATTATATAAAAGCTTGTCTTGATCTGTCCATTGAGATTTGGCAGTTTGAACCCATCTGGCACGTTGGACAACTCTATCACCTTCTTTAACTTCATCAATCTGTTTACCTGGAATGATAGGTCCTTCAGTTATGACTCTTATCATTTCTTCATGAATTCCTGATAAGTGCCACTCAGCTTTGAGTTTCCAATGTGCAAAGTTATGACCATTGAACACAGGAATTCCTTTTCCAGCCATTGTGGTTATGTTTGAAGATGATGACATTGTTTGAGATTTTAGGTATTGATCGTTTAAGATTTATAAATTTATTAAAATTTAAATCTTATTTGCTCTGATACCAGTTGTTAGGTCTCACTAAGATCCCAAACAAAGGCAAATCAATAACAAATAAGTATTTAGACGTTAATTGTTATATATCGATTTAGTACTCAGTTTCAGTGTATATTATAGCGGAATTATAATAATGAAACAATGAAGATAACACACAGTTATATTCCAATCAAAGGTGTACCGATTACAAAACTCAAACTCACTATTTATACACAATATAGTGAGTTTGATAAGGATCAATCTAAGAGAATCTTTTAAACAGCTAAAAGATATTAACCAACTAGACTGCCTTAAATCACGGCTAACTTCTCTCATGAGTCTGAGTTAGTCAGACTGAGTCACTCAGACTCATGTCACTCAGACTGAGTCACTTAGACTCATGTCACTCAGACTCAGACTTTGATTAACAGATTTATTAATCTTGGGATAAATCATTGTTTTTCCGCGTTAATTGTTTCAAAATGTATCAAACTTTACATCAATAACTATTGAATACATCCAAATTGAAAAAACTCTTTTGTATGTATCAACCTTTGATATACCTCTATTGTACATATAAGATGACTTGAAACTTGTTATAGGATTACGTGGAACCGGTTGTTTTTTATTTTACAAATTTAAATATAAAATATAAAATTAAAACCATTAAAGTCAAAATAATATGGGACCCACTAACCTTCTTTCTTTCTTCCCAATGGATCCCAACCCAAACAATACCCCTAATTCTCTTTCATCATTAAATAATAAAACCTTGAAATTAAAATCACAAGAGATCTTAAAAAACAGCTAACACTAGTTACGACTGTTTTATTACAATTAGATTGATGATTCAAGAGTAGCAAAAGTAGAAAAAGGGTAAAAATCTATTCCAGCATCCCCGCAACAGAACCGGAAACCGAAATCTTCATCATATTGTTTTGATGATTAAGCAAATAATCCGAGGTGTCCAAGGTAGGCAACTGTCCTTGTAACTTGTTACTAATAAACGGTTGTCGTGAAGGTTCCGGTTTCACCAAAACCGGCAACTGTCCGTTTCCTTCAAGCTTAACTCCGTTAACGTGTTGCACCATCCGTCTGAAATTAGCCGGGTCGGTTGGTATGAATGTGGTCATGGATCGCTTAGAAGCACGTGACTTCCTTGTAGTTGATGATTTAGCAGTGAGTCTGCGTTTAGATCCGGGTGTTTCTTGCCGGAGAGGATGGCGGCGAGTTTGTGAAGTCGTTGGAGAAGTGTACGGTTATCATTAATTTTCTGGGTAGAGAAAACGATAATACATTTTCCTGTTTTATATATATTGGCTCAACTAGAAGAACATCAAATTATAATATATGACATGGAAAATATGTGGCATTATCCGATGACCTGGTTTGCTTATTTGGCTTTTATGTCACATAATATTACCGGCTACTTGGTTGAAAGGTAATCTCATGCACATAATAGGGGTAATTGAAAGGTTGTTAGATACAATAGTACTTTTTAAAATTGGATGTATACAATAGTTTTTGATGTAAAGTTCAATGAATTTTAAAATTCAGATTGTGGCAGGTTTCTATCGATTACTAATTTTGAAACTTTGCTCTTACACAGATCGTTCCTAATTTTGAAACTTTGTAACACAAGAATCCACCTTAAGGTCTGTCAATGTTACAAGTTTCAATTTTAAGGACGGTCCGTGTAATAAACAAAGTATTGGGACGAAAGCTATAATTTGGTATTCAACATAGGAACCATTTATTACTCCAAAATACTAACCATTGTCGAAACATGAGTCTGGTCCCCTTGTGGCCCTTCTCTAGCAAGACCAAAATCTGAAAGTTTTGCGTTTAAATTTTCGTCCAACAACACATTCGAAGACTTGAAGTCACGAAATATCACCTAATAAGGAACAAATTAATGAGTTATGGGTCCATCCATCAGGCCCGATACCTTCATTTCGAGAAATTTCAAGGTTTATTTAGACATAATCTTCCATTATTTTGACTTTATATTCTCGGCAGAAGTAGTCATAATAACCTTCTTTATAGAGGTGACTTGTATACAACATATAGTTTTTATTTGATGATTTTACTCTTACATTGAACATTTCAAACACGTTTTTTTTTTCTTTTTCTTTTTTTCTTGCTTCGTTATGATGTGAGGATAAACATGTCTAATCACAATTATATGTTATATATTTCTGATTTGTAAATGATACTTACCTGAATTTCTAAACCCTCGTGAAGATAAGTGAGACCCTGAGCAGCTCCTAAGAGGATTTTTAGTCGGGTTATCCTAGGAAGTGATGGCAATGCTCGACCAAAAAGATGATCTTCTAAACTCTTGTTTCGCATATACTCGTAAACCAATAGTCTTTGTATCCCTCGTTCTCCATCTGCTGAGCAATATCCCAAAAGGTTTACAAGGTTCGGATGCTCAACAACACCAATAAATCAATAGTAAGAATAAAATATATTTAACAAAGTACCAAAAAAAGTCATGTTACAATTTAAGCAACCTCTCTTTGACGCAACGCATCTTCCTTCCTACAACACATTGGAAATTCACAAATTACAGCACCGAACCATAACAGACTGTCGACAGAGAAATAAATGCACTTTGGTAGGAGCAGTAATTGACTAAAATTTACCTGCTTAACAATTTTGCTTCCAAAGATATTCCTTCGCCAAGAGAAGCCACCTGAATGATAAGAAAGAAAAAATTAAAGTAAGGAATTACGGAAGAAAAACTTGGTATAAACTCCGTACGTTCAAATCATAAAAATCAAACACAAAAAGATAACCCTAGAGGATGAACAATTACCTCAAGCATATGTAGGGGTCCAAAAGGGGCTGCATATGAAAAATGAAAAGAAATCCCAATCGGTAGAATGATGAAAAAGAATCAGTCCAACATTTTGAAATTCAAATTGGAAGAGAAGATTGTAAAAGAAGCTTTGCTATTTTCTAGACGGCTCCACCAATACCTTGTTTGCGTATTCCTAATTTCAACACATCGGTACACGCTTATCTTTAAATCTTTTGAAATATTAAATTTAAAAAATTAAGAAATCTTATAAAATTACACCTAGTTTTATGACATCATCAGTTCAAATTTGGTCCTATGTGGACAACCTAAACACTCGCCACGTCAGCTTTATGACGTCAGTCTCAACTCCCATTTATTAGATAAAAAAGATTAGAAAATAAAATAAAATAAGGGTCATATTATTTATACACAAATCTTTTTATTATTCTCCTTCTTTACACCTAGGATAGGCTATTATTAGTAGTCAAAATAATTAAGTACTTTTTAATTTCTACAAATCACTATTCTCAAGATCTCAAAAACCTAAATATGCTATATCAACAATTAACCACACTTTAAAATCCTAAAATAAAATATCAACAATAAAATATACAAAGAATTATTAGTATGGTTTTTAGTGAAACCCCATTTCGCATTTATGCAGCTAATATGATCATCCAACAAAACATTTATATGAATTTTATTAAAATTAAGAAAGAATTATTATTTAACCTCATATACATAAAAATATCAATAAACTTAACATATGACTTTTGTTAAGATGTAAGAAAAAAAAACTATAGATTGGTAAATATTGAGAAAACCAAGGACTGGTTGTGTAAAAGATAAAAAGTAAATGTAACTGTTCGTAATTAATGAACGCTGTTTGAAAGACTACAAATTTAAAGTGTTATTAATTATTATCTAATAATAACTTATTAGTGTATATTTGAAAAACAATTAGTGTATAATTAGAAACTCTCATGAATAAACACATTATAAAACCACCTATTGGTAGGAGGTTGGAGGTTTGGGTTCGAGTCTTCCTGTAGGGTTTCCTCCTTACATAAATATTATGAGATATGTAACTAATTTTGGTGTAAGCTTCGTGGGTCGCATACTACCCATTAAGTATTATAATATGTAATTAGCATTATCTACAAATCTAGATAAACCAACTCTAATTTTAGAGGTCATCTAAACAACATAAATAGCTAAGTTTAAAAGTCTTAAATTAACCCCTGACCCACTTCAAAGGATACTTGACATTAACTAACATTAATTTTTTCAAAAGTCAAAGGGTATAAACTCAACTTCACCGATAGTTCAAGGACTTAAAATCAAAATTCCATGACAAGCGAAAGACCGTGGAATAAGCAAAACCAAAACAACATTCTAACTATAAATAGAAATCTAATACCGAAGTTAAATGGTCCTCAATTTGATGGTCTCTTTTTCCAACATTTGGTCAGTTTTCTAATACCTTAATTTCATCAACCAATTTCTCAAACATTTTTTCTTTGTGTTTTACATCTTTCTCTCTCTCTTGTTTGACAAAACCTAGAGGGAGAAAGGCTTGTAATCATGGGAAAATATATTGAGATTTTGGAGGCATTTAGAATTGTTTGCAGATTTCATTCACATTGCCCGCAAACCGCGAGAATGTACTACCATCCACCCGGGGATAATCATTCGCAAGCCAACGATGGCAAAGTCGTCAAGGACGGAGTTGTTGCTAATGGTGCGGTTAAGGATATTACTACTTTCGATATGATTTCTGTTTTCTAAATCTAAAAATATAAATAAATGACAAATGTTTGTTGTGATGTTTATTGTATTAACTTCGTAAATGTCATTTATTCATTTGTCATATCAATCCTATTCTTTGTGATTTTATTGATTTCTATGGTGATTTGCATGTTTGTGGTGAATGATTTTTGGGGAATTTTTTTCATAACGAAATCGACCATCAACAACGTAACCTTGATGATGTGACGTGTGAGGTTCGAATCTTAATGAATAAACATTTTGGAATGATAAGAGAAAACATTCCTCCTACCCCTATTAGACCACGTATATCTTAGACAAACCAAAATTAATTAAGGGTTTAACCATTTTTATTAATACCAAATCAAGAACATTTGGGATCAAATTTTTAGTGTGAATGGTTCTACGTTTACCGGATCGGAAAACAAAAATACCAAGAGAAACCCGGGAAATAACAACTAATTGTATGCTCAAACTATCATACTATTAGACTTAATGTATTGGATAGTTTGTTAGTCATAGATTGGGTTAAGGCCCATTATTTGTATCTATATATTGCTACGTTGTTTATTCATTGATCATCAATACAATTATATTTGCCATACCACAATATGGTATCAGAGCCTAACGGGCTCTCCTAAACCTAATATTCGACTTATCACTAAACCCTAATTAGGGTTCGATACCTAAACCTACGGCCTCCGCTGCCTACAAACCTTCGCTGCCCAACCCGCTGCCTACTGCCACCGTTGCTAAACCTCGCTGCTTTGCTTCTGCTTTGCTTCTGCTTTGCCCGCTGCTTATTTCCTTCGGTTTTGCTTTGCTTATTACCTTCGGCTGCTTACTCTCAATCATGTCTGGAGAGGGACCAACTCGTAATTATGATAAGGTTCTTACTATCACCAACATAAAGGCTTACATTCCCATTACTCTTGATCTTGAAGAACACAACTATGCCCATTGGAAGAGAATGTTCGAGATGCACTGTCTAACCTGGGATGTGGACGGATTTCTGGATGGTACTATTCTTCCTAAAGGCACCACTGATCGCACTTGGCTCAAGATAGACAACCTCATACGCATGTGGATATACAACACCATCAGCCAAAACATTCTTCAGATGGTTATGACAAAGGAGGAAACTGCTCGTACCCTATGGAAGGCACTCGACGACTTGTTCCAAGGAAACAAAGATGCTAGAACCATTCAACTCCATGACGATCTCCGCAACATTCGCATTGGTGATCTTTCGGTCTCTGCTTATTGTCATAAGTTAAAAGTTAATTTTGATTTGTTAGCTAATCTTAATGATCCAATTGATGAGCGGGCGCTTGTTATGCATGCTATAAACGGTCTACGTGGTCGTTTTCCGGGGCTCGGTTTCATTAAACATCTCAAACCATTACCCTCTTTTGCGGATTTACGGACCATGCTTTTGCTAGAAGAATCTACGAGTGATCGATCCCGCTTGACGAATGAAACCACCACAGATTCACCCACTGCTCTTTATGCCCGTGGCAACCCTCGCAACACTAGCCCTCACCCATGTCGCAACTTTCAACGCGGCAGCTGTCATTATGGCAGCAAGTGTAAGTTTCTGCATGGCCAAGCCCCACGTTATCCAGCCCCGACACCACCTGGCTCCACCCCACAGTCCTTCGGACAGCCCCCAGCCGCCTCTCGGTCAGCCTCGAGCCCCTGCTCCTGCTCCACCTGGTCCGACACCGCAGCACTCGGTTCCCAGCAGTTTTCCGGGTCAGTTTGGGACTCACTTTCAGCCGGGTAATTTCTTCGGTTTTGGAGCCCCGTTTGGTACCGGGTTTGGAGCTCCATTAGCACCTGGTTTCGGGTATCCGGGCTATCCAGCCCCTGTCTTTGGGCCGCAGCTTCCTTCGCTATTTGGACCAACAGTCCCTCAGCCTACTGCCCCGTTTCAGCATCAGCCTGCTCCTCAGGCCCAACAGGCCCAGCAGGCCCAGCAGTCCACTCCCGGTGCATTCACAGCCCAAGCCGCGCAGCCTACCAATCTTCCTCCGGGTTTCAGCAATTTGTCCTTTAAAGATAACGGGGAATGGTACATGGATACTGGAGCGACATCTCACCTTACATCGGATGCAGGTATTCTTCGTACTATTCTTAATAAGTTTAACATTTCGTCTATTTATGTTGGTGACGGGGGAAGCATTCCCGTTACAAACTCCGGTCATAGCATTATTCCCACTAATCACCGCCTTCGTAATATCCTTGTCACCCCAAGTATAATTAAAAACCTTATCTCGGTTCGTAAATTTGTTACTGATAATAACTGTTCTATTGAGTTTGACAAATTTGGTTTTTCTGTGAAGGACCCTCGGACCCAAACAATACTTCTTCGATGTGACAGTACCGGTGACTTATATCCCGTTCTCCCCCCTACAAAGCCAACTTTTGCCTTTTTAGCTTCAAGTCAGGACACGTGGCATCAACGGCTTGGACATCCAAGAGAAGATGCTCTTCGAGTTCTTTGTTCTAATGGTTTAATTTCGTTTAATAAAACTAAGTCTTTTTCGTTATGCAAACCGTGTCAGCTTGGCAAACATGTTAAATTGCCCTTTTTTAGTTCTTCGTCTATTGTTCACAAACCTTTTGACATTATACACTCGGACTTGTGGACGTCACCAGTTCCGAGTGTCAGCGGTATTAATTATTATATTTTGTTTTTGGACCATTATTCACATTTTTATGGGTTTATCGTAGGAAAAATGATGCTTTTCTTAAATTTGTACATTTTCGTGCATACGTAAATAATCAGTTTGGCTGTGACATAAAAGCTTTTCAATGTGACCATGGTGGTGAGTTTGATAATAAGGAAATGCACGATCTTTTTGATAAAAATGGGATTCTATTTCGTTTTTCTTGTCCAAAAACCTCACAACAAAACGGTAAATCGGAACGCATGATTCGAACCATAAATAACTTAATTCGCACTCTACTTTTTCAAGCAAACCTTCCAGCTATTTATTGGGTGGAAGCTCTTCACATGGCTACTCACCTTTTAAATATTTTACCGTCCACTGCTATTAAAAACGAAATCCCATTTACTAAACTTTTCAACAAACCACCGACCTATAGTGAATTACGCGTGTTCGGGTGTCTATGTTACCCGCATTTATTTCCGAGACATAAACTTGATCCACGTTCCACGCCTTGCATCTTCCTTGGATATCCTGCAGGCCATAGAGGCTTTCGTTGTCTTGACTTGACCACCAAAAAGATCATTCTTTCCCGCCATGTTGTCTTTGATGAAACCACATTTCCTTTTGGCACCACCCGTTCCGCTATACCCACATCCCACTATCACTTCCTGGATGACTCAATTAATATCCCGCTCCAAAACATATTGAACCCCACCCCCACCGAGACCCCTCCGCCACCAGCTCCCATCCCCCAGCCACCTCCCCACTCGCCACCCGCCACCTCCCTCGCCATCACCGCCACCCTCGCCACCACCCGCCACCCTCGCCACCACCGCCACCCTCGCCGCCTCAGCCCCCTTCGCCACCTCAGCCCCCCTCGCCACCTCAGCCCCCCTCGCCGCCACCCACCCACCATATGCGCACTCGCTCTAAACGTGGCATTTTTAAACCCATATCCCGCCTTAATCTTAATGTTAGCCATCACTCTCCTATTCCCCCGCTCTTATCTTGCTGCCCTTAAGGACCCTAAATGGAATAATGCTATGATAGACGAACATGAAAAATGGTACTTGGGTACTTGTTCCCCGACCTCCGGGTGCTAATGTTGTTTCTTGTATGTGGCTGTTTAAACATAAGTTTCATGCAGATGGTTCTCTTAGCCGTTATAAGGCGCGACTTGTTGCTAATGGTCGCAGTCAGCAGCAGGGCATTGATTGCGATGAGACTTTCAGTCCGGTTGTTAAACCCGGCACTATTCGGACTGTCCTTAGTCTAGCCCTGTCACGCTCATGGCCTATTCATCAGCTGGATGTCAAGAATGCCTTTCTTCACGGCACTCTTGATGAGACGGTTTATATGCATCAGCCTCCTGGTTTCTATGATCCTCAGCATCCTGATTATGTCTGCCTCTTGAAGAAGTCTTTGTATGGCCTGAAACAGGCCCCCCCCGGCTTGGTTTCAGCGGTTTTGCGGGATTTGCATTACGCATTGGTTTTACCCACAGTCGCACGGACTCTTCACTGTTTATTTTTCGTCGGGGATCTGACATTGCTTATTTATTGCTTTATGTAGATGACATCATTCTCACAGCTTCCTCTACATCCTTCTTGCAGCGTATTATTACAGCATTATGTGGTGAGTTTTCCATGACTGATCTTGGCCCTTTGAGCTATTTCCTAGGGATTTCGGCAACTCGCACATCTCAGGGTATGTTTCTTTCCCAGCAGTCCTATGCTCGTGATATTTTAGAGCGTGCCGGCATGCTCAACTGTAACCCCTGTCGGACTCCTGTTGATACGGACTCCAAGTTAGGTCCTACTGGTCCCCCAGTCTCTGATCCCACTCTCTACCGTAGTCTTGCGGGGGCATTACAGTACCTTACCTTTACACGTCCTGATCTCACTTATGCGGTTCAGCAGCTATGCTTATATATGCATGATCCTCGTGAGCCTCATCTACAGGCCCTTAAGCGTGTGCTCAGATATGTTCATGGGACTCTCACACTGGGCTTACAGTTGTATTCTTCGTCTACCACTCAGCTCACTGCTTATTCTGATGCTGATTGGGGCGGGTGTCCTCAATCTCGTCGGTCTACTTCTGGATATTGTGTTTTTCTTGGCAGCAATCTTTTGTCTTGGTCTTCTAAACGTCAGTCTACGGTTTCTCGTTCCAATGCTGAAGCCGAATATCGGGGTGTTGCTAATGCTGTTGCAGAGACTTCTTGGTTACGTAATCTACTTTTGGAGCTTCATAACCCACTTACTGCTGCTTCGGTTATTTTTTGTGATAATGTTAGCGCTGTCTACATGTCAGCCAATCCTGTTCAGCATCAGCGTACTAAACATATAGAGATTGACATTCATTTTGTTCGAGACAAGGTTGCTACAGGGGATGTTCGTGTTCTTCATGTTCCCTCGCGTTATCAGTATGCAGATATTTTCACGAAGGGTCTTGCTTTTCCCTTATTTTCGGATTTTCGCTCCAGCTTGAGCGTTCGTGCTCCCTCCGCTCAATCTGCGGGGGCATATTAGACTTAATGTATTGGATAGTTTGTTAGTCATAGATTGGGTTAAGGCCCATTATTTGTATCTATATATTGCTACGTTGTTTATTCATTGATCATCAATACAATTATATTTGCCATACCACAATACATACATGTATCATCACATCCTTTTCCATTCAATTTTCCCATGTACTTTTTAGTTTGGACGACCAAAACACGGATCCAAGGCATATGACCTACAAAAATACATACTTCAACTACGCAATTGAGCAACAATCATTTGGTCTCAGCTAGCGACCACCATGATCTCTGGGCCCGAGCCCAAAATTCCGATTGCCCTGTTTAAAAAGTAAAGTATAGGCCTCCTTTATAGACTTAACACATATATTAGCGAAATTAATAGTATTATGATAGTTTAGATAATGGAAACCGGGATTAAACTTATATACATGTATATAATATAAAAAATAGTTTTTTTCTTATAATTTTGAACTATATACGATTGTTTATAATACATTTTATAAGGCTGACCTAATTCAGATCCAATTTGACTCGTTTCCTAACTCGCCCATTTTCTACTTATCTTAAAATCTGTAATTTAGTTACAATATAGACTTCAACGGCTCAAACCAAACATTTTTCAAATATGTTTATCAAAGAAGAGAACCAAGTTTGTGGATTTGTAGCGGAATACTACATGCTCCGATTTCAGCGCACACACTTTGACTGATTATTTTTGTCGTCTACTTAGCGTCCAACTATTAACCAGTATCGCATTAAAAGTTCGCTCACTAGCGTCTAACTATAAACCTGTATAGCATTAAGAGCCCGCCCACTGCTCACCAAATTTCAAAATGATCACCCGCGAAACTATTTATTACAGTATGAGAATACATCATCCATGAACCTCCTACTCCGATAAGAATGTCTATTTTGTATAGTTTATTTCTCCTTTGGTTATATTGTACAATGTAATATACTGGTACCTTTGCGTAATATTGTAGTTTTTCTTGAATTTTCTATATACTTTGAGGAAGTGCAATACAATCAATTCTTAATTGAATCATTGTTGAATGGGTCAAAGTAAAAAAAACCCCGTCATTGGTTTTCTTCCGATGAAATGATAACAACGTTCATAAAGCTAATCTCTCTAGTAAAACCGCGTTAGCAAGTAAGATCTTTAGCACAAAAACCGCAATCTTACCAAATTAATGTATATTTCGCCAATTTTTACAAATAATTATACACTTCGAATCAAAAACATATTTCTTAACATAATAAATCAACATAAAGTAGAGGTGTTACATGAAACTATGGCTATTTAAACTTTGTTAATTAAAAAACAATATTCTTATCTTTAAAATAGTAAAGGTCCCCCTATAGTACTGCTGATAAGATATGTAAGCGTTTAGACTACTTTTAGTCGCTGAAACGAAGCAGGTATACTGAAAAATTAGCAGGTGGCAATCGTCACATGTAACGTATGTTGCCGTATCTTTTGTAATTACTAAAATATTTTATATAAATTAAATAATTTTCCTTATCTAAATTAATATCATTACACTTTATAAGAGTTAATTACATGAGTGGTTTACGAGGTTTTACGAAATTTTCATCATTGTTTCTTAGTAATTTTTTATTACAACGGTATTTTCTATTTTTAAATTTTGTTATACAGATGAACCCGATTTTGGAGGGTCCGTTAAGTTCCGTTAAAGTTTCAATTTTTCTTATATAATTAGTCTCATGTTCGTTAAATTTTACATTTTTGTTAAATCTATTCCTCATTTTTTAGCATCGCTTTCCGACATTATTTTTTCGGCATCGCTTTCCTATATCGTCTAACGACATCTCTTTTCAGACATCGTTTTCTAATATTGTTCTTTCGGCATCTCTTTTCCGACATCATTTTACGTCATCTTTTTCCAACATAAATTTTTTCCGGAATAAAAGAGATTCTAGAAAAACGATGTCGGAACATGATATTAGAAACCGATGTTGAAAAAGAGATGCCGGGAAAACGGTACCGGGTAAAGATGCAGAAAAGGCATATCATAAACAATATCATAAACAATATTGGTAAAATGATGTCGGAAACCGATGCCGAAAAAGGAGGAATAAATTTAATAAAAATGTGAAATTTAACGGAATATGGACTAATTATGTAACCAAAATTTGAACTTTAACGAAACTTACATATATTTACCAACTAGTTTAACATGTTAGTTTTATTTTCTTTTTTACAATGTTTTTATTTATCCAAAAATAATTAACCTTTCTCAACAGTGTTTTAACCTAGACTTTAAAACCGCTTATTGTTTCAATCCCTAACCTTAAAACATTAATCTTTAAAACACAAACTTAATTAAACAAATGTCTTTACCACTCGTAAAATATTTTCGTCACTTAAAGTTAAGGAATAAAAGGTATTGTTGTAAGATTTAGACTTAAATTAATAACTAATCTAATAGTTAAAGATACAAAAATTGTCAAAGAGATTAACTAATTAAAATGAAAAATAATTGATACTTAAATATAAAAAAGATTAAATGATTAAACCAATAAATTTATAAAAGTTTGAATATTAGATTATTATTAACCTTCATATAATTACGAAAGTTTTTTGTGTTTGATTAATAAGTATTTCATTAAATAGATAATTTAAACATATTTATTTAGTTGAAATTTATACCTTTCTAATTAAAGATAAATTTAATAGAAAAGAATACTTAATAATATACCTTTTTGGGCCTAACCCAATGTCGTTTGATATATAAAGCAAAATCATATACAACTAGGTGGGTTTAGACATTTATATAACGCCGAAGCGGGTTGCTTGTATGTAGGAATGCTACTCGGGTCGAAAAACCGAACTTCTCCGGGCTCAAACGATAACTCATTATGCCTGCGAAAATCAACAACATTTGTTCATACATGTCATCTTAACTTGAAAACTTAGGGTTTTCTGATTCTATATGTATCGGAAATGTTTTTCTTAAGTATTAACTTCGCATTTGCTTCTAATATATGAACTAGTCAACCCGGGTTTTATATTACTCTGTGTATCTAACAGATCAAATTGATAAACCAAAACGAAAATAAACTAAAATGAAAACATGTCAAACAAGTTGAACGTTTCAAAAGTCGACCAAAGTACATAGTTAATGTATAAAACTTACTAAAATGCCTTTTGTCATTTAATAAACTAAATATGTTTAAGAAGCGCAACTCAAAAAAGATGACGGAATAACTTACCTTCTAAGATCGAGTCCTACTAAACCAGCTTGTAGTATTGTCAAATTATCTGAATCAGGTGAAACGATAATAACAGTATCCTCAGAATATTGAGTTTCAAGAATCGACATTAGTTGAGTCACACGAACAAAGACATCAGCAACACTCTCGTTTGGTGTTCCATCGTTGATAGGGGGCGGTTTAATGTTTGTAGAAACAGCATCTGATGCATATATCTGTCACATTACTTTCATTTTTTAGCTTGTTTGGGAATGATATTAATTCACACAATGGAAGACAAAAATAGAAGTCTTACTTCTGAAACGGATTGTAACGCTTTGCCTTCGTAGGCTCCTAATCCACGGGCATCCAAGAAACTATACTCGGGAACTATATTACTATCCAAACAGATTTCCCAAAGACAAATCAAAATAAGGACAACAAACATACATAACAATGTAAGATAGTAGTAACTAATAATAGCGATTAGTTGATATTTACCTTCTGTTAACGCCATTAACTGCCGCGATTATCTCAGCCGCTTGATAAGCTCTTTGAGTAATAGAAGGCCAAATCCAACAACTATTATCACAAGCCCCCATTTCCTTTAATTTGAAAGCTGCTTTCACCGCCTGCTTTTTACCAATCATTGACAACCCGTTATCTACAGATGTTTTCGCAACAGGGTTTGTGTTGATTATCCCTAAACTCTCATATTCAGACTCCCCTGCCCTCACTAAAAAATACCTACAAAAGCAAAAGCGTTTAGGTTGACTTTAAGGGTGTTTGGTGTAGCTTATATTAAGGCTTACGAGCTTAATTCGTTATGTTTATGACTTGAACTAAATATGTGGTGTAATGTAACATTTGTCTTTCTAAAAAAAAAGACGAAAAATATGTTTATGGAACATAAGCCGAACAAATAAGTTAAAACGATCACTCTAAGTTACACACCTACTAGCAACATCATAAGCTATTGTGTAATTGAAATACTTATGCTGAATTCGAGTGAAGATAGTTACCGATTGGATAGACGAACAGGGGGCATTTGGAACAGGCCACGAGCATCGGCTGATGGCAGTAAAGAGAACGGAATAGGAGAAGATTGTTCATAACTGATCAGTTGAGGGTGAGGGGCAAGGAATGGGGTGATGGAGGCTGCGAGTGAAGTGAGAATGCCACGGCGATCGATGGGTTTGAGTTGAATTTGCGGGTTCTCAAGGTGGTTTGTGGAGGTGGTGGCAATGGTGGTCGGAGACGGTGGCGGAGTTTTACTAGAAGCCAAGGTTGTTACCACCATTTTTCCCAGTGAAAACTGAGTGGTAACGGTTTATTGAATAATCTGTTTTGTTTCAAGCACAAAATATCTAACGGTATTTTTGAAAGATACCTTTTTGCCCCTTGTTCTTTAAGATAATACTGCATTAGTCCTTTTGACATACTTTTAACTGTTATTAAATTTTTAAGTGCAACATATTATCATGGCCGACCGAAAGTATGTACACGGTATGCGACCGCACAAGACCCAATTGTCGAATGGACACAAACTTTTTTCCCCGTATATATATATATATATATATATATATATATATATATATATATATATATATATATATATATATATATATATATATATATATATATATATATATATATATATATATATATATATATAGAGGTGGGTTCATTTAGAAACCATCAATTATTTAGGAACCATTAGGAACAATTTTTAGGCAATGTGTCAATTTTGTAATTAAGTCAAATCCCCAAATTGGAAATCAATTAAAACCCACTTTAAAATAGTAATTAACTTTAAATTAACATATCTAGAGTATAACTAGGTTTTAGGAAAAACTAAATACACCATTAAAACAAGCATTTAATTATCTTTCCAACGAGCACCCACTTGATATACTTTTGACGACTTTTTTTTTTTTTTTTTTTTTAGTGAGTTTCGGTATATACACTAGTGTATATACTAAATATTCACCAGTGTATATACTAATTCACCAAAAACACATCTAAACCATATACACTATACACTAGTGTATAAACTATATTCACTAATGTATACGAATCTTTATATTAATTTCCTTTTAATTGTGAATACGCAATATACAAAAGTGAATATACAATATATATATACACAAGTGAATATACAATATACACCAGTGAATACGCAATATACACAAGTGAATATACAATATACACCAGTGAATACCATGTATTCAATAGAGAATACATCTTATACATTAGTGAATATAGTGTATACACTAGTGTATATTGTATAAATACACTAGTGTATAACTATACATTAGTGAATATAGTGTATACACTAGTGTATAAATACACTACTGTAGTGTATAAATACACTAGTGTATAACTATACATTAGTGAATATAGTGTATACACTAGTGTATAGTATATATGGTTCAGATGTGTTTTTTGTGAATTAGTATATACACTGGTGAATATTTAGTATATACACTAGTGTGTATACCGAAACTCACTGTAAAAAATAAAAATAAAAAAAGTCGTCAAAAGTATATCAAGTGGGTGCTCGTTGGAAAGATAATTAAATGCTTGTTCTAATGGTGTATTTAGTTTTTCCTAAAACCTAGTTATACTCTAGATATGTTAATTTAAAGTTAATTAGGATTTTAAAGTGGTTTTAATTGATTTCCAATTTGGCTCTCAATTTTGACTTAATTACAAAATTGCCACCTTGAGTTTAATTACAAAATTGCCACCTTGCCTAAAAATGGTTCCTATTGGTTCCTAAATAATTACATGGTTCTTAAATGAAACCAACTCTATATAGAGGTGGGTTCATTTAGGAACCATCAATTATTTAGGAACCATTAGGAACCATTTTTAGGCAATGTGTCAATTTTGTAATTAAGTCAAATCCCCAAATTGGAAATCAATTAAAACCCACTTTAAAATAGTAATTAACTTTAAATTAACATATCTAGAGTATAACTAGGTTTTAGGAAAAACTAAATACACCATTAAAACAAGCATTTAATTATCTTTCCAACGAGCACCCACTTGATATACTTTTGACGACTTTTTTTTTTTTTTTTTTTTAGTGAGTTTCGGTATATACACTAGTGTATATACTAAATATTCACCAGTGTATATACTAATTCACCAAAAACACATCTAAACCATATACACTATACACTAGTGTATAAACTATATTCACTAATGTATACGAATCTTTATATTAATTTCCTTTTAATTGTGAATACGCAATATACAAAAGTGAATATACAATATATATATACACAAGTGAATATACAATATACACCAGTGAATACGCAATATACACAAGTGAATATACAATATACACCAGTGAATACCATGTATTCAATAGAGAATACATCTTATACATTAGTGAATATAGTGTATACACTAGTGTATATTGTATAAATACACTAGTGTATAACTATACATTAGTGAATATAGTGTATACACTAGTGTATAAATACACTACTGTAGTGTATAAATACACTAGTGTATAACTATACATTAGTGAATATAGTGTATACACTAGTGTATAGTATATATGGTTCAGATGTGTTTTTTGTGAATTAGTATATACACTGGTGAATATTTAGTATATACACTAGTGTGTATACCGAAACTCACTGTAAAAAATAAAAATAAAAAAAGTCGTCAAAAGTATATCAAGTGGGTGCTCGTTGGAAAGATAATTAAATGCTTGTTCTAATGGTGTATTTAGTTTTTCCTAAAACCTAGTTATACTCTAGATATGTTAATTTAAAGTTAATTAGGATTTTAAAGTGGTTTTAATTGATTTCCAATTTGGCTCTCAATTTTGACTTAATTACAAAATTGCCACCTTGAGTTTAATTACAAAATTGCCACCTTGCCTAAAAATGGTTCCTATTGGTTCCTAAATAATTACATGGTTCTTAAATGAAACCAACTCTATATATATATATATATATATATATATATATATATATATATATATATATATATATATATATATATATATATATATATATATATATATATATATATAGGGTGAGGTTCAAAAGAGATCTCCAATTCTCTAGAGATCCAGGGATCCACTTTCTATCCATACATTTTTCCTTTAATATTTTTTTTTTTTTTTTGCTATGTTTTACTTAAATTTTTTTTTTTTTCAAAATCACATGTGATTTTTTTGTAAAAAATTGAAATCACATGTGATTTTCAAAAATACAAATTTATAAATTTTAAAATCACACGTGAATTTTTTTTTTTTTGTCGAAAATCACATGTGATTTTTAAAAACCAAAATTTATAAATTTTAAAGTCACACTTGAAAAATTTGTTTCTCGGAAATCACATGTGATTTTATAAGCAAAATAGTTTGTAGGTTAAAAATCACATGTGATTTTGGTAAAAAATAATCAATAATTTTTTAAAATCAAACGTGATTTTACCCATAAAAGATTTGTAGATTGAAAATCACATGTGATTTTTAAAAGTAAGGTTGAAAATCAAATGTGATTTTCGGAAGAAAAAAAAAATAAAAAAATAAAAAGTAAATAAAAAGGTAAAAGAAAAAAGTAAAAAGATTTCTTAGAAAAAAGTAAAAAAAAAGTCAAACATATAAAGAAAAATGGGTGGTTAGGAAGGGATCCCTGGATCTCTAGAGAATTAGGGATTCCTTTTGAACCCCAATCTATATATATATATTACTATATAGGGTGAGGTTCGAGTAAGAACGGCCCAAAGTCTAGGAACGCTAAGAACCAATGTTGACCGTCCGATTAAGGTGATGTACAGTATTAACCACTTACTACTGATCACTAGTAACCTTACTACTGATCAGTAGAAGGGTACTACTGATCAGTAGAAGGTTACTACTGATCAGTAGTAAGGTTAGTACTGATCAGTAGTAAGTGGTTACTACTGATCATCACCTTAATCGGACGGTCAGCATTGGTTCTTAGCGTTCCTAGACTTTGGGCCGTTTTTACCCGATCCAATTACTATATATATATATATATATATATATATATATATATATATATATATATATATATATATATATATATATATATATATATATAGACTAAATACTTAACGAAAACAAACATATTTATAGTTAAGGGGTACTTTTATATAAAACATGTTCTTTATATATAGAAAATATATAAAAGTCGTTATGAGGGACCCATTTATAATTTAATCAGAGCCTTTCTATTTTGAAATCGGCGTGACATATTATAGTTGTTCAATTTCAATCCAAATATCAATGATAAAAACATCCCTATAAATCCTATAAAATCTAAGTAAAGTAAAATGTATTAGGTTAAAAAAGATAGTGTTTTAATATAGTTGAACTTACGATGGACGTTCTTCAAGCTAGTTAATTTTTGCAACGTTAATCAAGTGAAATGGAAAAAAGAAAAAAAAATGATTGTAATATGCTTTCTACATGTACAATCTTTATTTTAACATCTCACTTATCTATCAAAGCATAAACATTTTGGTATAATATTAAAACCCTACACGAATCTTATAACTTGATTATTTTAGGAGTTAATTACAAAAATGTTTCACGTGTTTACCAAATTTAGCCTGTCGATAGGGGTGTTCAAAAGACACGGACCGGACCGAACCGGTAAAAACCGCACCGCACCGAGACAAAAAAAATCAAGAAACGGTGGACCAAGGATCGGACCGCTTTTTCCGTTTCGTTTCCGGTCCGGTTCCTAGTCGGTTCGAGCCGGTTTTTCGGTTCTTTTCGGTTTTAATACCTCACACAATACACAACATAGTAATAAAAAAGGTTATTCAATTTAGAAAAGAAAAAAAGTCATGCAAATATTAAGAATAAAGTAGGTTAAACGATAAGCAACACAAAAAGTACTCGTATCGAATTACAAATCATAAACGTAAATACGTAATAGGCATAGTAAAAAACTAAAACGAAACCAAATACGAATAGTAAAAACAAAAAACGTAAATTGTTTATTCATTCGTCATGTGCATTATCAATCATCTAGCTTCTCCACATCCATGTGTTTTTTAAAAACATAATTGAGTTTAGTTATTTAATGAGTATTAATGAATATAAGACTAAATATATTAAAGAAAAAGTTATCTTTTCGGTTCGAACCGGTGAACCGCCGGTTTAGACACGAACCGCACCGGATTTATTTTTTAAGTATTTTTTAGAACCGAGAACCGGACCACCATAGCCGGTCCAGTTCCGTTCCGTTCCAAAGTCGGGCCGTTTTTACGGTTCTAACCGGTTCTCGGTTTTTTTTGGTCACCCCTACCTGTCGAGACTATCTGGGTCATAAATATTCCGGGTTTAGTTTCTCTCACCTTTTATTGGCATCAAAAGTAGTCTCTTTGTCATTTAAAATGACTTAAAATCGTGTATTTTTTAAAGGATGTAAGGGCGTTTAAGTCATTTTAAGTGACGGGATGACTGTTTTTGTAGGCAAAGACATGTGGGAAAGAGTAAATCGTAAGACTAACGTCACGGTGACCTAAATCCGATGTAATACAAGGACACTTTGCAAGCGAAGAACGGATTCAAATCATATGGGTGGGCCAGAAGGCCCAACTATGAAAATTGGTAACTTATTTTTTGGATGCAAATTATTTACCTACAGAAATAATAATCATTGGCAATTTAAAATTTATGAACACATTTGATACTCAAAGAATTTTAGTTGATAATGCTTAATGATAACGACATGAAGCACTTAACTTATTTGCATGCCAAATGTGACCCATTCATATGTATGTGGTAGACGGGTAGGGGAAGTAATTTATTAGAGGTGGCAAGATTAGTGAGATGGGTCCGAAAACAAGTCAAAACGAGTTCGGAATAAAATGGGTTATTTGTATTTTGTAATGTTATTTGAAATGATCAATCATACAATTAGTTTGGGTAGATCCTTAAACACTTTTTACATTTTCTATATATTTTGTCAAATAAGTTATACATTAAAAATAAACTTTAGTTGAATTTCAAATTGTTTGACCCGTCGTCCTCTCTTCTTTCTTATTTAACCCGTTTAATCCCTCTCAAACAAAACATAAACCAAGTAGAGCCATTCATAAATAAATCGTTATTGTATGTTTCCGACAAATTAATAACCTAACAATTTGAGTTTTTCTTTATTTGATCAGGGTCACTTTGATATGATCCGTACTCGAACATTATAAGATCAATGTTAAAAGTTCTAGTTGGTACCACCTGCTGTCTAAGGTATTTATTCTTGATTACATGAAATAAAGCTATCGCATAATATATGATCTTCTATGAGATAAAAGCTATATTGCATATCTTGATATTGTACAAGATAAAGCTACTGCAAGTGTTGCTTTAACCATTGCCTCCTTTTTTCATAAACATATGTTTTTACATATATAAGAATGTGGCTTATTCCTTGTCTGTTAGTGAGTGAATCTTACGGAGTACCTTATAATTAAGATTTAAATAAGAACTCGACTTTTTTCAAATTGTTAATGACAGCCGATTATTACATGGATTTTGCTAGTGATTAAGTGCTAGAATACCTTCCTCACATTGTGTAAATCATTAGGTTATGATTTATCAAACTTTAGCCTAGTATTATACCCAAAACTATCAGCGGATCGATCGATCGATCATCATGCTAACGAATGTGGCACGACTATTAACAAATACCATTAAAATCAGGTAAAAATTTTATTTACTTCTTCAATCTTTTTCCATTCTTAAGAAAGTAATAAAAAGACACTTCAATTGTTAGAATAAAGCAACATTAAGAGTATCCGTAACGTAAGGTTCATAGAAAAGTTTATGGTTATATGAAATTGAGATGACATATCTTATATTTGTCTATCCATTATTTTATAAAGTCCATAAAAGTTTATAGATAAGAAAGATTTTGAGGTTCATCCGTGTGAACTTTCATAAACCATGAATAGTATAAAATTGACAAATATATATATATAGTTAAAGCCTTTTATAAAATATTAAAAAGATGAGTTATAAATTTTAGTGAAGTTTATAGGAATAAAGAAGTAAGTTTATGGAAAGTTAAGATTATAAATCTAGTTTGATTGTCCATTATCATTATCTAAAATCGAGAGTTTGGCTAAGTTTATATATTTTGTGGATTTAAGCATATTATAATAACTAGCTTATTAATAATGATGAATATATAAGCTAATAAATATTGCTAAATCTCTGAATTAGCTTATCATAATAAGCGGATAAGAAGAGGATAGGAAACTTAAATTAGTTAGCCACATAAAAAAAGCTTGTCAAAACTAACATAATCAAGTCAATAGGCCCTAAAAATAAGCTAAAATAAACACCTAAGCGACTATGATTATGGCTTACATTTCTTTTCATTATAATGGGTATGTTTGGTGTGTAAAGTTATTGGGGCTTATAGGGGTTAAAACTTATCATTTTTCATAAGTTAATTTATAAGTCTCGTTTGATTCGACGGACTTATTGAAAATATAAAGTCCTGATAAATATTAAAATCATAAGTCATTTGAAGTAGCTTATGAAAAAGGCTTGGGATTAACATAAATATCATTCAGTTTAATTGAAACACATATTCTCATATATATCTTTTCATTTTATTTTACACCTATAAGTTCAAATTCAAACTACTTTAACAAATATGTTTTTCATCTTTATATATAAGCTCTAGCCTTGACTATGACCATAAGTTTAATCTTAAGCTCCAACTCTAGCTCAACCTTAAACTCTATCTCCAACTATTTATCCCAAACACACCTAATATAATTTAGATATTCATAAATTAGGGTTTTTTTTCATTATTAAAACATGAGGTTTATTGGAATAAAGCCTCTTAGCCCTAGTATACATTTGTATACCCACCAATCTTATCATGCAAGAGACTTGTGCCTGTAAATTACCCACCATGAGAGAGCCCCGAACCCGAGACCTCACCCTGAGAAAGCCTCGAACCCGAGACCTCCCACAGATAGGCAGCATGCTATAACCACTTGGACAAACCCTAGTAGTCTTATTAAAACATGTATCAAATCTAAAGTTGGATTTTCTAATGGGTAATGTTTATATACACCAAATGCTTAAGGATTTAAATGCGCTATACAAAGTAACAGAAAAGGTTGTTCATACATTATATAAATTCCAATATAGCAAACATATAATGCATCATATAATAACAATACCCAAAACACACATGTCAAAGATTAATAATTTATTTACAAAGTTAAAGTGTATATGTACACAATAAAGTAAAGAAATATGAAAAAGTAAAAATTCAAAAGTGAGTGTAGAAGAATATTACGGCTTTCTTTTACTATTTCTTGGTAATAGACAAATACTTGAACCATATTTTCGGTTTATTGTATGTTGCAAAGTACATAACATTTGAATGGCAAATAAATAATTCACTATGTGAAGTTCTAAAAGGATCCACGCTTGTGTGGTGGCAGTGGTGCATACCCCGGGCGAAAACGATCTGAATCAACTACTTAGTATATATTCATTTTGTAGGTTTTCGGCTACTTATACATCACTAACACTCCCATTATATAGTCGTTGATAATCATTTATAAAAAGTTGTAACTGCTACTAACTTTCATAATTTTGGTTCATGTTTATAAATATAGTGTACGCAAACATAAAGATAACTTAACCTGAAAGTTTCTAAGGCTCTTCGAATTATCCCAAAACTAAATTCGTGTATCATGCTATATTGGGACAAATTATTATTTTCGAAAAATAATTCTCATACACGATACAAAAGAAATATCTGATCATTACAATCTATCCAACATCCATAGTGTTGGAGCATTATTGTCTGTATTTGTATTCATTAGAATGTGTCGTCGAGTTAGAATGTATAGATCAAGTTGTAAAGTCCAATACGCATTTACGCAAGTTTCGGAGGGTAACTAACAGTTACCCTCGCGTAACTCAGTTACGGTCACGTAACTAATGAGTTACGTGCGTAACTGAGGAGTTACGCGCGTAACTATCTCCCAGATAGTTACGTGCGCGTAACTCTTCTGGGATTCCGTGCTGCCTATAAATAGCAGCCTCGGGATCATAAATGTTGTTGTTGAAAGTTGTCAGAGCATTCATATCAAGAATAGATACGTGAGCTAGGGTTTAGATCACGTAACTAGTTGTTCTTGAGTGTTAAAGTGTTGTAATCGATTGTGTAGGTTCTATTCGTGATTGTAATCAAACACGTAAGCTTAATAAAATCAATCTTTTGATTATACCAACTGTTCTTCACCGTTTACATATGCATACTAGTTATTCCGCGATTAGTGTGTTGTAGGGTTCAAAGGAGATCTAGGTTAGGCGACCGACAAGTGGTATCAGAGCCTCTATACTTGTTATAGAGGTCTTTGAATTCGTTTGGTGAAGATTGGGGCTGATTTGGGTTAGATCTAGGATTTGAAGAAAGTGTACTTTATTTCGGATTTTTTTAGATCTAGGCATTTCTAGCCGGAGTTTGGTCTCGGGGTTCAGATATTACGTTTACAGTTGGGTATATTTGATATCTGCAGAAGATGGGTTCTTAGTTTTGGGTATTTCTACGTTTACGACTGTTTTGAAGAAGTTTTCTGCTGCAAGTCACGTAACTCAGTTACTCAGTCACGTAAACTAAGTTATTCAGTCCACGTAATTAAGTACTCAGTCACGTAATTCAGTTACTTAGTCCACGTAATTAAGGGATTTCGCGAGTAACTATAGTTACTTGACAGTTTGTTTACGCACAGTAACTAGGAAGTTACGCACGTAACTAGGTAGTTACGCTCACGTAACTAGGGTGCTGAAGACGTTCGTTACTCCATTTTCTAGCGTACTCTGCCCGTTTTTCGTTAGAAACATTGGTGTTAGGTTAGGTTTTTGGGTATTCGTTAGTTGCTGATTTTGGGTATTTGTGTGGATTCGTCATGGCGCTCTCTATGAATACGAATTCATTCAACATGGAACCAAGTCGTAATCCTCAAGTTCCTCCACTATACAATCCAAATAGAAGTGTGGAGGAATGGATGATGAACCTTAGGACTTATGTTGCATGCACGGATCCGAGCATGTGGACTCCTATCTTTTCGAAATATGAAGCTCCTTCTGATGTGAATACAGCCACCGGTGTTAGAACATATCGGGCTTCGTCTACATACACGGATGAAGAGAAAGCGCTATTTCTCAAGAATCAGAAGGCGTTGGGAATGATTCAGTTTTGCTTGACCGATGAGATGAGAGCAATATTCCGGACGATCGATAATCCCATGATCTATGGAATGCTATATTGAAAAGATACGGAGGAACTGAAGCTATGAAAGCGATCAAGGCCGACATCTTGAAGAGGA